>CAXITT010000201.1:825789-999317 GCA_964033795.1 Lymnaea stagnalis
AGGTCGCCCACGTCTGCGATTTAAAGATGTCTGTCAAAGGGACATGAAAGCAGCCAAAATACATACAAGTGACTGGGAGTGTAAGGCAAAAGACCGATCTACGTGGCGCACAGTTGTCAAAGAGGGCGTCATGGTAGCCGAGGAGCGAAGAATGGAAGAGGCTGCAGACAGAAGAGCTAGGAGAAAGGCCAAAACATTTGGAAGCACAGAACTCGTGTGTAAAAACTGTGGTAAAGACTGTCACTCAAGGATAGGACTGCACAGCCACTCGAGAAAATGCAACCCAACCCAATGGTGATGCACCATCGTCTCACGAGACGGGAGGATGCCGATAGAAAAAATGTATGTGTTTCTTTTTCAATGTTACATAAATATAGTCAAGCTTTATGCAGCCTGTGTAGGCTGTGACTGCCTACCGACACTTGCTTCGATGTCCATGTCAGACATCTTGTTTCCAAGGAAACGTACTAAATCATATCATTATACTAAATGAAATGTTGCAAACATTTAGTAAACAAAAAACTCCCTTTTGACAGGGAAAAGTTAAAATAAATAAAATTGTATCAATTTTTTTAAAAACGAATTATTATTTTTACACATTATTTAATAATAATGGAAGAAAAAAATAAAATTAAATCAAAATCTAGAATATAATAGTAGTAGTATTAGTATAATTATAGATTTCCACAATTTCACTATCGAATTCGAATGTCTTAGTCTTAATACTTGCTGCACAGTTCACACTATCAAATTTTGATCAAATTTTGCGTTAAATTTCTTTTTGAACGCATTATTTTGTTTTTTTACTGTATACACTACTATATGCGTTCAAAAAGAAATTTAATCAACTAATTAACTTTTGAATGTGTGGACTGAACATTGGCGGCAAAAGTAAGCAACCTTTTATTTACAACAAAAACCAAAAAAGAAAAAAAAATTCGTTGAGATTAAATTTCAGTTCGATCAAAATTCCGTCGATCAAATTTCCGTCGACTAATTTTCTTTCGTCGAAATTTCCGGTAACCGTAAAAAAGGGACAAAAACTATTAAATGGTAGATCTAGATCACCCTTATCTAGACATGTGGAGTCAAAGTCTAACAAAAGTGTTGAAATAAACTGGAATGAAGTAGAAGCTAGCACTACAATTAATTCTTTTAATTTTGTGCCACCACCATCTAGAATTCCTGGAGTAAACCCTGATGTTATTCCAGATGGGACATCATCACTGATGAGATTAATACAGAACTGCTACATTCCATCAGTGAATTTGCAGAAAAACTTGTTGAATCAAAACGGGACACAGCAACTCGAAGATCTGTTTATAAAAACTGCTAGCCAGTGACACTACCAGACATACACAATTTTTTTCCTGTTATTAATGTTATAATTAGATTGCAAAAATCTTTACAAAAATAAAGGAGGCAAGAGTGACTGCAACAACTATCGTGGATATCCCTCCTCAGCATAGTTGGAAAGGCTTTCGCCCGAGTTGCATTAACACGCCTACAGACCCTAGCATCGCGTGTACTCCCAGAATCGCAATGTGGTTTTCGCGCCAGTAGGTCAACCATAGACATGATCTTCTCTCTGCACCAGCTGCAGGAGAAGTGCAGAGAGCAACATATGCCTTTATACATTGCGTTTGTTGACCTCACTAAGGCTTTTGATCTTGTCAGCAGAAGCGGCCTGTTTCAGATCCTAAAAAAGATAGGCTGCCCTACACGACTGCTTAACATCATCAAGCAGTTCCATGAAAACATGCAGGGCACAGTGTGCTATAACGTTGCCACCTCAGAAGCTTTTCCAGTGAGTAGTGGGAGTAAAGCAAGGTTGCGTGCTGGCTCCTACTTTATTTGCAATCTTTTTCTCCATCCTACTCCAGTATGCCTTTCAGAACAACAGCGGGGGGATATGCATCCACACTAGAGATGACGGCAAATTATTCAACATTGTCCGCCTTAGAGCTAAGACTAAAACAAGAAAGGTCTTGCTGCGGGAGTTCTTGTTTGCGGACGATGCCGCTTTGGTATCTCACACAGCTGACGGCCTGCAGAGCCTCGTATCCAGCCTATCCGCTGCCTGCAAAGAGTTTGGCCTGACAATTAGCCTAATGAAAACTAACATTATGGCACAGGGCGCAGACTCCCTCCCCACTATCGCCATCGACAACTACGACTTGGTGGATACTGTTGACAGACTCACGTATCTGGGATCCAACATATCGAGCACCCTCTCAATGGAGGATGAGATAAGTGGGAGGATAGGGAAGGCCGCAACTGTTATGGCCAGACTGAAGAAAAGAGTCTGGTCAAACGCCACACTCACAACAAGAACTAAGCTGCAGGTGTACCAGGCCGGCATACTGAGCACACTTCTGTATGGATGCGAGTCGTGGACCACATACTCTAAACACGAAAGAAGGCTCAATGGCTTCCACCTCAGATGCCTGCACCACATCCTTGACATTAAATGGCTAGACAAAGTCCCCAACACGGATGTCCTGTCCCAAACAAACATGTGTAGCGTCCCAGCCATGTTAATCCAAAGACGCCTCCGCTGGCTTGGACACGTCAAGCAAATGCAACCTGGTCGCATACCAAAGGACGTGCTATACAGCGAGCTGGCGACAGAGAAAAGGTCAGTTGGACGGCCTCGTCTGAGATACTTAGACATATGCAAAAGAGACATGAAGTCGGCCAACATCGACATCTCAAACTGGGAGGAGCTGGCAGAGGATCGATCCTCATGGCGGGGTATCGTGAAGGCAGGATCACTACATGCCGAGGAGCAAAACAGGGTGGAAACGGCTGCAAAAAGAGCGAGGAGGAAGGCCGGTAAATACTGCTCCACCGCATTCGTGTGTGGGAAATGTAACGGAGACTGCCATTCGAGGATTGGTCTCACCAGCCACACCAAGAGCTGCAAGCAATAAAGATAATCTATCGTCTCCCACAGACGGAAAGATGCCACACAATTAGATTGCAAATTGCCACAAATAATTTATTTTTCATCCAATATTGATCAAAATAATGTTATGCACAAGTGCATTTATTTTAAGGCTAAACAAGCTAAATGCCACTTGAACATATGGTCATTTGTTTTCATACTTTTGATGCAATGTTGTTTTTTTTTCAAACTTGTTAATACATATTATAAACCATAAAATTTTGCTCTGTCATGCTTTAATGTTTATCATTGCAGTACAGCTATTATAATATTAACACAGCCCATTCAGTTCTGCACATTTTGATAAGGGGTACCCGGTATCACATTTTATAATAGTTGTATAAAAACTAGAAAAGTTATGAAAATTTGTCTGTGGTTACCTAGGATAAAAATTTATCACAACAAAATGACAGCGTCAAAACGTGGCTTTGACCTACGGACTCTAAAGAGTTAAGTAAATAAATCAGTTAATCCGTGTATTTGTTGGTAAAATTGTAATCAGTGGCATGTGTTTTGCCAAGAGTTGTCTCACCCTAAGCGCAGTAATGTTGACTTTGAGGAATCCCAACACCGAACTTGGGTGCATAGATTTAAAAGGTGGTCCTGAACTATGTGTAAGATAACTTTTCCATTCTTCACTGAGCATTATTTGCACTAAGAACTAAATCTAAGAATCGATACAGTTAATATGAAGTGTATTAAAATGAATATTTTCATTTTTCTTTTATGAACATTTTCCTTTGTCTTTTATTAAAAAGGGCTCAAATTCAAAAGAAATTTTTTCAAGAAAAAAATTTAGAACACTGTGATAGGTTCAGTGGAAATCAACTAATTAAATTAGCATTATTACAAAATTTGTTATGTTATCCAGTGTGCCATTTATAATTAATAAATGCATTGTCAGAACTTCCATTTTAATAAGCAACAGATTTGTTTGGTAATTATATTTTTTATTATACTTGGTACTGGGTACCAGTACTTAAGAGTAAAAAATACTGGTCAAGCATTTGCTTAAAGATATTTTTAAAATGTTCAAATTAAAATAAAGCTTTGACATCATCAATGAGAGTGACCTAATACTTTTAGGTTAATTTACTTCATAAGGATAAAATAGCCTACTTTCTTTGGAAAATGTTTGATATTTTTTGTGTGAAAGTTACAAGTTATTAACATGTCACAATCTTTTCACACTTTATATATTTATAATTTATAGAATCTTCTAAAACCTGGAGGAATGCCTTTTACATTCTTGGACTACCTGCTGTAGCGTTGGTTTACTGGAATGCATTTCATTTGATGCCACAACACCCAGAGCGACCAGATTTTGTTGCATATCCCCATTTGCACATTAGAAACAGGGTAAGTTATAGCTTAAGGAAATTAGATCATAAAGTTAGAACAGTGTTTCTTAACCTTCATATTTTTGGGACATGTAGTTTAGTCTACTACTGCTAATGTATGTAGTTAATACAGACCTGTTTACCCTCAAACTCCAAAAATCGTACAATATCATCTCAAAATCATGCAAGACGGTAGCTTGATATATTAAATAAACATACCATATGTATAATATAATATATACAATAATTACTCATATCACTTGTCAAGTGGAATCGAGTTGAGCTGGCATCAAAAAAGTTAAATTCTAAAAGAAGTTGACCGATGTTTATATTGCATTCTGTGGTCAGAGTCTGAGTGGTCACTTTGTTTTTCAGACGTCTATTGGCTATAGATATCGATTTAATATTTAGGCGAAGGGGAAGATCACAGTCTGTCAATAGTAAAAATAAACTTCGTGGTGAAATTTAACGTGGTTCAATCTTGAAGTCAGATCAGCATAAAATATAATTTATTATTAAGATAAAATTTAGGGCATCATTTTTAAACAAAAAAACTACCAGTACCGTTACCAGGTAACTTGAAATTTATTTAATAAGGAAATGTTACGGTATTTTTAAAAAATAAATAATAATCAGTAAGCCTGCCTATTTCCCATAACATATTATGGTACCGTATTACAGTCCACATAACTATCACTTGCTGTAAAATGGGTGAAAGGAACAGGTGGTATTAAAAATCGTAAAGCTGTTTTACGTGATCTAAACAAGATTTCAAATGCCCCCCTCAGATCCCATAATATGTCGAAATATAATTTTGCTGCATGAAATAGTTAATGCATTCTTCTCCGTTTCTGCTCTCCGTAGCAGTGGTTCAGCCGTAAGAAATAATTGTCACTAAATTACGTCATACAGCACGGCCATAGGCACCAAAAGGGTCTTTAGAAATTACCTTAATAGTGAATTAAACTATGAAAATCCCATTTACGGTTACGGGTCTGCCCCAGGGTTGCACATGGGTAGCTGCGGCTTCCTCACAGTGATGTTGCAAAATGCTAAATTTTCATTACCAGGTATTTTATTTCCACTTCTAATCCAGTGTAACATCTTTCATTCGTGGTCAAACAGTAGTCCACATGGTGCTTAGTGACCTAGATATGTGTTATATTTATTTTTACTTAACCCTTTATTTTGTTTATGTATGCGCCATTTCAAAGTGCACTTTAACACAGGGAGCCTGATGAACACAAATTTGGCATATGCAAACGGCAACTATAATTTATAGTCCACAACCAATTGTATTTCCGGATCCATAGAATACAATATACAAATTAAAACTAATAACCGAAGTGGTATTTTTGTAATCTGAAAAAACTACCAGAATGCATATATTTTCAACCCAGTCTCTTAAAATCATAGTTCTGATGGGTCTCGGCATTCAATTGTAAAAGGCATCTCAAAATTGTACATTGTACAAAATTGGAGTACCAGTAAACAGGTCTATTGATATGCACCAAATTTTAGATTCAGTTAAACCTGCCCACATCTAAAGTGCCTTGTATAAATAATGTAGACTATTAGGAAAGCTGCTGATCTTAGCAATAAAACTTAGTTAATATTTATGGTATCTTTCAGCCCTTCCCATGGGGAGATGGTGACCATTCACTGTTTCACAACCCTTACTACAATGCTACATCCAAGGGTTATGATGAGGGATCAGAGGAACTCCATCCTGGAGCCCATCACCACTGAATGACTAGCTGCTTGCATTCTGTGCTTTTTTTTTTATTTGTCTTTACTTTATTAGGTCAGGTGATTGTAGTGTTATGACATTAAAATTATCTTTGAAATACCAGTACTTAAAATCCTTGTTGAATGATAACAAATAGTGGTCTGATTTGTTTAACTTTTATTATTTATATAACAAAATTACATGAAATTCTTTGAAGAATACAAAAGTAATTGAACATCACACTAACATCACAAAATTACATTGCATATAAATGGGACACAACTTAGTTGTGTGAATGAAACAGTTTTTAAATCTCTTGCTAACTGGGGCAAGAACTGAATTTTAATATGGTCCCTTCTGACAATTTATTATTATTTTTGTTAAATCTGAAAATTTAATTGTTAAAACTTTAAAAAACTAGTGTTTGGTATTTCTAGTCCTCATTGCATATGGAGATGCTTTCTGTCCTGTCCCTTGAGTGGAATCAGACTGACTAGTTTGTGTAACAAGAGTTGCCATGGTAGCAGGGACTGTTGACACATTCTGAGCTATGACTTTGGTGGATGTGGTTGACACATCAGCAGCAGGTGGTGCAGGTTGGACCTGTGGTAAAAATAAATCACCGATAACACTGATTCAGTATACGTCCTCCTGTCCAACAATCCAGCATAAGATACTTGGAACAGTAAGTGTCCCTTGTGGACAGAAAGGAGATTAGTGTTCAACAAATGTTTTATAGGCTAATGAACACCACATGAATTCCTAAAACATTGATAGAAAATTCTCTCCTTTTTGTTCACATGCTTACTACTGGTAGTGATTTTTTTAAAAAAAAGAAAATAAATAAAAAAAATTGAATCACTACTGGGAATTACTCTAGAAATATGATTCTGTGCTCTTAATCCAGATTCTTTTGATTAACTTTTCTTCTTCCTTTGCTTTTCATTGGAGTTCAATTTGAATTTTACTGAATGTTGCTTTACCTGCACAGCTGCAATAGTAGCTGCCACAGGTGATTGTGTTGGGACCAAGCTGATCTGTGTAGGTGTTTGAGAGCGAGGTGTTGAAGATAATGTGGAAGAGGTCCTTAAAGCTACTAAGCTGGCTGGTACTGCAACAGTTGCCTGTGGCTGAACTGTTGATGTCTGTGTTTGAGCAGCAGCTGGTGTGACTTGTAAAAATGAATTCCCTTGTGCACTAGTGACTTGTTGCACCTGGGAGGAAAAAAACAAATGACAATAATTGAAAGTGTAATGAAAGATAATTAATTCCTGGACCTTGAAACTTTTAGAAGCATTATACAAGTAACATACCCGGTACAAAAAAAAAGAAAGAACCTATTTCTATCATCAAAATTTGAAAAAGCCTATTTAAAATTTGATATATAAAAGAGTTATGACCCTTTCCAAGTTTGGCTGAACTCTTTGCCTCCAGATCAACGCTTCAATCGTCAATTTTAAATGAGGTTTTCTGACAGATAGTCGATGCATACAAACCTTGTTTGTTTCAGTTCTTTTATCTATTGTTTTTAAATTACTTTTAATCAAACCTAGAATGAAACATCCGGTTTTTCTTGCATTCAACCAGTTTTGTTACCGTACAGAAAATGAATTGTTTGTTGAAGCGGTTGCTTTGATATCTATTTTATTTTTATCTACAAACATGAACTCTTGACCTGACCCACCTGGCATCAATCTAATAAAAATTGAAAATATTACTCAGATGATGATTCAGACAGTGATTTTATGCTTTTGGATGCAGAGGCTGATTCTGATGAATCGTAAGATTTTAATCCTATTTTATTAGTACCGGTAGTACTAGTGACTAAATAATGAAATTGATAATTCATCAGCTGATGAACAACCAGCCCCGTCCCCATCTAAAGTGACTTGTAGAAGAGCTAATACTGTTCCTATTAGTACTATAAATAATGTAAATTCTATTAGGAAAGCTGCTGATCTTAGCAATAAAACAGTGCAATTTCAGATTTCTACCTTTCAAAAATGCAGGTGTAAATTTGGAGCTTGCATTGTAAGTCAAATGACATGGGTTTTTTTACTTTGATAGAGACACATATTATTCACAAGCTTGTACTCTCAATAAATGAATATGCTTCCTACAAAATTAAAATCAACACTCAAACATGCAAGAGATCTATTTTTAGAGACTGGAAACCTGTCAATAATTACACATGTCTAGCAGTAACAACAATGATGGGGATGAACTCCCATTTTTGTCCATTTGCTCTTGACTTTTGGTCAATGATGCATACACCCTGGTATGTCACAATACTTCAGAGAGAACAATTCTCTACATGCTACAAGAAATAAGTGTAATATGAAGCTTAAAAAGGAGTACAGCGCAAAATGTAAAGTTACTTTTGAGCTGGATGGGAGTCAATTCAGCACATCCATATGGATTGTTTTCAAGCTTACCATAGATGAAAAGCCCAGATATGACAAGAATACAGTTCAAATATTTTCTACTAATATTAACTCATTCCCGACTAATATTAACTCGTTTGCGACTAAATGTGTCTTTTCGAGATTCGCCGGATGCGTCCAAATGCGTCCCGGCGCATAGCGACACACCTCTCTTATATCTATTTAAAAATAGCAATGAAATCTCGCATCCCTCGAGACTTCCGACTTCGAGACTGGTTGAGCGTGATTTTAATTTGAAAACCGGAAGTTTTTATCTTGTTTCGCTTTAAAACTATGTGTGCTTTAGTACGGCGCGTCTATATGTAGCATGTGTTCGTCCGAGGTGCCGAAAATCGATTTTTTGGTCATTGTTCGTTATTTTTTCCCCGATAATGTTATATTTATATTAAACCTTATTCATTTTTTGTTGCATTTGTTCTTAATTCATTAACATTAAATTATATTTAGTAGCTGAAATACATATTAAAAAAATGTAAACAATTTCAAAACGGGGTTACTTCCCTTTCTCAGGCAAATAAATTAAATACGGAAGTAGCATTGCAGGGGGGAATGAGTTAATAGCAACAGATAGTTTCCAGTGGAAATAGGTTTTTCTGACAATGGACGATAACTGTGCTCTGATGTTACATTTTTTTCTTTTTTTTAGATGTGATCTTTATTATTTGTGTTGTACACATGGATAAAGCTCAGAAAAACAAACATTTTTGTTACAATTTGGATTATACATTTTTCTGTGTGACTTCGAATGTGCGTTTTGTGAACATTTGGTGAGTTTTTTCATTTTAAATTTTAATTTTTCTAAATCATAATCACATTTATGTATTAAAATTTAAACCTAGGTACGTAAAGAGCATGTGTTCCCCTTTAATACCATAACAAACTTAACATTTTCTGATGAAAAACAAAAAGGCTATAATGGTTTAGAGATAACATAGCAGTGTCATAACAAATCTGTCAGAACGTGGAAATTAATTCCGGAGAGAAAGTTAAGCATATTTGGTATATCACTTAAAATTTTAAATGTATTTAGGAATGTTACACCAGTGAAAAGTGAAATATCTAAGTTATGAAATCAAAGGTTTAAAATTGGAAAAAATTAACAAATCTAGATCAGTAATAATAACTAACTTGCACAGTCTGGGTTGTGACCAAACTTTGAGGCAGATTTGCTACTGTCTTCTGTCCTGGTTGAATTGAGTGCAATTGAATGCTGCCAGCTCCAGCATCTAAGGATGGAATGGTTGCTGTCTTTACAGCACCTTGGCCAGACAGGCTTAACCCCACACCTTGATTAGCAGTGGAGCTGACATGTGTTACAGTAATTGGTGTACCAGCTGTCAAGGTTTGGTTTCCCGACTGTAGAGACACCTAGATAACACAGGATAAGAAAAGTTAGAAATTTTTAACAATTCAACCCATTTAATCCCATATCATTTATTTTTTCCTAGTTTAAAAAATAGTTGTACTAGTACTACTTTGTTAAGAACTTAAATGTATAGTGTGACTGCGTGTTGTTTAAAGATTATGTGTGTTGTTTTATCTATTACTATTATTCTTAGTAGTATCTAGTATCTTGTGACCTATTGTGTAAAAGGGGACATGACATATTATTGAATAGTGTGGTCTTTTAGTACATTAATGAAAGTTGAAGAATTAGTTCTTAATTAAGTTGAAGAATTAGTTCTTTAATAAAGATATTTAACCCACGAACTGTGGCATGCATCATTCTGTGGTGTGGAGCTTTTCAGAGCGTTTTGAGTGCCATTTGAAATTGCATTAAATGACATAGAAATATTGATACAAGACCCCTATAAGTATATATTTTTAGAAAGGTAAATGGATTGGAATAAAGTTGGCCATATTGCCCACCACTTAAAAAAATTTTCTCAGTGTCCTTGACCTTGGAGTTCTCAAGAAAAAAAAAATAGATAAATGTCTTGCTTTCAAGTGCTCATCATCATTAATTTTTATAGATACACTTTAAACACAAATCTAAATGTTGTGGCCAATTCATTTATCTTTCAGAAAATTTATAGTTTGCTAAGGTTTTGATTGCAATTTAACCTCTGAAAGCAATTTTATTAATTTTAGGTGATTTATATAAGAAACTGGAACCACTGCTAAAACCAAGTACAAAATAAAAAATCTCAGGCAAAATAGTTATTGACTAGTAAACATTTAAAAAGGAACTGTGGAACTGATTTGGGTTGTTTAACTATAAAATTTATTAGTTCTGAACTATAATCTGTAGCTTCTGTGACTAAAATTCAGTCAGTCCTTGCCCAACCTCCAGGCCTGGTTCAAAGTCTAACAGTAGCCTCAGTAGGCCTACTTCAATATCACTAAGACTAGTATTAAAGTTCACGAGAAGAATCATCTCAACTGATATCGTAATGGGGAATGTTAAAATCATCATCAGTATCACTTAAAACCTCTGCTAAAAAGCTTTCAAACATATTTCTATTAGTTCTTGCACTGAAGGCCAAGCCATAGCTTCAAACATTTTAGCTTTAAAAAAAAACAGCAATATAAAACTCCAAATAAAAGGAAGTGGCTATAATTCCGGTTAAATATTGGATTGAAAGTTGCTAATCGGACTGTGTTTTTTTTATCGGCCGCCACAGTACAGAAGGAGAATGTTGGCCGACCACAGTTCGTGGGTTAATATAAGAATTATAGTTTGTGTAGTTATTAAAACCCCTAATGAAGCCATAGAACCGGGTTCGTAACATACTTGTTTTACAATGTTTGCCATGGACAATAAATTACAAGATCTTGGAACCAGAGGAATATTAATAATACCGGAAATGAAGTTTATTTGAAAATCACGCTTCATCCCCAAAAGCTCGAAGCGCTGTACATACCAAATTGAAGTACAAAATGCAACATTACAAAAACTACCCATTCTAAGTCTTTCATACCTTGCAACCATAAAAAACACATGCCAGTATACATCTACAAGATAATAGCTAGATAGACAACATCACTCCAGCAGGTGTTAGCGAAATAGAATAAGTCTTCAAATCAGTTTTGAAAGAATCTTAGTGTCTGTTTCTGAGAGCGACAGGAAGGGTGTTACAAATTGTTGGGCCAGCAAATGCGAAAGTGCGCCCCTCGTAAGTCTCAATGCAAATAGAGTGTGTCATCACTGGTTTGTTTCATTCCTTTAGTGTTTTAACTTTTACAGCCAAAAATTTTATTTATAGCTTTCTAAACTTTTATTCAAAAGAGTTTCAATTTTCTCTCTGTGAATTTTCTCTCGGATTGAACCACGTTTTGGGTATTATTTGCTAGTTTTTTTCATGTTCTAAAAATTGTAAACAAACATTGGATTCGAATGAACAATGGTGACAATGAGGATTTGGATGATAGATTGCTATTTAATAGTAGTGATGAGGAATATATTCCTCCAGCCACAATGAGACCAAAATTGGGCAAGGGGAAAGGAAAAGTGAAAGGAAAATATGGCATCACATCTGGACAAACTAAAACAATTTTCGATTTCACCCACTTAGAACTCCTAGTTACTGGTACAGTATTCCAATGTTACAAAATATTGAAAAACCTACTATTGAATTCTTCAATGCATTTTTTGATGATAACGTAAAGGATTGTTGAATCAGTAAATGCTTATTCAAAAGTACAAATTAACACACTTGCACTTCGATGCGCTGTATTTAGCAGATGGAAAGACATTTCTAGACATGAACTAGATAAGTTAATAGCCATTTTGATTTATATGGGCATGTATAAAAGGCCAACTCTTGTGGATTATTGGTCTATGTCGGCTGAATCCTATATCCATTCGCAGATAAAAAGGCCAAAAAGAATGTAATAGTACTAGTGTCAACTGATGCAAGGGTACATACTACCGAAACCAAGAAAATGGAAAAAACCTGAAATGATTCATAGTTACAATAAAAAAATAAATGGTTGTGATAAGCTAGATCAGAAAGACACCTACTACTCTGTGTATGAATCGAAAAACCCTAAAATAGTGGAAGAAAATTTTCTTCTGGTTGTTGGAAGTCACCCAGGTGAATTCCTACATTTTATTTTCATTATGCAAATTAGTAGATCTAAACCAAATGAGTCTGAAGGACTATAAACTAACATTGATATGTCAGCTAACTGGGACTGGGACATTTGATCCAATGGTAAGAACACCAGTACCAGGAAAGGGCCCAGAGACAGGATGCCTTGAAAGGACAAATGAATCGCAACATGTTATAGATTATGAAGAATGTGACAGATCGCATGCCTATTGCTCTACTGCTACTAAAGGGATATGCACACACTTTTATTGCACTGGTTGTGAGGCCAAACCTCACCTTAATCCTAAAGGATGCTCCAGGGCCTTTCATTCAAAACGATGGCCCGATTTGTTTATATATTTTGTAAATATTTGTGTACCAGACTGTAATAGTTATTTTTATTATTAACTTTTGGAACATTTATTATTTATTCAAGGCTATTGTGTTGAGAAAAAATTCAAACTAATTCAAACTTAGCAATTACTTGAGCTATTGCAACAAAACTTTCCTCATACTTTGGATATATAGTAAGGCTTATTTGCTGAAAAAAATTGTCTTGATTGGATTATCCTTACCTGATTTATGGGTTGGTGAGAAGAATTGTTTATATTTCTTTTATTGTCACTTTTACATAACACTGTCATATTACCCCTAAAGTTTTACTCTATACAATTTTTTATCACTCTTTTATAATAAAAACATATTCCTTGTTCAATTAGTTAAATTTTGATATGCTACATGACAAAGTTTCGATAAACAGAAAGCGGGGATTTTAAGTTAAAAATCATCAGGGTTAATGGAATTTTAGTCCCTTAATTTTACTACGTTCCATTGCAACGATAATTGTAACGTATTGAATGGGTTAAATGGCATAATTTAATTGTTTTGTTAATTCACAATTTATCCATACACTATACCATTTAGAAGTAAAAATTTAACCTATTTGAACAGTTACCAATGCTTAGCCTTCTGTTAAGCCATTTGAATGAGTGCAGAAATTTAATACCTCACCTTGGCAACAACCTGCTGGATGGGTTGACCTCCAGCTTGTGACACTTGCGTAAGAATAGTAGGCTGGGTGCCATGTGTGATTATTTGCTGGATACCCCCTTGAGCCTTGTTCACAATCCCTATCTGATGCAATATTTGATTGCTAGTCAGCACAGTATTCAATTTAGTGTGTTGTGGAATCAGGAGTGGTATTTGCTGGCCAGCCTTTCCTGTTGCTAAACCTGTAGTAACAGAGTGAATCAGTTTTTATCTGTCTTTTAGACAGCAATACCCGGTACAACAATAGCATTGGTTATTTAACCAGAGAGGCTTTTTAGTAATTAAATTAAACTAAGATTAGGTCTTTTTAAACAATACTTGAAGGTTTCAGAAAAACCAAATTAATTCTGTCTGAAATATCAATTATTTATTATACATATTCTCTATTTAGATAATTAAAGAATATCGTTATCCCATAACATACACCGCTGATAGAAAAATACATGGTAACTACAATTAAATATGGTTACAAACTAACATTCCATGTATACTAGATGTTATAATAAAGATGTTTTAAAATTCCATACCAGTAACTTTTTGCTGAGTGCCAGCCTTACGTTGTTGCTGTTGAAGTAGTTGCATCCGTTGCTGCTGAATCTGACTGACTGCAGCTCCTCTTAATGCAGCTAGATTAGAAAATAATTAGGAAATTAACTAAATGGAAACAAATTTTAGTTATTGGATCTGAAAGCCAAGACTGACTTAAAATTTAAAATTTAATGAAAACTTAAAATAAATGACTGAAGAATAGAATATTGATCATATTCTACACAAATGTAACAACTTTCATAACATATAATAGGTTTTGGAAAGTTAACCCATTCGCTACTATTGCGAACAAATGCGACATACCCACCTCTCTACAAAACTGAAGACGCCATCATGCCTAGCAATGTGCATATAATGCACAATCTCGCAAGAAGCATTGTTTCCTTGCGAATAGCTTTGGGATTTTAAGGAAGTAAGAATATAGCTGATTCCATTTTAAAAAAAATGATATTTCTACTATTTACGGTTTGAAAGCTGTGTGGTGTTAAAGTGGGTCTAAGCTTAGCAAATTTGTGATTGTGTTTTACGAGAATTTTGCTATGGCGTTTCAGTTTCTTGACTCTTTGATTGCTGCCCCCACTTCTAATTAACAAGCAGATAATAGTTCTGATAGATGAATCAGCCATTGATATTGATCAAAATGCATTGAATTTAGACTGAATCTGAAAATAATAATGATGAAAGTGACGTTGATGATAGCGATCAAGACACTGTCACTGAGTCTGATCAGACAATATGACAAGTGTAACTGATAAGATGAAGATATTTAGTGAGATAGAAGGTGGCATCTATAACCTTCCTATTGACAACAGTCCAATAGACTACTTCAAACTTTGTGACCGGTGCCATGGTGGAACCTATTGTGGTGGAAACCAACAGATATGCTGAGGAACAGCAGACTGTTAAGGGCCCAAAAGACACCCACCCAATTGAAGGCTGTTACTAATGGGGATATTTACAAATTATTATTTATAAATATTATGTTTGGGCTCCATAAATTGCCCACTACTAAATTGTATTGATCCAGTGACAAACTTTGGGGGGTCCCTGCAGTATGAGGTACACCCAATATAAAAAAATAATTCAGTTGTGTTGTGACTTTTCTTTTGTTAAGCTTTTCAGGATTAATCTATTGAAAGTGGTTGGTACAGTGATATTAATAGACATATTTTAACCCCCCAAAAAATACAACTTCAGCTAAAAAAAAGCAGTGAATCTACGACATCCTTGTCTAATTTCTTTGCTAAGGAATCGGACGATTCAATTTTCAGATCGGAAGTTTTATTTACCACCTTTCTTATTGAAGGAAATATTTCTCTGGCCTACTCCGATCTTTTTAATGGCAGAGTCAAAGAAATGTTTCCAGACTTGCAGATTGCTAGAAGATTGTGAAGAAAAATTACAATGAAACAAGGGCAAGCATGAAAGTTGATACTCTTTCCAATTTGCTTGTAACTAAAATCAATTGTAATGCATAACCTTCATTTGTCCAAAGAGCTGTTGGCCAAGTGCATAAAGGCCACTCGGGATATGCTGGAAAACTGAACTCTTAGCAGCCTGTGTACTTATGTAAAAAAAATGGATATTCTGTTCTGCATAAATCTGTAGGCTATATAAACATTTCGAGTAATGTTTTTCTCATGTTCTGTTGACTCTTCAAAGAAAATGGAGGCAACTTAATATTTCTTAATTTACTAAAAAAGGCTTGTGCATTATTAAGTAGATCTTAAACAACCCCCCCCCCCTCCCCCAGATTTTTTTGTTGGCAGGTCTTTATTAGGAATGTGTGCCAAACAGCGTATAAACCATTTCTCATGTTCTGTTGACTCTTCAAAGAAAATGGAGGTAACTTTATATTTTTTAATTTACTAAAAAAGGCTTGTGCATTATTAAGTAGATCTTAAACAACCCCCCCCCCCTCCCCCAGATTTTTTTGTTGGCAGGTCTTTATTAGGAATGTGTGCCAAACAGCGTATAAACCGCAAGGACAGCTGACCGTAGATGGCGCAATGGTTGGTTTTCGTGAACGATTATTCTTCAAGCAGTACTTGAGCAACAAGCCAACGCCATGGGGCATAAAAATTTGGTGCTGCGCAGAAGCCAAAACTGGTTATGTTCTAAACTTTCAAATTTATACTGTTAAAAGTAACAATCCTTCAGATCATGGACTAGGATATAATGCTGTGTCAATGATGGAATCACACTTGGATAGGTATCATGAACTTTTTTTCAACTATTTCCTTTCCTTCCAAAACTTGTGGAGGACCTCTTATTGTACAACCATTAGGCCCAACAGGAAAGACTGGCCTCTAGTAAATACTAAACAGAAGAGGAGAAGTGATAGTATTAAGAAGAAAGGTTTGATGGTTGCCACACAATGGACTGACAAATGTCAAGTAAACATTATATCCACCATTTCCCACCCAGTGTTGACCACAGTTCAACGCAGGTCAAAAGATGGAATGATAGATACAGAAATTCCAATGCCAGTTGTCGCAAACAATTCTGGTATGTTAGGGGTGTATCTATCAGACCAACATCCTGCCAATTATCCTGTGGGCCAAGCAAGTACCAAGTGGTGGAGGTGTGTGTTCTGGTACCTCTTAGATCTTTCAATGATCAATAGCTTTCTGATCATGGAAAGAGGTAACAAGATGGACAGTGGCAGAAGTAGGGAAACAACAACTTGTGCCAGGTTCACCTACAAGGGCTACTGATTTTCCAAATTCCATGAGACTCTAAAATCAAAGTAATACACAAACTAAGGGGGGTCAATGCTGCTAACATTCATCCAAATTTTTTAAAAATTTGACTGACATGATTTACTGCAAACATATTTATGAATCAAAGTATTTAAATGATAAAACTTTAGATTTTTGAAAAGGTTTTCAATTTTCTAATAATTGTTTGTTTAATATAGGTTGATGCTTGGTTTTGAAAAAAAAATGGGGATGCATGTATTTTAGAGTGATCTCCCTTCGCTTAGCAATTCGGGGGGGGGGGGGGGGTTTATTATTTGTGGTTGGTACAAAACTATGTTACAGCTCTTTTTTTAGAAATAAAAGCTCTACCATTTTACTTTAATTATCTTATTTTTAAAAAATTATGAAATGAATTAGCTTACCAACAACTGTTCTCTGCTGGGCAGACACATTAATAGCAGTCACAGGAATTGTCACTGGGACAGTGACAGTGGGGGCTGCTGACACAGATTTAACCAAGGCCACAGGCGTTTGCGTATTGGAAGCACCAGCTTGACCAACAGTAGTGACCTGGCCTTGGATTATCTGTGCAGTCTGCAACTGGAATAAAGAGTAGGAGGTAGACTTTAGATGTACATACTTAAGATGTACAGTTAAATCAAATAGCAATGCATGGATTGTGTACATACATGTTTCAATCGATCTCATCTATGTGTATGTATAATATATATATATATTTATTTTTTAACCCTATCCTCCTCAACTGGGTGTAACTGGGTGTAATACACCCGGAGACAGACTGTGATTGCTGATATCTAGAGTTTCCTTTTAATAATATTTCTCATAATCTACTTAATCCACAAGGTAGTTGCAATGAACACCTTGGTGGATGCAATTGTAAAAAGCATGCAAAAGTGACTTATTTTTGGTGGCCTAAACTGTTTTTCTACAACTGGGTGTAACACACCCGTGCATAATTGAATAGAAGAAAAAAAAAAACCATCTAAACTGGCTAGTGAACATTTTCGTTTGGTTGTTGTTTGATTATTTGAGTCTGTGTCCTCCATAAAATAGATTTTGACAATATACAAATATCTATTCTTAACCCGGGGCAGAGGTACTTCCTCTTGCATGCACTTTTCCGTTTTTTTAGTAAAATTTAGGGTTACGTTACAAAAAAAATCAAATCTTAAGGTGTTAATTTGTGTGAAATAAAAAGCAAAATAAAGTAAAAGGAATGCAGATTTATAATTGTACTCACATGTTGCCATTAATACTTATATGAACACAAATATTTGCAAAAACAACATATTGTTTGTGATTGTGAGTCATCTATTTCCTATTTACAAACACTGCCACAAAATCGAAGTTTGTAAATTCAATACTGCTTACTACGCTGATTTCACTAATATTACTAATAATATAAACATCTAGTTCCAATTTACAGTCAATTCGTGCACTTAATTTGAATCCAGCGAAATCTCCGCTATCACTTGAATAATCGGCAAAATCCATTTCGAAAAAAAAATTTTTTTAAACCCCTAAAACTAAAAAAAAAAATCGATTAAATACTTGTAACTGGCGCCTACTCTATTTAGCTATCGAAAAAACCGGATGTAAACAATAGGAAGTCTCGCAAAGACTCGGAGGTCACGAGAAAACAACACTAAGTCGTCACGGACGCTTTTGGGCGTTTTGCCCTTTAAGTGGTAAAGACGTTTTCGGCCGCTCTGCCTCGTAAAGGGTTAATGTATTTGGGTACCAACAATAATAACATTTATTCAACCTGAAAAACAATTTCAAAACAGAACAGTCACATGTACACATGGAAAATGGGGGGCTCAGCTTGCACAGTTTTTACATAAAAGAACAGAATGGTTTTGCAAATATGTCCAATAAACTTGCTGAGTTGAAGTGGTTTGGGCAGCTTTTGAATTTGAAGTGTTTGTAAATATTTTGTACCTCACAATATCTTGATGTGTTGGGACGGATCGCCTCTACTTGCGGATGGGTGAGGGAATGCGCAAAGTCAATATTGACTGTCTGTTGTCTTCATGAGACAGTGAGTTAGTCAGATATTTATATTTTAATGCCACTCTTAATGCAATTGATGCCAAGTCAATAATGTTAAAAAAAACATAAACTAAGGCCATCTTTCACTTTCAGTATTTTGTATTCACAGAGAACACCATCATTTGGTCCTTGGCGAATATGCCTCCCTTTGCTTTTGTTGTTATAGAGCACAATCTCTGATTTCTTGCATTCAGTTTCACTTACTATAAGTATAAGGTATACTATAACTGGACGATTGTGTATTGTGCTCAGGAGCAATACATTTTTCTGTCTAAACAAAAACTTATTTGTTAAGGGGCAGAGCCTTCTTTTGCTCAAACCCCTTAGGTGGGAACATCTTGTTCCATTTCATTGTTCCAACTAGAGTGAGTCTGTTCTTGGCCATTGGTTCTGCAAGTAGTAGGGGAATGAAATAGTTGTTCTGAAATTGCGGCCACTTCCATGCAAGTCCCTTATGAAAGAAATCATAGTCACAATCATATTCCAACATTTCTCGTTGCTGGCAGGGCACTTTCATTTTCTTTGCTGAGATATGGGCATCCTCTCAGGGGGTTAATTCGAAGTAGATTCACAGTCACAGGTCTACAAGATTTGTATTCCATATTTGTCAGGCTTGCTTAGCATATGTTGAAAAAAGCTGCAACGACTCTGAAACCAATCAGTTGCTAGCCTACTGTGATGTTCTCTCCAGGAACATAATACCTCGCCAAATTACGCAGGAATGCTTAACATACATCTCTTATTAATGGATCAAAGATGTCACGAGCTAGAAAGGTTTGATCTAATATCATTGTTGTCAAAACAAAAATGAATCTCGTCACTGAAAATGTGCCCTAAAAATAGGATTTCCATAGCTGAATAAAAAGTCCGCTGAAATGCTGTTGAGATGAAAATTGCCAGTGAGGAGTAGTAGCAGTAGTAGTAGTAGGCAGCTAATAAAAGCTTTCATTTAGATCGCATCATTCCTTTGCCATTTGTCTCCTCTTACTTTCTCCTCATTCCTTGTTGGTGCAGTCAACTATTGTTTGTATCATTTTTTCATTAATGTACAGAAGAAGTGCTTCAGTGGGAGTAACTACATGATCCGTGAAGGGCCCCATAATAGTAAAAAAGAAAATAACATAAAGGGAACCAGAGACGTAGCTAGAGTGTTTGGTGCCCGGGGACCAGATCCATTTTAAAGAGCCTCCCTTTCTCTCTTTAAACTCTCAAACCCATTATATTCATCAATAAAATAATATGAAAACACATTTTGGCGCCCCTAACTAGTCTGGCGCCCAGGTACATCTGCCCCCCCCCCCTCTCTGCCCCCCTTAACTACACCTCTGAAGAGAACCATTTACTGCGAAATAAGACTATGGGTGAAACCCACGGTTGCTAGGAATAGCCAGAAACACTTTTCCCCATTATAATAAGTGTACAGGTGTGCTACACCCAGTTGCTAGGGACAGGGTATACAATATGTTGAGTTGGATAGGGTTAAACAAGTTACTCGAAAAATAATTTATATTCTTTGCAGAAATAAAAATGTTGGCAAATGTTTGGTTTATTCTCCTATTGCTTCCTCTCACACCTGTTTTCCTCCTTGTGTCTGGATAGATCTCATCCTTAGGGCTTGCAGCTGTTCATCTGTCATCTTAGGAATTGCAGCTCGTAACAATCCCTGTTTTGACAGGATAGACTGGTAAAAGAAAAACAAAATCTCTCGCTTTCATAATAGAATAATTGAGAGGGGAAAACAACAAGATGTGTTCATAAATAAAATGGTGATTTTAAAAATTCCAACGTAAGTGGAACATTCTGGCATAAACATTTCAAAAGTTACAAAATTTCAAGTAATCTTACATGTCCTCTAAATGGTAGTAATGGCTGGGTAATCACTTTAGGAGGCTTCGACTGCTGGGCCCTTATCTGATCTGTGGTCATCAGTTTTTGACCTCGCAGTGGCTGAGTACCAGTTGCAGCTTGTGTACGGATGATGGACTGAGTTTGCTGTTGCCTCAGTATGTTGATCTGCTGGGGGGTAAGATTACGAGCAGCTTGAAGGAGCTGGGGCTGGAGGTTGGCTGTCAATTTAAAGAGATCAAGGTAATGAAATATCCTCCAGTATTGTATAGAATTTCAAATATTTAGTCAACAAAGCGATTGTCAAAACAACTGAAATAATCTTTCATTAAAAAAATCTGAATTTTTATAGAACAGTTTTAATCTATAAATATAAGTTTAATAATGTAAGTAGATTTTACTATTTAAAATGTATAGAATAATACATCAGCCAAAGATTCAGATCATTGTGTAATCATGTTGTCATAAAGACTGAAGTTGTATTGATCATCATCATCATCAGGTCAAGCAAATGAATCGATTTTGAATTAAATTATGAATTAAATTCATCGCTTTTCTAATCACTTCAATTAGCAAATTATAGTCATCCCAGATTTCAGTTAGTGTTATCATGTTTATTTTTACTATACAACAATTTCCTACATAACACTTTAAGAAATTAACTCCACTTGATCATTTAATTTTCTGCTCTAGTTAAAATACAACTTGGTTTGCGCATCCCTTGTTGGTAATTCATTCCCAGCGGTTGCAACTAAATGCGTCCTTTGTGGGTTTTGAGGGATGCATCCAAATGCGTCCCGGCGCATGGCGACACACCTCCCTCATTTCTATTTAAAAATAGCAATGAAATGTTGCAACCCCTGAGACTAGCAGCGATGGCGTGATTTCACATTAAAAACTGGAAGTTTTTATCGTATTTCACTTTAAAACTATGTTTGCTTATGTACGGTGCGTCTAAATGTAGCATGTGTTCGTCCGAGGTGCCGAAAATTAAAAATTTTTTTTCTTTATTTTTTCACTGCTAATGTTAATGTTATATTTTTTTTATTAAACCTCATTAATTTTTTGGTGCATTTGTTCTTAATTAAATAATATTAAATAATATTTAGCAGCTTAAATAAATATTTTATATATGTAAATCCATAGCATAACGGAGTAACTTCCCTTTCTCAGGAAGTACGGAAGTAGCATTGCCCTAAGGAAAGAGAATCCTTAATGAACTAACCCCCTGTTGCGGTTAAGGCTGCCAGTTTCTGACCAGCAGTTAGACTTGATGCAACTGTAGTCTGCAAAGATCGTGCAGCTGCTGCTGCTGCCTGAGCCGAGACTGTAATAGCTGTGGATGTGCCAGCTGTAACTCCTAACTCTTGCATGGTGATTGTGGGTGTTCCTGCCCCTGCCGGACGTTGTCCTCGAATTGCTGGGGTCAAATTACCAGTTACAGCCTGGGTGGTTAAGGAATTAAAACAAAATATTAATTTTTAAAATGTAACATTGGTACAAATCCATCAAGTTCAAGGATGCACAAAAAATGAGTTCACCATTTTGTAATAATGACACAGTTCATAACCACTGTTAAGATTTTCTAAAAATAATTCTAATTTTAAAGAAATCAATAACCAATATTATACCAAAAAATAAATATCTTCATCAAAATCATGTTATGATTTGAAAAAATATAAAGTTATCTAAAAAAAATAATTTCTCCACATTAAAAAAAGCTTAACAAAAATCTTACAATAGTAGAAGGTAGTGTAGCCTGGGACATTCTTTTATTGATGGCAGCAAATGGACCAGACTGTAAGCCAGCATTTACAATAATATTTCCAGTCGTAGGTCCAAGAGTTCTTGCAATAGATACAGCTGTTAAACCTGGTCCTACAGCTACCTTAGGCACTTGACCAGTCTGGGGGGGGGGGGGAGAGAGAGAGAGAGAGAGAGAGAGAGAGAGAGAGGAAGGGAAACATTTTGAAAGCTAAAGAATTTTTTTTTTCTTTTTGACTTTTTTTCAAGCCAGTTTTTATTAGGAAAAACACTCAGTGGATCTCAGGAATGCCCATTTAACTGGTTAACTTCCATGAGCCGGTGGGAGCAGCTGGGCATTTCTTTCGTTATGGCCACGAGCCGCTAGTAGCGCCAATATTTGTATCCCAGTGAATTTGACCTAGATTTAATTGAGCCACAGCGTGTTTTTCAATCTGGTAGCTAATCAGTTAACAAAGAAATCGGGTACTGAAGAATTTTTGTCTTGGTTAACAAACTACTTTGGGTGACAAATATATGGCATGCTTGTACACAATCCCACCAGCTCAAAAGTGCTTTGGCGCGTTTCCGGTAAACATAGAGAAATTGTGTTGGTGTGGAAGTAAAGAAAAGAAATTATTTTAAAACATGACGAATGTCATTCCACTTTTTATTCATTAAAGTGTTGTATGTCTATAAAGAAGGATATTTTTCATTTCATTCTATATTTTTCTTTACATAAAAAAACAAAAACAAAAAAATTCTTAGCCTGGAACAAATTCATTGAATTTACATAGATTTTTATGGGAAAATTTTTGACTCATATGGGGTTTAAGTTCACTATCCTAATGTAATTCCAAAACCAAAGTTTAAGTGACTTACTATAATTGTAGTAGGTGTAACAGAAACAATAGATGACAGCTGCTGGGCTTGTATGGTTGGAGCGACACCTGTTGCCACTAATGCTGTTTGGACAGGTCGTACAACAGCTGCTGGGTCTGTAACTGCAGCATTCTGGGTGAATGATAATGAGAATTTTAAAACAATTTTTTTCCATCCCACAAATTAAGCATTCTAAAATTGATTTCTTTTTCTTTATTTCTACCAATGTGAAAACATATTATTAATGTATGTGATCCCAACCTATTTGTATCTAAATTACTTACAGCTGTTGCAGCTTGGGCCTGCTGTTGTGCAGCTGCTTGCTGCTGCTTCTTTTTATCTAATGCTATTCTCTCCGCCCGTTTGGCTGCTAATTGACTGGGAAGCATGGGAGCATCATAGTTGATACCATTCTCTGCAAGGATGGCTGCATGCTTAGTTGGTTTCGCAGCGGGATTAACAATAGTCTGCCTCATAGCAGCAGGTCGCTTAGCCCCAATTTCCATCATTGCAGCAAAGCGGATGTCAAACAACTGAGAGAAATTTTTCAAGCCCTCCTGTGTGTAGAGTTGTTCAGTTCGTAGTGGTCTGGTATTTTTAGTCTGTACATGGTCAAATTATATTTCATTAAAAAAAATCTTTTTGTATCATAGAACACTTAAAAAGTAATAAGAGAAGTCTTTATAATTTCACCATTAGATACTTCATAAAAATGGAAGAAAAGAAACACTCTCTATCACTTTATAATCATGTGATGTCATAAAGACTGAAGTTGTTTTGAACATCATTTTCAGGTCAAGAAATTGTATAGCTCTTCTAACCAAATCAAGTACCTTATAAATGCTTTTAGGTGTTTTCTTTTGTTTTAAGTTGTACAGAATCTTGCCATCCTCTCTGGGTAGCACAACATATTCATATTGATACCGGCAGTGTTTTGCTGCACGGAATATACGTCCCACAACACTAACATAGTCTGAAACAAAATCCCAATTCACAATCTGTGCTGGATTGTCTATTAACAAGTCAGGATTTAGTTTCTGGATATGTTGCACAGCCTAAGAATAAAAAAACATCAATCAATCTGATGAAAACTAAAATTCTAAGACTATTTAACAAGAAAATGGAGCAGATAATTTTTAAACTATTTAAAAATTGTTCCATATTTGAATTTTTCACAGTATCAATATAATCACAATCTTTGAAAATACTTAACTCATTCCCGACGGTTACGACTAAATGCGTCCTTTGGGGGTTTCTCCTGAAGCGTCCAAATGCGTTCCAGCGCATAGCGACACACCTCTCTAATTTTTAGTTAAAAATAGCAATGAAATCTTGCGTCCCTCGAGACTTTATAATTACGTGTGCTTTAGTACGGCTCGTCTATATCTAGCATGTGTTCATTCAAGGTGCCAAAAATCGATTTTTTTGCCATTTTTCATTATTTTTTCGCCGCTTATGATATATTTTTTTTATTAAACCTTATTCATTTTTTTATGCATTCGTCCTAAATTCAATTACATTTATTATTATTTAGCAGCTTAAAAAAATATTTTTAAAATGTTAAATTTCAAAAATGGGTTGCTTCCCTTTTCTCAGGAAAATAAATTAAGTACAGAAGTAGCACTGCTGGAGGGAATGAGTTAAGGTCCTTATAGAACAAAACAATTCGCATTTTGATTTGTAAGCAGCATGTTTGTAACGTATTATTAAAAACAAAAACATACCTCAAGAAGAGCCCATTCTTCATGTACAAGCCATTCAGGGTAGTTTGGATCTGGCTCAGGTTTGGCAACTATAGGAGCTGGTGGTTGCGTCTGCTGTTGTTGCTGTTGGCCAATCGGTGCTCTGCCAGGTATTATTTTGGTAGGCACCTGTTTCAAAAGGATGAGAGGAATACATTTCTAGTTATTCAAAAGAAGAGATCACTATCTTTTGTCTAAAAAATATTTTAAAACTGAATTACAATTCGTACACAATCCATACTTTCGGAAAAGCACTTTGCAATATTGTAATTCAGTTCAAATAGCGATTACTTATAATAATTTTTTTTAATATCTTGGAGGAAAATCAAGCCAAATTGTTCAAACATGGCTGAATTCTCATAAATATACTTTTAAAAATTTGTCTTTTAAGTTGATCTAACCTGCAAATTCTGTCTTAATCTCTGCATTTTAGCATCTCGCCTCTGTTTCATAACCACTTCTTTGGGTTTATCAAACAAAGATCTTGGAACACGAGGTTGTTCCTCTTTACGTTGCTTCTGCTTACGAGCTGTGAACCACAACATATTTTTTTACATTTGATTAAGATATTTAAAGATTGCAGAATATATTAAGTAGCTATCTGAGATTTAAAAATTGATAATAAAATTCTACCAATGTGTTGTAATAATAAAATTTAAAAAAGAATTACTTGTTATTGCTTCTGTCTTGGGTTTTTTGTGAGCTTTGGGAACATATACCGGAGGTAAAGTCTGCTCAGGCATGACCCGTGGCTCATAAAGGAAGGAAAGGGTTTCATCCATGTAGATATCATTATCATCTTGAGGAGGTGTTGGTGGACACCACATCTACAGGTGTAATCAATGGATGACAGACAATATAAGCAACTATTTTAATTGAAATGAAATATTGTAAAGATTCTTCCTATTCATGTTTTTAAAAAAAGGCATTTATAACAATTTCAGCTACAACTTAGTTTCAGCTTTCTCTCTTTCAGACAAAGCTGGGAATTTCCAAAAGTCCATTATCATGCATATGTAAATAATTAATTTAAAAAAATGCTCCATCACCTCTTCTTAAGTTCATTTTTAAAAATGTTATCAAATGGATGTTTATAGTTGAGTTTCTGATGCAATTTTAACATAACTACTTACTGGCATTTCAGCCCCATCAAAGCCAGAGACAAACATCTGAAGTAATAGAAAAATATTCCAACTAAAATACAATGTCAACCTCTCAGTAACTAATTTATAAGAAGTATTTAATTGTGAGTTTGACTACTATGGGAAGGTGATTTAGATGAAAAACAAAAACAAAATCAGGAAAGTTTAATTTTTGGATTACTTGAAACATTTTTTTTCTTACCCATTTTGAGCCCACAAGTACAATTTTAGGAAGAAAAGGGATTTTTTAGTCCCCTGCAACACCACTTTGCAAGAAAATTAATAAATATGACAAATTTTTGCAAAATGAATATTATGTTCAGTTTTGAATTGCAATTTAATATTTTGCTTTGTCTGTATCCCTATTTTCATTCTCAAGGGTCAGATAAGGATAATCTTGACAGCTCAAGGGCAATTTTAGACAATTTTTTGTGGCAAAATAATTTTGGGGACAATGTAAATGTAAGTCAAATTAAATCTCGTGGCTTTTTTAACACCACCACCTCCAATGTTCCCATATAGAAACAAAAGTAACATAGCAGAATTACATTTTTTAGCATTCGTGGCGCCTGAAGATTTTTTGGGGTTTGGCATGCTGCTTTATGGGCCACCATGAGGCACTACATCAACACAAACCTAACCAGAATGATATGCAGCCTCTATAAAGCCACAAGTGCAGTCTTCTTCAACAATAACATCGGAGAATGGTTCAAGACTAGGGTTGGAGTACAACAAGGCTGCTTGATCTCCCACACCCTGTTCAACATCTTCTTAGGGAGAATTATGTCAGATGCACTGGAAACGCATGTAAGAACAGTCAGCATTGGAGTCAGAACAATCACCAACCTACGCTTTGCGGATGACATAGACTGGCTGGAAGCGAAGAAAAGCTAGACAACCTAGGAAAGCTTCTCGACAAGACTTCATCGTCCTTTGGCATGCAAATCAGTGCAGAAAAGAAAAAAACTAATGACGAATAGCACCAACGGCATCGCCACTGGGTTTAAGGTTGGGGAGGAAAGACAAGTACCTAGGAGCAATAGTCTCGGAAGAAGGCTCCAAGCCTGAATTGATGTCCAGGATTGCTCAGACCACAACAGCACTGAAGAGGCTTAAAATATGGAATTACAAAAATATAGCCCCCAGCACCAAATTAGGCTGATGCACTCATTAGTCTCTCCATTTTCTTGTGTGCCTGTGAGTCCTGGACACTAACAGCAGAACTTGAAAGAAAAATAAAGGCGATGGAGAGGAGACGTTTCAAGAGCATTCTTGATATCTGCTATAGAGACCATATCTCCAATGAAAAAGTGAAAGAAAGGATTCGTCAAGCAATTTGGCAGTACAATAACTCCCCGATTACTGTAAAAAAAGCACAAACTGGAATGGTATGGCCACGTGACAAGAAAACAAGGGCTTGCCAAAGAAATCATGCAGGGCACAACGAGAGGATGGAGAAGAAGAGGAAGACAGAGAAAAAGATGGGAAAACAACATCAAAGAGTGGACGGGACTAAAACTAGGCGATGCTGTGCGAAGTACAGAGAGGAATGGAGAAGGATAATTTTCATGTCATCTGGGGTGCCCCAACGGTCCAAGGATTAAAGGACATGATTTTTTAAATTAATATTTTGCTATTTTTAATTCTGGTACCAGTACAACAAATTTTCCTCTCAAAAATACAACTGTTTACGTTAAAATTAATTTGTTTTGCACAAGATAAAGTGCAAATCATGAGAAATACAATTAATTTAACTGCTTTCCTGAAAACAGTACCGGGTATTTCACATTTTCTTCTTGTATAAATAAGTGTGTATATTTTCTAAATAGAAACTTTAACACTTAAGCCTAATAAACTTCTCCCTCAATTACTTTTCAAAGAATAAAGCCATTACTAAATAAAAAATTAAGTTTCAATAAAAACATTTAAAGTAAAAAATGCAAGAGTACTTTGAAGAGGTGTGTATATTAATTACAAAGTGATTATAGAATGCATCTCATATCTGGTGATGTGTGCCATTCATTAGGTAATGGTGCCATATTTTCTCTTGACTGACTGAAATACAACTTGGTGACTTTGGAACTTCCTTTATAAAATTAAAAACTGTGGTTGGAGGGGAAAGGGCAGAATGAATGATGCACATCACCTTAGAGAGCAAATCTCCACCAACCATTTTCATGTTTGTACAGATATGCAGCTTTAATTAATTTGTTGTAAATTGTTAATGGTTGTTTTGATCCTTTTTTTTTTTTAATTACAAGGAAGATCAGTTGGTCAAAAGCTGACACCATTACCTATCTGTCTATGCTCAGTAAAGGCAAAGATCTGACACACAGCACAACATGATATTAAAATGCAAACAATCATGATACATTTCAAAATAGAATTCATTTTTATTCCAGTTCATATAACAAATTTCAATTATCAAACAGGCAAATATACTACTATACATCAATTTAATTACATTACATCACCTTATAAAAGAAATAATTAGAAGAATTGTGACAATGTTTAGAATATTCCATGGAATTATGGTAATAAAATCACTTTGGAAAGATTTTTTCATTTAAAAATAATTACAGCGCAAAATTATTTGAATCTGAAAATTTCCCCACATTATGAAGTAGAAATTTACTTTAAAAAAAAAAAGCAAATAAGGATATTTTGATTATCAAGATTCATGGACAAAGTTTCTGTTTAAAATAAATGTCATTTTAAAAAAGACACCAGTAGAGCTACTATCACACGACATGGGTTAAGTTAAAAAACAATTGAAATTTAGAGATGAATAAGTTAAATGGCAATGTTTGTTTAGTGTGTAACTGCACAACAATAACTATTTTGTTTTTAAACATCCAGGAATCTTGTTACAAATATAAAACAAATTATTTTAAAAAATAATTCTGATCTTTTAAAATACATTTTAAGTTTTCATCTGCTGATCCAAATTAAATTTCCATAAACAACCGGCCTGAAGTATTAATGGATTTTGAATTTTCATGTCTAAGTTTTGGGAATCATAAGGGATTAAGGAGCACCTAGCACCTTACATAAGTATATACATTTTCTCCTGAGAATAGGGAAGCTTTATATACACAATTGTTCTGAATGTTTATATGAATCATTTTGGTCATGTGCCATCTGTATTTGTTGGAATTACGCCTGCAACACCATTGACACTGTTCTGTGGAGCTTGCTGAATTTGTTTCTGTGTTTGGGGCTGAGGTTGCAGAGGTTTTTGAACTTGAGCCTGCTGTATAGCAGTGCCCCCTGCTGGTGAAACCTGGGCTAATAGATGCACTCTGGCAGTCTGCAATGATTGACCAGGAATGGTTTGCACCAGTGATATTGGAACACTGTGAGAAGTGCCAGGAGTAGGTGCTCTAGCTCTTGGTGTAATCAAAACATAGCCTGGCTGCCCTGCCACATGTGCTAGGGATGTATGCAATATCTGTTGGGATCTCACAGGTAATGTCAGTCCTGCGTTGGTTTTAATTATATTAACAGCATATGGCAAAGAGCCTAAACTTTGGAGTGTAATTGGTGTACCCAATCTGGTGGTATTTAATACTGCTCTAGCACCACCAGCTGTGTTCAGCAATGTAGCACCAGTTGCAGGGATTATAGTTTGACCAGAACTTGCATTGATAACTGTAGGGACTAAAGTAATATTTGAAACATTACCCCCTCCTACATTAGATATGCCTGGCTTTGGAGCAGCTGATACAACTACAGAAGGCTGTCCAGCTACCCCAGTTATAAATCTAGCACCTGTATTGACTAGAGAAACAGAATTGAAAACTGTTGCACCACGATACTGGTTTAACACAGGGGTCCCTGAAACTAAAGGGCCCACTTGACGAATAGTGGGGGTAAAAGTCACAGCACCCCTTGATGTGTTTGCTGTGAACAACTGAAATATATTTCTATCAGGGGTTAAATGAATTTTTCCAGCATTAACTGCTGATGCTAGATTTGTTGTAAAACTAGCAGAAGTGGGATTAGCAGTGGTTATCATAGAAGTGACATTGACAATAGTCCCTGAAGATGTGGTGCTTGAAGTGTAAACAGGAGGTCGATTTAATGACTGCTGGAGAACAGATTGCTGCTGGTGTAAGGTGGCTGCAGATTGCTGCTGTTGTAAGGTGGATGTCTGCGACTGACTAATCACAACTGGTGAATGAACTGCAGCTTTCCTTGTCCGTATAACTAAATTAGGGTTGGACCATGGTGGTGGAACATTAGGATCTGAGGGACTTTTAGGGGTAGCTGATTTGGCTGGAAGTCTAGTAGGTGGGCTAAGGACATTGACGGCTACAGCAGGCTTGGGGGCTTGGGAAATGATGTGGGGAAGCTGATTACTGCTGCTCGGTGATAGGGTAATATGAGCTGCTATCTGGGCCTGTTGTTTAAGTAAAGCATTTCTAGCCTGGGTAGTCATTTTTGAGCTTGTTGTAACAATTGGATTATGGCCATTTTGCAAATTTACGAGTGTCTTAGGTGATAAACTTTTTTGAACAACTTTCTCACTAGAATCAACAGGAACTATTTTTCTAGGTCTTCCTCTACGTATCGGTTGACCATTGCTGTCCAATCTTACTTTAGCTGGTGCTTTCTGAACCTTATTTTGAACATGGAAACCCTTCTTTCTTCCTCTTTTAGCACCATTAGAATTACCTTTGAGTAATATATTTGCAGAAACCTTTAACTTTTCCTTTCCTTCTCCATATGCTTTTGGAGGGCGTCCCACACCAGCTTTCTTTTCAGGGCTCTGTTGCCCTTTTATTATTTGACTGGGACACTTTTGAGGTGAACCAACCCTATCACTAGCTCTCCTACCCCCTATCACCTTACCATTAAAACTATCATCTAAATCTGAACCTGATACAGATGCTTTACTACTTGTCTTAGATTTTGGCTTAGTTTTTATCTTGGTAGGTTTCCTCCCTTTCTTCACCTGTGATTCATCTTTGGAATAAATGTAGAGCATCTCATCCTCCTCCAGTTCTGCTCTTCTCTCTTCCTCTTCTTTTAAAGCTTTTAACCTTGCCAACTCCCAGTCCTTTTTAGAATTTTCAATATCCTCCTAGCAAATAAATTTTAAAAACATTTAAAAATTGCTTCGATCGATTTATAACCATATGAAACAACATGATATGATGACAATTCAATAATGGAACAATAAACATATATTTGTACAAGATTTTAAAGTTTTACAGTAAGTTACTTCAATAACTATAATTTTACAATTTATAATAATAGTTTTAATAAAAATTAAGCTTTTACCTCGGCTATCTTCAGCTCCTCAGCAGTTTCTGGCTCCATCTGAGCTTCCATAACAGTCACAGCATATCTTTCTATAGGTGTTAACTAGAAAAAGAAATTTAAAAAAAAAATTCCTCTGAAATCGATTAAGATTATTAGATGGCTACTTAAAATAGAGAATATTGGATTATTTCAGTTAGCTGAAAGGTTACAAATTATAAAATCCTGAATAGCATTTATAAAATTATCTTGAGATTTTATGTAGATTGTTCCAGGATTCTGCCATACCATTTGGAAAGTCAGAGTTTTTTAAACAATCTATTTTAATTTCCCTTTCTTCTTAGCCTATATTAGGAGCAAAATGGCCCCTAACACAGTTGTTCTGAAGGGATAAGAATTTTTAAAAATATGTATATTTAAGTAAAATAATTAATGTTAAATAAGTTATTTCCTACCTCCTTGTCTATCATTGCAAGTTCCATTTCCACTCGCGAAACATCATCCTCCTCTTTCCTTATCTCTGCTTCTCTTTCATCCCATGGAATGTTCTCATCAAACTCTGCTAGCTCTGCTTTCTGTTCAGCTTGCAATTGTGTGGCTGCCATTGCGTCTGTCTCATCTTCAGCTTTACACAGGGCCTTTAAAAATAGTATTGAAATTTAATTTAAGATATCATCTTCTATAAGGAAACATTTTTTAAAAAAATCACTTATCAATTCCTAAACAGATATAAAATAAAATGAGATTTTCAGGGACCCCCGATCTAATTCTGGCAAAATAAGCTACTGCAATAAAATAATTTATTAATTGCAGTTATTTATAACCCACCTGTTCAAACTGCGACAAAATTGCAGCTTCCTTCTTGCTTTCCTCTCTCTCCTTCTTATCTTTCTCTAATTCTCGCTCTAACTTTGCAGCTGCCTCTTTTGCTGCCCTGTCTTTTTCTTTGGCTTCCTTCTCTTTCTCCTTGTCCTCAACAAGAGACTCTAATCCAGAAGGGTCAGCAAATAAGTCAGTAATGGTTTGCTATGAATAAAAAATAAAAAGTATTAGTATATTACTTTGTTAATGCCAACTAAATACAGTTTTAAAAATTTAATGAATGAAAACAATAAAAACTTTCTTTTGGGGACTAAAATTCACTTGTGATAAAGGAAAGATGAGAATGAAATAAGGTTGATCAAACTTATTGTTTATTGTTCCAGGATTCTGGACTGCTAATATAGCAGGCAGAGTTTTTTAAACAATCATATTATCTTCCCTTTTTTAATTAGCTATGTCAGGAGATAATGCAATCCTAACACAGTTGTTCAAAGGGTGTTAAAGTTCAAAAATCAAGGAACCACAGCTATTTTATTTACCTCTTTAAAAAATGCAGTTGTAAAATTGCCTCCTTCAATAGCTAAATCCCCTAATAATCGTTTTTGGTTAGCTTTTTTAAGGATATTTTCCTCTACTGTCATTTCACTCACTAGTCTGTGGAAAAGGTAAGTTAATATTGCATTTGAAATTTAAAATAAAGGAAAATAACTAGATTTTCATTAAAGAGGATTGAATAGAATCATATGGTTAAAATTTTTTTTTAGTCATACTGAAAAAAAAACTAGCTTTGTAGTTTGCTCCAGGATTCTGACTGATAAAAACAAGCAGAGTTTTTTAAGCAATCCATTTTACTGTTCCCTTTCTCAATTGCTATGTTAGGAGATCAGCTCACAAACATAGTTGATCTTGAGGGTTATAATTTATAGTACTCAATTAAAAAAATAAGTTTAGTCATACACTTCTTAAATTTCAAACCAGCTTCATCTACCTGTAAATATGAACATCTCTTGTCTGACCGATTCTATGACACCTGTCTTGGGCTTGCGCATCCATTGTAGGATTCCAATCACTGTCATAAAAGATAACTGTGTCTGCACCAGTAAGATTGACACCAATACCACCAGATCTTGTTGATAGAATGAAGCAGAATATACGAGGATCTGCATTGAATCTGTCCATTAAATACTGAAAAACATTTTTTATAATAAATTCAATTGCATATTGAAAAAATTTGGAGATAAAAATATGGCAATTTTAGGTAACAAATGTATCAGAGGTTTTCTAAGTTGCAAAGATCGTGTCAACTACAACCCTATCAACAATGAAATTTATTGTTTGGCCAAGGTCACTGTGCAGTCACATTAAACTGGTGACAGACTTTGGTAATCGGCCAAAAAAAATCTTGAAATGTGAAAAAAAACATTACAAATTGTGATGATTAAATGAAATACTAAAGGCAGTGAATTTTATATTAAGCAATCAAATGTATCTGAGGTTTTCTAAGTTGCAAAGATCATGTCAGCTACAACCCTATCATCAATGAAATTTATTGTTTGGCCAAGGTCACTGTGCAGACACATTAAACTGGTGACAGACTTTGGTAATCGGCCAAAAAGATATCTTGATATGTGAAAAAAACATTACTAATTGTAATGAGGAAATGAAGTACTAAAGGCAGTGAATTTTATATTAAGCAATCAAATGTATCTGAGGTTTTCTAAGTTGCAAAGATCATGTCAACTACAACCCTATCATCAATGAAATTTATTGTTTGGCCAAGGTCACTGTGCAGTCACATGAAACTGGTGAAAGACTTTGGTAATCGGCCAAAAAAATATCTTGAAATGTGAAAAAAAACATTACAAATTGTGATGATTAAATGAAATACTAAAGGCAGTGAATTTTACATTAAGCAATCAAATAATTGTATCAGAGGTTTTCTAAGTTGCAAAGATCGTGTCAACTACAACATTATCAACAATGAAATTTATTGTTTGGCCAAGGTCACTGTGCAGTCACATGAAACTGGTGAAAGACTTTGGTAATCGGCCAAAAAAATATCTTGAAATGTGAGAAATACATTACAAACAGTGATGATTAAATGAAATACTAAAGGCAGTGAATTTTATATTAAGCAATCAAATGTATCTGAGGTTTTCTAAGTTGCAAAGATCATGTCAGCTACAACCCTATCATCAATGAAATTTATTGTTTGGCCAAGGTCACTGTGCAGTCACATTAAACTGGTGACAGACTTTGGTAATCGGCCAAAAAGATATCTTGATATGTGAAAAAAACATTACTAATTGTAATGAGGAAATGAAGTACTAAAGGCAGTGAATTTTATATTAAACTATCAAATAATTGTATCAGAGGTTTTCTAAGTTGCAAAGATCATGTCAACTACAACCCTATCATCAATGAAATTTATTGTTAGGCCAAGGTCACTGTGCAGTCACATGAAACTGGTGAAAGACTTTGGTAATCGGCCAAAAAAATATCTTAAAATGTGAGAAATACATTAATAACTGTGATGATTAAATGAAATACTAAAGGCAGTGAATTTTATATTAAGCAATCAAATGTATCTGAGGTTTTCTAAGTTGCAAAGATCATGTCAGCTACAACCCTATCATCTATGATATTTATTGTTTGGCCAAGGTCACTGTGCAGTCACATTAAACTGGTGACAGACTTTGGTAATCGGCCAAAAAAAATATTTTGAAATGTAAAAAAGACATTAATACAACTTGTGATGATTAAATGAAATACTAAAGGCAGTGAATTTTATATTAAGCAATCAAATGTATCTGAGGTTTTCTAAGTTGCAAAGATCATGTCAGCTACAACCCTATCATCAATGAAATTTATTGTTTGGCCAAGGTCACTGTGCAGACACATTAAACTGGTGACAGACTTTGGTAATCGGCCAAAAAGATATCTTGATATGTGAAAAAAACATTACTAATTGTAATGAGGAAATGAAGTACTAAAGGCAGTGAATTTTATATTAAGCAATCAAATGTATCTGAGGTTTTCTAAGTTGCAAAGATCATGTCAGCTACAACCCTATCATCAATGAAATTTATTGTTTGGCCAAGGTCACTGTGCAGACACATTAAACTGGTGACAGACTTTGGTAATCGGCCAAAAAGATATCTTGATATGTGAAAAAAACATTACTAATTGTAATGAGGAAATGAAGTACTAAAGGCAGTGAATTTTATATTAAGCAATCAAATGTATCTGAGGTTTTCTAAGTTGCAAAGATCATGTCAGCTACAACCCTATCATCAATGAAATTTATTGTTTGGCCAAGGTCACTGTGCAGTCACATTAAACTGGTGAAAGACTTTGGTAATCGGCAAAAAAAAATATCTTGAAATGTGAAAAAAACCATTACAAATTGTGATGATTAAATGAAATACTAAAGGCAGTGAATTTTACATTAAGCAATCAAATAATTGTATCAGAGGTTTTCTAAGTTGCAAAGATCATGTCAACTACAACCCTATCAACAATGAAATTTATTGTTTGGCCAAGGTCACTGTGCAGTCACATGAAACTGGTGAAAGACTTTGGTAATCGGCCAAAAAAATATCTTGAAATGTGAGAAATACATTACAAACTGTGATGATTAAATGAAATACTACAGGCAGTGAATTTTATATTAAGCAATCAAATGTATCTGAGGTTTTCTAAGTTGCAAAGATCATGTCAGCTACAACCCTATCATCAATGAAATTTATTGTTTGGCCAAGGTCACTGTGCAGTCACATTAAACTGGTGACAGACTTTGGTAATCGGCCAAAAAAATATCTTGAAATGTGAAAAATACATTACAAGTTGTGATGATTATATGAAATACTAAAGGCAGTGAATTTTAAATTAAGCAATCAAATGTATCTTAGGTTTTCTAAGTTGCAAAGATCATGGCAGCTACAACCCTATCATCCATATTTATTGTTTGGCCAAGGTCACTGTGCAGTCACATTAAACTGGTGAAAGACTTTGGTAATTGGCTAAAAAGATATCTTAAAATGTGAGAAATACATTACAAACTGTGATGATTAAATGAAATACTAAAGGCAGTGAATTTTATATTAAGCAATCAAATGTATCTGAGGTTTTCTAAGTTGCAAAGATCATGTCAGCTACAACCCTATCATCAATGAAATTTATTGTTTGGCCAAGGAGGTTTTCTAAGTTGCAAAGATCATGGCAGCTACAACCCTATCATCCATATTTATTGTTTGGCCAAGGTCACTGTGCAGTCACATTAAACTGGTGAAAGACTTTGGTAATTGGCTAAAAAGATATCTTAAAATGTGAGAAATACATTACAAACTGTGATGATTAAATGAAATACTAAAGGCAGTGAATTTTATATTAAGCAATCAAATGTATCTGAGGTTTTCTAAGTTGCAAAGATCATGTCAGCTACAACCCTATCATCAATGAAATTTATTGTTTGGCCAAGGTCACTGTGCAGTCACATTAAACTGGTGACAGACTTTGGTAATCAGCCAAAAAAATATCTTGAAATGTGAAAAATACATTACAAGTTGTGATGATTATATGAAATACTAAAGGCAGTGAATTTTAAATTAAGCAATCAAATGTATCTGAGGTTTTCTAAGTTGCAAAGATCATGGCAGCTACAACCCTATCATCCATATTTATTGTTTGGCCAAGGTCACTGTGCAGTCACATTAAACTGGTGAAAGACTTTGGTAATTGGCTAAAAAGATATCTTGAAATGTGAAAAAAAACATTAATAATTGTAATGTTGAAATTAAGCACTATGGGCAGTGAATTTTATATTAAACAATCAAACATATCAGAGGTTTTCTAAGTTGCAAAGATCATGTCAGCTACAACCCTATCATCTATGATATTTATTGTTTGGCCAAGGTCACTGTGCAGTCACATTAAACTGGTGACAGACTTTGGTAATCGGCCAAAAAAATATCTTAAAATGTGAAAAATACATTACAAGTTGTGATGATTAAATGAAATACTAAAGGCAGTGAATTTTACATTAAGCAATCAAATGTATCTGAGGTTTTCTAAGTTGCAAAGATCATGGCAGCTACAACCCTATCATCCATGATATTTATTGTTTGGCCAAGGTCACTGTGCAGTCACATTAAACTGGTGACAGACTTTGGTAATTGGCCAAAAAGATATCTTGAAATGTGAAAAAAAACATTACGAATTGTAATGTTGAAATTAAGTACTACGGGCAGTGAATTTTATATTAAACAATCAAACATATCAGAGGTTTTCTAAGTTGCAAAGATCATGTCAGCTAAAACCCTATCATCAATGAAATTTATTGTTTGGCCAAGGTCACTGTGCAGTCACATTAAACTGGTGACAGACTTTGGTAATTGGCCAAAAAAATATCTTGAAATGTGAAAAATACATTACAAATTGTGATGATTAAATGAAATACTAAAGGCAGTGAATTTTATATTAAGCAATCAAATGTATCTGAGGTTTTCTAAGTTGCAAAGATCATGTCAGCTACAACCCTATCATCAATGAAATTTATTGTTTGGCCAAGGTCACTGTGCAGTCACATTAAACTGGTGAAAGACTTTGGTAATCGGCAAAAAAAAATATCTTGAAATGTGAAAAAAACCATTACAAATTGTGATGATTAAATGAAATACTAAAGGCAGTGAATTTTACATTAAGCAATCAAATAATTGTATCAGAGGTTTTCTAAGTTGCAAAGATCATGTCAACTACAACCCTATCAACAATGAAATTTATTGTTTGGCCAAGGTCACTGTGCAGTCACATGAAACTGGTGAAAGACTTTGGTAATCGGCCAAAAAAATATCTTGAAATGTGAGAAATACATTACAAACTGTGATGATTAAATGAAATACTACAGGCAGTGAATTTTATATTAAGCAATCAAATGTATCTGAGGTTTTCTAAGTTGCAAAGATCATGTCAGCTACAACCCTATCATCAATGAAATTTATTGTTTGGCCAAGGTCACTGTGCAGTCACATTAAACTGGTGACAGACTTTGGTAATCGGCCAAAAAATTTTATATTAAGCAATCAAATGTATCTGAGGTTTTCTAAGTTGCAAAGATCATGTCAGCTACAACCCTATCATCAATGAAATTTATTGTTTGGCCAAGGTCACTGTGCAGTCACATTAAACTGGTGACAGACTTTGGTAATTGGCCAAAAAGATATCTTGAAATGTGGAGAATACATTTGAATGTGATTTTAAATACTGTATTTATCCGCGTATAACACGAACAGGCGTATAACATGCACCATTCGCGCCGCTATGCGGTATGTACTATGGGTCCTTAACATTATATTGGCGTATAACACGCACACATCATTTGCCCCCTATTTTCAGGGAGAAAAAGTGTGTGATATACGCCAATAAGGTACATGTTATGATGATAAAATATAGTAGAACCGCACTAAAGGCAAAATAAACCTGAAAAAAGACATTGAAAGATACAACACATTTTGTTTAGGCCTTCTCTCTACCTTGTGCTCATAAATGAAATTTTGTGTTTTTCAAAAGTAATTTTACAGTTAATCAACCAGAGCCACCAGAATATGAAAATGAATCTTCTAGTATGAATAGTTTTACACTTCAAGCCCCTATTGAATGGCAAAGGAACAAAATTCTATGAAGAGCTTTTTTAAGCCTATAAAATAATACTTGTATTTATATATTTTTTAATTATGAATTTGTGACTGCCCCATTGGGAGAGTTTTAAAAAAAATTATTAAAATATTCTGAATTATAGTGATGGGGTAGATGAAGATTTGAAGTTAAAAAGTCACCTGTCTCTGTTCCACTTTTGTTGTGCCATCCAACCTTAAATAGCGGTGCCCATGAAAATTCAGAAAAGATTCTAAAACATCAAGCATTTTCGTCATCTGGGTAAATATTAGCACACGATGCTGGCCTGACTTCAACTGACGAAGCAAAAGATCTAACGTTTGCAGCTTTCCTGAAGTGTAAAATATTTCAAATCTAAATCAAATGTTTTTTTAATAGTGAGAAATAATATCAGAAATCATACATAAGATGCTTATAGCATAAAATAGATACTTTCAAATTGTAAAGTTTAAAAAAAGACCTCAATAAAAATACTGCTTACCACAATCATATTGAATAAGCCTGAGTTCTGGGAATGTGACCATTGTTCTTGACTGGATTGGATGAAGGTTTGAAGACTTTTTGACTATCTCTGGCCTTAGTCTTTTCTCCATCCATTGCATTTGGGATAATTTTGAAGGGTCTGGATTGGACACGCGTAACATAACAGCCGGGGAAATTACAGTTGGCGTGACAAAGACAAACCTAAAAAACACAAGGTTTTCTTTTCAAGCATTGCATTACTATTAAAACTTATATCTAACAAAAACCTAAGACTTCCACAAGCTTAGAAGGAAGCAAGAACCAATAAAGCATTTAAGTTTTAAAATGTATCAAGAAAAAATAACTGACAGTGTAAACACTGCAACGTAAAAAATTTCTGACAATTTATTTTCTGAGCACTTAAGCACCAGAATTACATTAGACTAAAACTGATGACTCTAAGGCTCAAAATGTTAGCAACTTAGGGAAGATTATTCACCTTGACAGGATGCCTTTTAATTCATCAAGCCATTCCTCTGGAGTATGAACTATTTCTCGGAGATGGAATGATTGCCGCCAGTACAAATCTGGATGGCTATGGTTTAACTTACGATCCTGCGCAAACAAGCAGTTCACATAGCCATGGCCACGCCATGCTTCGGATACCTCATTTGATGTGTTGCTGGCTTGTGGAAGAGTAGTACAGTTGTTGACATCTAAGGTATGCATACAATTCACACAATGTCGGGTATCAGGGCCAAAAACCGGACATATGTCACAACGTGTCTGGTTTAATCTTGCCATCAAAGACAAGATATGTTGTCTACGTTCTTCTTTCTTGCGATATAAAGACTCCTTTTGGAAAAGATTTTTTAAAAATAATAATTCAATCACACATTGTGTAATCAAAAGAATATATTAAAAAAATGATCCTATAGAGACCTTAAAAATACTTACAAGAAAGAGTTCTGACTTTTTCATTGGTTTTTGTGTAATAGGTTTCACTGTTATGGCTTCTGGCAATTTGGACGCAATTGTCATGGGGTTTGAAGAAGGCGTAGGAGTTGAACCTAAAATAGTTGTTAATCATTATGTAATATATAGCAATATATGAAATACGTTTTACTTAAATAATTTTAACATTTCAAAATAACCTGAAGCTGGTAAATTGATTATCATAAGATGGATACTTCTTATCCCCTAAAGCATCTGATGCCAAGACCTAGAGATGCCAGTGTAAGGAGTTTAACAGTTGTCCATGGTGGTGATTAGATGATGATAAATGAAGAACTTCATTCAAGCTGTGTGAAGGAAATATTAGAACAAGGTGTGTGGAAGCTTGAAATAGAATAGGATAATAAAAGAAGAATGTTTTGTCTAAGTGCCTTCCTCATATTAGTTAATACTGTACAATGAAAAGTAAAGAGTTGTGCCATAAAATCAAAGTAGGAAAATGGTTTGTCATCTTTATAACTTCTTTTTGAACATAACAAATTTTTTTAAAAACCTCTGCTTGGCATTAGATGATTACTTTGGTCATTAAATGCACAAAAACATTGCAAATCCCCTCTACATAGATAGGAGCCAGAATGATCAACACATCGATCATGGGCCCTTAATATATAGAATAAGAAGAAGGAAAACATTTTGCAGGCTATTAGAAATTGTTCATAACAGTCAGCTTGGATGAAAAAAACATAATTTATAGGCTTTCATCACATCGCAATATGAAAAGTGAATGCACTTTATTTTGCTTTTTGCAATAGTTCTTAGAACATGCATGCTCATTTCTTATATAGGAACACACCAATAACAGATTACAATGCTTTTAAGCATTAATCGTGAAATTGTTAATAAAGCCAACTGCATCATTAAAAAATCCATATAACTTAAGACCAGGAGTATCTACAAATTGCTTGGACCCCTTACTTTTCAAAATTAATCTCACCTGATGTAACAACAAATGGTGACACTCGCATGACAGGCTTTTGCTGAGTAGGAGGAGCAGACAATTTCATCAAGGATGAACTGGTATTTACTGGGGTGGTAGAAGAAGTAGTTGTTAATGCTGTCACAGTAGATGAGATAACTGAGGTAGTGCTGGTATTTGTCAATATTTGATGACCACTTGATGTCTGTACAAGTTGAAGTATGCCACCTAAAGGAAGAATTTTTTAAAAATAATCATTTAAAGAATTATCAAGCCTCACTCATTACTCAGGTAGTTATAAAAAATGTATCAGGTATAAACATGATATACCCAGTACGGTTTACCATATTTGTTTATTTCTGAGGATTACTGTACGAGGACTTCAGCACCAAAATTACATCCTATAACAAGGTGACTCTAAGCCTCAATGTAAAGTTACAAAGTAATTTTCATCACAGCCAAGCTCAGCATACGTTCTTATATAAACTTGATAACATTTGTATAAAATTCATCACTCTAACAACTACATTTTCGCAAGAGTTTGATGTTTATCTTAAAAAGCATAACATTAATCCAGGAGGTCCCCGAATTCCAACCAAATCTGCAGCATCCTGCTTGGGCAAAACTGCAACAGTTATTTCAAGTTATGCATAAGCTGTCAATAAACCATAATTATTAAGCTATCTAAAGTAAACAAAGCTAGTCTCATGGTAACAATACAACAGTGAAACTATTATCTCATCCCATTTCGACAAAGATAACAAGGGCATATCAGATATATCCATCAAAGCTCTAATTTTACACCAGCGAGAATGAAGTATAAAAACAAGTTAATTTTGATTTTTTGCACCATATGGAATCAATTGAATACTTAACAGTAATCCTTTATTTCCCTCCATTTCTAGTCTCATTTTTTGCTTTTTTAAATTTTACATTAATAATATTTAAAATTCTTTTTAGTAATATTTAAAATTCTTTTGACGTGATAGTGCGCAACCACAGAGTAATGTGGTACACACATTTTTGCTCTGAACATTGAGTAATCGTGATCTCGGAACACAAGTTTTATTTTTAAATTAAATTGATCCGATTACTTAACTGAAATTGTTCCCTGAAGAAGGCATCAATCTAGCCGAAACATCAGTTTAACTGTCTTGTCTTTTCTATTTTAACCTAACCATATCTGGTTCCACTATCTACTTAGCAACAAAGTAAACAGAGCAAAGAATACTTCCATTAAGTATTTATTACTGTCATGCAAAATATAAAGGACTGTAACAACTTACTTTGCAGCTGGGAGGATATAAGTTTCGCTTGAGCTATTGCTGCAGATGATGAAGATGATGAAATGGAAGACAATGGCAAAATAAGAGGTGGACCTGAACCATTGGGATTAGGGATCAAGATCGTTTGTTGAGTTGATGAAGATGAAGGTGGAAGCAGCAGCTTTATGCTATTTACAGATGCTGAGGATAAAAATTATTTTATTTAAATGCAACAATTATTTGCTTGCTTTACAACAACGGCAAATCAAACAAGACGCCAGAAGTTTTTATAAATTAATTATAAATTTAGGGATGTATCATGATAAGAAAAGACACAAGCATATAAAACACATGGCCAAATGATATATCCTGATCACATATTATTATAGAGACATAAGCACCAAATAACATCTTGTTAGATTGGTGACTCTTTCAAGCACATGCAACAAATTAATACCTAATTCAAAGTGTATTAACAACTTACCAGGAGTTGAATGTGCTGTGGAACTATTGGACTTTACTGATAAAGGGGACTCTGGTCTTTGCACTGGTGCATTTACCGGTAACACTTCAGATGTATAACCAGTCTGAAAACATGTTAGAATCGATATAGTATAAAATGTAAAGTCGAATTGAGTACAGACTGGTACATATTCAACTTCAAATGCTATGCAGCACCCCGTTATATAAAAAGAAAACTGATTCACAATATTTAACAGCTAAATTTATCTCACCTTTCTAAATATAATGCCCATTTTAAAATTATCTAATTATCCTCTCTATTTAAACAAAAGAAGAATATATTTACTGGCACTACAGAAGCAAAGCCTTTAATATTCTTCAAATGGCCAGGTACAAGACGTGGAAGAGTATCAGGTAAATTATCAACTTCTTGTATTAGTTTTCCTGTAGCTTTCAGATGCCTCACTCTTTGAGCCACAAAAGCCGGAAGATCAGTTTCCATTTCAATCAGATTTGGGTACAGTGAATAGAAATCAATATCCTGGGGCAACAAAATTTAAAGTCTATTTTAATGTCAACCTTTTGAGCAGGCTTGAAAGTCTTTAAAAGAAAAAAAATAATTTTAAAAAATCCCTTACACACAATGAAGAACCCTTATAACCTTAATACAACCCCAAAAATTATATCTAAATCAAAGCCGGAATTATTAATGACTTATTAAAAATGAATAAGCCTAACACCTAAATAGGCTGAACACCTTTTACAAACAGAGAAGTACCAGTGACACAACAGAGATAACTGAACAAAAACGATTTTTAAAAAATAGATAGATACAAAAGTTATCTAATGCAAGATATTACCCTGAAAGGATCATACTCCAATGCCCTGGTCGCTAATGATGCAGTGGTGTACACAATCCCTTCCATTTTAAAAGGTGACACAATTGGCCGTGGATCAAACAAGTTTGGATGATTACAAACCTTCCTCAACTGCATCAAGATGTTGATTACACTCATGAAGTGACCAGTGGCTAGAGTTTCTTTAGTTCTAGTAAAATAAATATAAAACTTAAATTTTGAAACGATACAATTAAGTTTAATAATAGGCAGACAAACCAAACAAGCTTTTTAAAAGCAGACAATAACTCCTCTGAAACGGTTCCTAATAAATCACCATATGGCATTTATATTACATAGCTTACTTTGTCTGGGACATAAAGTCATCATAGAGAAACCTCTGTCTCTTGGATAATCGACACATGACAACATGCTCAAACTTCTGAGGCATTTGCTTCTCGACTTCATTCTTTAAGCGCCTTAGAAGAAAGGGCCTCAAAACCTGTTTTTAATGAACTTTCAATAATTATATTCTGCTTGAAGAAATGAAAGCAAAAATTACTTTATACATAAGGCAATGAAATGTTTAAGAACAAGTTCAAAAGAAATCATAAATCTTAAATGCTGTCTGTAATAATTTTACCTTGTGCAAGCGTCTGACAAGACTCTCATTGTATTCTTGGCTTCCTTCAATCATGCCAGTAAGAGGATTTGAAAACCACTCTTTGAATTCAGAGTGGGATTGGAATACATTAGGCATAAGAAAATGCATTAGAGACCACAATTCCATTAATGAGTTTTGTAAAGGTGTCCCTGTTAAAAGCAGCCGCCGTTGACTTGAGAAATTCAGTAACATCTGCCACCGCTGAGATTTGAAATTTTTTATATTCTGGGCCTACACAAAAAAGAAAACAGATACCAATTAAATACATATTTTTCCTCATCGAGTGTGTACAGGGTTCCTGCACCAAATCTAAAAAAAATATTTCCAGGACTTTTCCAGGAAAAAATAGGAAATTCCAGGACATTTTAAAAATTAAAAAAGAGTAATGTGGTACACACATCCAATTTTTTGTTGTAACAGGACATAAATGCACTTTTATAGTGCTGGTTCTTACTCTAAGCAGGTATTCTAAATGAGCTGGCGAAATTTACGCTGCGGGGAGAAATTTTTGTTGTTTGGGTCGCCCCAGCTCGTTGCAAAAACGTATCATTGTACTGATCTAGAAATTAGAAATGTAGTTCTTAAATACGATGTATTTTTTAGAAGATGTAAACCATAAATAAAAGCTAAAAATAAAAATTGCATTTTTTGTGTAATAAAATCACTTTACCACTATAAAAAATATATAACCAGAAAGGGCATCCAATTTACTAAAAAAAACTGAACACCCCATTTATGATATCATTGCACAAAGGCTTGGAGACAAGTCAAAGCCGTCTGCTAAAAAAAGGTGCAAGCCAAACCCGCTACGGCGAACTCTGATCGGTCAAAACAGTATACGATGACTAATTTTATCTACAATCTTCTTAAATTTAGTGCCTTTTCATGGATTTAAACTGAAATGGGTACGGTACTCATTACAAGTTAAAACATTCTTGTTTCGTTTGGGAATGTTTAAATTATATATAGAAAGCTTTTTATTTCATATATTTGTTAATTTAGTGTGGGCGTATTGTTAATGCATGTTTCTTACACCTAATAAGAAATGACGATCTAGCTTTATTTTAAAATCATCTGTATTTATTTTACGATAGCCGAGAAAACAAAAGGAAACTATAATTAGTTCAATGAAATGTTTAATTCTGTATATTGTACAATTATTATTAAAGCTAACTCATATTGTTCTATTGACACAATTTGTTCGTGTCTTATTAATATATTTTAAAGCTTTATTGCAGTCCAACACTTTTTTTAAATATTTAATGATGTTTATTTTGTAGCAATGCAATTCGTTTAGAAATCGCAGTAAATCATTTAACTCTTATAATACAGTCGATTCGAGCGGGTTGAAGCATTATTGTCGCGGGGGAGAACAGGATGCTTTAATTTTAATGGAGTTCATTTTTTAACTGGAAATTCAATAGCTAATCCATTTTATAAATAAAGCTATATGGTATGATGCATAAAATTAACCTTACTAAGCTTTACTAACTACTGTTATAAATTATTTTAATAACAGAGTATGCATATTTATTTGACAACTATGAGGCAGTTAAAATCTTGTAAACTTTTGAGGTTGTATGTAATTTATCATTTCATATTTCAGTGGATGAAAATGAAAACATCATCTTAAGACCTTGAGACAGATACCATTACAACAGAAAGAGAAGACCACTGCCAAAACAGGAACAACATTAGGCCGCGTAACGGTACAGGTTAGTAGAGCGGTTCTCAACCTACGGGTCGTGACCCTTTTGGGGGGTCGCACGACGATTTCACAGGGGTCGCCTAAGATCACCTGAAAACACATATATTCTACAGTTATAAAGTATCAACGAAAATAATTTTGTGGTTGGGGGTCGCCAAAACATGAGGAATTGTATTAAAGGGTCGCGGCATTAGAATGGTTGAGAACCACTGGGTTAGTAGTACCGCTTGTAATATCATTAGTTATGTCTATTTTCTTATTATATTTTTTAAGTTGAAAACTATTACCATTAAAATAATATAAATACAATTTAATTAATACAAATTAAATACAATTTAATTAATACAAATTAAATTGATTGACTGATTGATTTTGATATTTATATCGCGCCGGTATCCATGCCATTTTAGCATGCTCACTGCGCTCTGGTCCTCCGAAATCTAAACAAAACAGTTTTTAATTGTTTCTTAAATGATTTTTTATCATTTACAATTCCCCTCAAAGATTGAGGCAAACTGTTCCATAATTTTGGCGCTATCGCTTCAAAAGAGCGCACTCTGTACGACTTTTGTGTTTATCCACACTAGGAACACTCAGCAGTACTGTGATGAAGACCGCAGGCCCTTCATGGATACACGTCTATAAATCAGATCCTTGAGATATTCTGGTGCTGAGCCATCTCTGCAGCTGTACGCCAGGGACAGAATGTTGTAGTTAATGCGCTCACTCACAGGAACCCAGTGGACATCTCTTAGAACTGGGGTGATGTGGTCAGATTTTTTCATCCGCGATACGATGCATGCTGCAATATTTTGTATCTTTTGGAGTCTCTGAATTTGGTTCTGAGGTAAACCCCACGAACAACTATTTCGGTAATCTATCTTGACTGGATTAGAGTCACTGCTACAGTATTGGCTGTTCTCCTATTGAGTTGAGGACACAGCTGACCCAGGGCACGCAGATGACAGAAGCATGCCTTGACAACAGAACTGATATGGGGAATCATACTAAGTTTACTGTCAATATAAAAGCCAAGGTCTCTGACAGTCGAGGACAACAGATCTCTGATTCACCGACTTTTATTGATGCAATTGTAACTTTCCGAAGATTGGCGTTTGAACCACAAATAATTGCCTCAGTCTTATCATTTAATTTTAGACCGTTTGATGAAGATAAAATATTCTTTTCACTGGATGTTGGTGTACAAGTACAGATCACAGAAATTTGTCATTAAACCTTAAACCAGTGTAGGGAAATGTCTCTAGACCCACACAGACATGCAAATAAAGGCAGCAAATGTCAAATAACTAATCTTTTAGGTTTATCTACTTTGTCACCCTATTTTTACTATAAGTACTGAATTTCAGCTTTCTTAACCAATTTATACAAATTTATGTGGAAAATGTTCTTTTTTGGGTTTGAAAGTATATTATATACCTGCTTAGAGTAAGAACCGGCACTATAAAAGCGCATTTATGTCCCGTTACAACAACAAATTGGATGTCTTTGGATATATAATACGAATGCTTTAACCAATAACATCCCATTGGCTTGACCACAAAATATTTATATTATCCAACATAAGGGGAATAACTTTAAAATAAACGCATCTTGCTAATTTAAAATCCAATTGATGTGAAAAAAATTGCATTATGTAGAGAAATTAATAATCTATCAGATGACACCAAATATGTATGAGTGTACTAAAAATGTACATACAAAAAAAAATTCAATTTGTCCCGACAATTTCTGTACATTTATTGATAAATAAATACCTTAGTTTAACTTAGCACGGAACTGAGCAAAACAGAGCTCATCACAAAGGTGTGTGTTACACAACACACACCCAAAAACAGTTTTAGGTCTTTTATTCGATTCAGTGCGAACGTTTTTATGCCGACACTGAAAACATTGTTTTTTTGCGCCCTGGGAGTCGAACTCTGCGATGCTCCAAAGAAGTTCCAGGAACAGCCAATCCACCAACAGCAGGGACCTCCGCCTGTCTTCTTTTCCTTGAAGAACCCTTCATGAGGCTGCGAGCAATGTCCAAATGGAAATTCAAATGCGACACTGGCTTTGATGTCGGGGGATGTGGCATATTTTTGTATAAAATATACTCATTCAGCGCTGCCGTCTCAACCAAAAACCACAAACAACATCTCCACCACTTGTGGCTTTTTCTGCCAATAGGATAATATGATCTTAGCTGATCATGTCTGTCCACCCCACCCATATTCGCATTGTAGGTAAGTACAGACTGGGGGATCTGTTTATCAATAGGGCCGTCTTTTGTACGACGTGATGCAATGCCTAGTGTAGGCGACGCGTTGGTTGAAATCATGGAGATGGCACGTTTGTCTCTCCACCAACATGCAACCAGACTCCCTATCTGCCTCATTTCACATTGGTTCTTGTTGATTTTACCCTTGAGGTCCTTGGGCCAGTGTCTCCTGTTTTGTCGAGTTGTCGCACATGAATAAGTGCCACTTGATAACAAATCATGCCAACTGCACCGACGAAAAAAATAAAAATGATGATTTTTATTTAGGTATCTGTTGCCTAATTTTTGTATGACATTAGCCTAGTCCATTGGGCATAATGGTGTCGGATTTCCCAGTGTAGAAATCAAAGTCTAAAAGGAATGATGTCGCCGAGTCACAGCAGCACCATACTTGACACCCCATGGGTGGGGCTTTCCTTTTATATATTTTTTGAAAGACAGTGTGCCTCTAAAAGGTATCAAAGCTTCGTCAAAAGCTATAGCAGCTCCAGGTCTGTATAATGTATTACAGGCATCTTTTACAGCTGTGATGACTGGTCTGATTTTATACAAGGGATCGTACCCATCTTGGCCTTTCAGGACATAATTCCTGCTGTCAGCCAGGTGAAAGTATCTGATTTATTATTTTATACCAACGTTTTCTGGTCCAATACATCGTTTATTTGGCATGTATATATAGCCGGCGATGGCGGGCGATACGGCATAAAACACTAGCAGGCGATACGAGAAGTTACTGGTTAAAGGTGCTGAATATTAAAAATTTTCGGTGCAAAAATACCCATTTTTTAATAATATTTCTTGAGCAAAATTTTGTTTCCTAAACAGTGTGTTGTTATTAAAAGCTAACATGTTCTACAATACTGTGTAACATTTGATAAGATATCTTGCTTTGTTAATTTTGTATGAATTTTTAAAAATCTATGAATCTTAGTTTTTGTGTTCAAGCCTTGCTTGAATAATTTCTGTAAATTATTTTGTTGTTTTCACCTTAGCCTGATGATTTCACATTGTTGTGCTTTAAACAACCTTTTACTTGACTTCTGTATATTTAGAAATGCTTAATTATTATTTATGATTTTTTGAAAATGAACATTGTATTTACATTTTCATGACAAACTTGGAAAAAATATAGTTTGTTATATGTATAACTGGTTGTGTGTGCAAGAGATTTGAAGGTTCCAAATTTTTTTAAAAATAATCTCTTAAGCGTCGTCCCCCCCCCCCCAAATCTGTACATATAGTACCGCAAAGTATACTTAGAGCACAGGGGTGCATTAGATAATTTTTAACTACCGAAATCATTAAAAACTATTCTTCACAAATATAACTTAACTTAATTTTTTTTAAATATTTGCCTATTTAGAAGGCCTTGCACTAAAACTCTATATAAAAAACATGTGTCAACGTTAATGTTATATAATAGGCCTAGATAAAGAAAGGCCAATGCCTACTACAGTTTGTTAATATTTATAAATCAAATTCTTCTTACTTGGGGCAGACCTATGGCTAAGATACCTTAAACGGCCGCTAGCATACATTTTATTCCTTAACTTTAACACTACTACTATAAGTGAGTTAATGTTTTTTGATGTTGAAAACTTCGACTTCAAAAAATGACTCTTAAAAAAAATCACTTTTAGTTTTGACAACCTACAGGCAGTTAAACTATTAAAAACAATCGACAAAATCCATTTCGAAATTATTTTTTTTTAAACCCCTAGAACTATAAAAAAAATTGAATAAATACTTGTAACTGGCGCCCACTCTATCCAGCTATTGGAAAAACAGGATGTAAACAATAGGAAGCCTCGCAAAGACTCGGAGGTCTCAAGAGTTTACAACTCTGTCGTCACGGATGCTTTTGGCCGTTTTGCCTGTTCAAGATGTTTTTGGTCATTTTGTCATCGTGATCAAGATATTCTTTTTATCCTTCCCTCCGTGGCAAGAAAAATTTCTGGACAATTAAGGAGAATTTTTAAAATGTTTAAAATTAACGAGTTTTCCAGGATTTTATTAATTTTCATCAAATTTCAGGAGATCCTGGAATTTCAGGAGGCTGCGGGGAAACCTGTGTGTAAGAACAATTATAAAAAAGGTTCAACACAGAAAAAAAATAATACGGGGGGAGAAATGACTCTACCTCATCCAAAATAAAGTACTTCCACTTTTTTCTTCGGAATGCTTGATGATCTTGCACCACTAATTTATAGGAAGTTATACACACATGGAATGCATTTGTCTTTGTCCAACCCTGAAATGGGAAAAAATTTCACGTAAATTATATGAAATTGAGTTTGAAACTAACAAATATTCCATATCCTAAAGATGTTAAATTCACCTGTCTTTTAAGCTTCCTCTCCTTAATACTGCCATAGTATGTGAGTATTTTAAATGCAGGGCACCACTTTTTGAACTCCATTTCCCAGTTGAGCATGACACTAGTTGGAACAACAATAAGATGTGGACCCCAAACACCTAAAACAACAGAACCATATATATGAATATATATATATATATACTAGCAGATATAAACGGCATGTGCCAGATAGCACATAATTCCGATCCTGGTGGGCTCCCAATCCCATCTGTAACCCGCTGACGTTAGTATACCAGCTCCCAGGGGGATGCCCAATTCCAGCATGAACCCAATCCCATCGATATCTCAATCCCGGTGGGATCCTGATCCAGATATCAGTACCGATCTCGATAGATTTGAGTTTTCCCATAGGATTCCAATTAGAGTAGGATCTCGATCCCATTGGGATCCTCTTCACTGATAAGATCCCATTTCCTGAAAGGATCCCGTTTTTATCCTGTTACCAGATCGGATCATGTTACCGTTGGGTTCAACTAACTGCTGGATCTCATTAACGTTACTATAAGCTTTTATATCCCTTTATATATCCCCGTAGAACTATATAGAAATTTCTGGAATATTTTAGATTAAATTTAATAACCTCCTCGAAATGTGTAAACAATAACTTTCTAAGTAATTATTTTTTTAACTCTAAAAATTATACAACTAAATGCACCGCTATACCTATAATACATATAAGCTGAAAGAGGGGGCACAGTGGGCCGCACCAAGTATTCCATAAAAAAGTGATTACAAATTCAATAAAGAACAACTGTTAAAATCTGATCAACCATTAATAGCAAATAAAAACATTAAGGGTTCTAAAGAACTAGTCTTCACTTTCTTCCTCTAACCCCTTGTTAACAGTTAAAATTTGCCCCATTCAAATGTATTTAAAAATACCATAGATATTTCAAATTTTCTGGAAGATTCTAGATTTCATATTAGCATTAAATCCACCAATATTTCAAAACAGACTAAGAAGGGTATTGCTACAAAGCTAGGCCTTGATAATACCTATTCACATAGAACCCACTGTGTCTAAGCTTATTGATATTTATATAGCCAATATAAGGAAAAATGAAGAAAAATGGATATGAGATCAGTACCCTTCGGTATTTGAATATGGATAATCAAGTGTATGTTTACCAAGTTTGGTCAAGATCCATCGATTCGTGTAGGAGTATTAAGCCTATTAATATATACATAGCTCTTATTAGGAAACATGAAACAGGGCTCCAGAGGTATGGATATTATGAGTTCAGTACCCTTCGGTATTTCTGAATATGGATAATAAAGTGTATGTGTTCTAAGTTTGGGCAAGATCCATCGATTCATGTGGGAGTATTTGTTGTTAATTTTATTTATATAGATTATAAAAGACACTTTGGGCCCCCAGCCTCAAACGGAATGTTATAAAAAGTTCATAACCCCTCTTCTTGATAATAGTGGATATGTGCCAAGTTAGGTCAAGATCCATCAATCCATGTAAAAACTTATGTAAATATATATATATGTATAAATTTGTATATATTTAAATAACTACTTTGGTGCTGAAATATCAATGACACTATTTACTATATCCTGATTATTATAAATATAACAATATATTACTCACCTTTATCACAGGCTAAGTGAGCTAACATTGCAATGGTTTGTATAGTTTTTCCAAGACCCATTTCATCAGCAAGAATTCCATTAAGTCTTTTATCATGCATAGTAGCCATCCAGTCTAAGCCAACATGTTGGTACTCTCTCAGGGTATGTTTAAGTAGGAAAGGCACAGTTGTCTTCACCTACAAATTGTTATTAACAATAAGATGACCCTTTTAAAAGCCTTCAAAGTTAATTATCTGTTTAATGGTAAAACATACTTTAAAAAAATAATTTTTAAAAAGAGGGGGTAAAAGACGTTACCTCTGTTGTCTCAAGAGTGTAGCCTTTAGGTTGTAAACTTTGAGCAGCAGCAGCAATATCATTGAATTCTTTACCTGGACCGTCTGCATTAGATTCATCAGCCTTGAAGAATACAAGTAATATATCTATATGCAAAATCACTAATCATTTGTGAGATTAAGGATTTTTCAATTAATAAAATGTATCACAAAAAATGGAAGGCAGTATAAAAGGAAAGAAATTTTAAAAACATTTCAGACCTGTGGCATAGGTTCAGTTTTCACTAAAAATTCAAGACCAAAATCATCCTGATTAGATGTTGGTTCCTCTTTGACTTGTTCACTTTTTTCTTGATCTAGTACCTCCTCTTCTTCTTCTTCAGATGACTCAGATTCTTTTTCTGACTCTGAAAAAAGTATTTTTAAAAATAAAAATATGGACACAGTTCAAAATTGTATAGCCTAAAAGAACTATTTCAATAGTTCTATATTACAGAATGAATAAGATGTACCTGACATATCCTCTTCATTTTCACTCTCATCACCCTCATCAGAGCTCTCGCCTGGAACCGTGAAGTCCTCTTCATAGGCTCCTGCATACTTTTTCATCAACTCTTCAACAGTCATTTCTCCTGCAAATTTTAAACATTATTTTGTGACAACTTTTTTTCATAATAAATAAGTTACACCTATTTAGTATGTACATTTTTTCTTTATTTAGACATGTAAAAGTTATCTTAAGACTGTTAACTCACCTTCTGCTTTAAGGTCATCCAATTCCACAGAGTAGTCTTTATCATGTGACTCTTGCTCCTCAATAGTGTCTTCAACATCTTCTTCCTCTCCATCAACATTGAAATCTGCATCTTTATCCTGTAACAGTGATTAGCAACGCCTCAGTAGCATAAGAGACCATTAAGAAATTACTGTATTTCTGATAATTGCAGAGAAACTATAAAATTTTAACAAAACAAGTCTACACGAGGTCCAGTTACAACTACAATTGTCAGACCATATAGATCTATTAACATCTTAATCTTTTGACCAATCTTGAGTTATCATATTGAACTATTCCCACCCGTTTCTTGCAACAAATTCATCAATGTTGACAATTTGAAGTAACTCTGGAAGGCAAACACCATTAAGTGTAGATTTTCTACAAAGCATTTTTTTTTTAAAATGCTTAAGTAGCACACATAATGTGCGCAGCCACCAAACCCCAATAAAAAAAGAGCTTGACACGTCCTGTGTATTAATTTGTTCTTTGTAACTCAGAAGAGCTGAGTTACCTTCACTAGGCAATGTTGAAAATGGCATGTTGTTTACAGCAGGGTTTGCCTTTAACGCCACTGAAAGGGTAAAAAAAAAAAAATGGAATTTCCGACTTACACCAACCAAAACTGGTCTAATGCTCATTCTGATATACAGTTAGTTAAGAATAATTATGAATTAACAAAAAATTAAACTTACATTAGAAGGAAGTGAATCACTATCACTGCTACTTGATCCATCATCAAATGGTAAGTCACTAGATGGCTTATCTAACATCTCTTTTGGTAACATTTTTAACAGCTCGTCCAGTGGAAGTTCACTTTCCTTTTGTAATTCTTCAACTTCTTTTTTTGTAGCATCCTAGAATTGCATATGTTAATAGTGATCAAAATATAATTTCAAATTAAAATAAATTAACTTGCAGGTGGAACAATAGGTGGTGGTAAAATTTATAATAGCCTTACCTCATCAATCCCAGACTCTGTTTCTTCTTTTTCTATGGTCTCTTCATCATCACTGGCAGTGCCTATTGGCTGGAATTCTGTTAAGGAGTTCAAATAAAATGATGCTTTTAATATGGAAAAAAATGAATGAACAGTTAAGTAGCCTAAAATTTATCTGAAAAGTAAATCTGAAAATTCACAACCCTTTCAGCCGCTTAACAACCCCAACCCCACCCCACCCCCCCCTAAAATTCAAACAAAGGTACTTACCATCACCACTGTCAGTAGAGAACTCAGAAGCAGTTCTACTACCATCTGCATTTTGTAAACCCGCAGTCAACCAAGAGGAATATTTCTCAGTCTGGTCCACAATAAAACTCAGATGAAGGTCCAATGCCTTCTTTTTCTTTTCTTCGAGCCTCTGAGTCTGCTTGTACTGCACAACCTAAATTTCAGTATTGAGCAAGCACATTGACTAAAATTAATGAATGACTTAAATCAGAAGTAGCCAGACTAGATTAAAAAATACAATTCATACAAGATTTCAGAGAAGAATATGTAACATAAAATCAAAATTCAGGCTAAACAAATAATGACTAGGTCAGAGCTAGGTTTTTATACTCCGTCCTGGTCAGTTACTTTGAGATAGTACTCAGGTTGTGTGTCAAGGTTGAAAAATTCATAAAACTAATAGCCTAATAATATAATCCTAACCCAGTGTTACTCAACCCTGTTAGTGCTTCCGCAAGGATACATTCCTTTCTATCAAAACACAATATCCACCAGTGTCGGGGACAAGGTATCGGACACGTATGCACTTGGGGGAGGACGGACTACCCCAGTGGTCAACCTAAAGCTGCACACAGTTCCTTGCATATGCGTATGGCCTACAGTTACGTTTGGTAAAGATGCAATGTTCACAGATGATCTAGTAATCTGGAGCGCTGGTAAATATCTATCTAGAGATTGCACTGCCATAGAGGATTATGCTAGGAAATGGAGAGTAAATGAAATATTCTTTGTTCACAAATGGGAGGAATGCTCTAAAAGAAGACATAGATCTTCATATTAGAAGGAAGACACTCAAATAGGACAAAACACCTATAAGTATCTGGGAATTAAGGTGGACCAGAAACACCAGCTACACAACCTCGCTCACACAAGTTCTAAACTCAGCCTGGTAAAGAAACTGGCTAGCACTGTCTGGGGTGCCAATGCAAACATCTTAAGAACATTATAATGTGAGAGCTTCGTATACGGTGAAATAGAACAATTAGAACTCAGCATCAGGAGGGACCAGGCCATCTCAACGACAGAGCTCGGCTTCCAACTTTTAGATCGGTAGGTAAAGAGGATTAGGCTAAAAAGACCCTCCTTTATGGATGTGATCTACTCTCTAAGCACCCTTTACCAGGAAATAGGGAAAAAATACACTTAATCCTAGAGAAATCATATGATGGTTAAGTCTGACACCGGCGAGTTAAGCGTGCGGCAAAATATGGAACTGTAGGTAAACAGTAGATGACTGACGTTAACTGCAAACTGCAGTCACTTTGTTTTGCAGACGTGTATCTGCTAATAGATATCAATAAATATTTGGGTTAATGTGCTGATCACATTATCTCAGTCTGTCTCAGGTAAAAATAAAATCACTGGTGCAAGTTAACGTTGTTCAAACTTGACTTCAGATAAGCATAAAATGTATTTAAATAAGAAATAATTACGCGGTAACAAATTGGGACCCCCACCCCCGCCTTTTTTGTGTGTACGGTACAGTGAGCTTTAAAACACCAGTAGCACCCCCCCCTAAACTTAACAAAATCCGTTGTATATTATGATGTTACAGTAAACAAAATGTGACACAGGTTTTCACCACTGGTGTTTCAGCCAGCCCAGTGGTTCCCAGAATAACGCCACATCGCCCTGGGTGTGAGTTGCCCTCGGGCAAGGGAGTGGCTGCGGCTTCTTCATGGGGGGGTGCGCGAGAAATGTTTTTTAAAATCCTTATTTTATTTTCACTCTTAAACCAATGGGGCAACTGTCGGTCGTGGTGCAAACAGTAACCCACTAAGCAATTGTACAAATTATTCCGTCGAGACAGAAAAGACAGGAGTAGTGCCTGTTGCTGTCTATCACAACCTGGACTGCCACGCTGTTCCAGAACTAGATGTTGACGACTGCGAGATCCTGTGGGTGAAATTGAAACTAAAGGGTAGACGCACACTTTACGTTTGTACATATTACCGACCAAACACAGCAGATGAACCAAGCCTGAGGAGGTTCGAGGTATCGCTTCACAGAGCAACACTTTTAACTTTCCTGGTTGGAATTGGCAGATTCCTGCCTTGAAGCCCAAGTCCCCATACCCTGCTACACTCAGAATTCATGGAGATAATTAACAACCATGGTCTGGAACAGCTGGTTAAAGAACCCACGAGGGGGGAAAACACTCTTGACCCACTCTTGACCTATTCCTCACCAATTGTCCACATCGTGTCCCAAAAGTTGAGGTCATCCCGGGATTTCGGACCACTGCATTCCTTATTGTGAATTTCAGGTCAACACACTAAAAATGAAACAAATCATTCGAGAAATCCCTATTTATGCCAAGGCAGACTGGGATGGCCTAAGGATTGCAACCAAAGAGCTAAGGCTCTAACATGCAGGGGATTCAAGGTACAGCAACAACAGAAGAGCTGTGGGTGAAGTTTAAGACTACAATCACTATCACTGATGCATTGAAGAAATTCATACCACACAAAATCACCAAACCTAGGATAAATCAGCCATCGGTCACGACTAAAATCGTTCCAGATGGCACTCAACGACCTACATACACGTTGTATTTATTTTTATCCAACCCTTATTTTATTTGTGTATTCGCTATTTGGAATTGTACATGTTAGAAATCGACACAGGTAGCCTGGTGAAAACAGTGTGGCATAGGCGCAGGGAAACGAAAATTTTAGAACCACTGACGTAGCCCACCGAATTATACGTAACACTTGGCCATACCATTCGGTGGACTAAACATTACTGTAATTTCTCTATTACTGACCTAAGGTATAGCTAGCGAGATCATTTGTGAAAATGCACCTTGACAACATCACGACTGTATTTTACAGCATTCGAAATATAAATGTGCTATTTTAGGACTTTCAGAGTTTCGGTACGAATAGTGTAGTATTTTTAAATACTGCATGTACTTTCTGCCGTGGAATATCCTCCCCCTCCCCCAAACTGACATTACGAAAATGTAGGTGGCGGTGTTGATTGTATAGATATAAATATTTAGACCCGCGCCATACACACTATCTCCTAAATCCACACCACTCCTTTTGCCTTTGATTGCTACTGAAAAGTCCGACTTGCAGAATGTGCAGTGCGCGTATGATGGACACTTCTATGAAGACCTCAACACAGTAAATTGTGTCTTATATTCAAGCAAGAATATAAACTTTATCTTTTGCTGAAGCTGATGTTTATCGGCAGAAATAGAAGTTTCTTCTTCATCATCGGTTTCGCGTGCATTTCTTTTTGTCGAGGCCATATCGTAAAACACTCACTAAGTAAACTAAACTGGGGGACCGAAAAAAAAAAGGATAGCTAAATCCATTAATGGTTAGGGGTGTGCCGGACCCCGGTCCGGAATCCGGTTCCGCCGGATTTTGCACTATCCGGTGAAATCCGGTTCCGCCGGATTTACATGTATCCGGAACAACCGGATTCCGGAATCCGGAATATACCGGATTTCGGAATTTGCCAGATTTTGTGACTCACCGGATCATAATCTGAAATAAAAGTAATTCTCTTTCCCGAATTTCACACGATCACGATACATTAATCGATTGTTTCGAGCGTTGAGCTTGTTTAATGTTTAATATTCCGTACATACCAGAGGCTAGAGTCAGCACCGCTAATAGTGGCCAATAGTGTAGGGACTTTGATAAGAAAATTTAAACTTTTTGTAAAAATAAACCAATGGCATAGTTGAAAAGATGTAATTTTTTAAAGAATTATAACACCAAAATCATATTTTTAGCTGTTGTAGTTTTAAAGTTATGAATTTTTAAAGTACGACTTGGTTTGTCATTTTTTAACATGGACTGCATCTCCACATTCTGTGATCTCATTCCACCAATCCCGTCATGCGCAATGACTATATAGTTTATATAAGGCAACGCATTCCCTGCCTTATCACTAAAATACTGTTTAGACTTAGTTTAAACTTTCAACTTTGGCACATGAATAATTAATTAAAGCTTTCCCTGACCAATGGTTTAATAGTTTTTGCACACGGCAAACTCTTATGAATGAAACTCTGAGGTAGTACTACGATACAGTTATGCAAGTGGCTGTGAATGGTTGCCAATGACAACGTGTTGCACACGGTAAATTCTGATCATTTATAATATGGATTCTACCGGGTTGTTAAAGCTCAAATTAAAACATTCCAGTTTAAATGTCTTTAAATGCATTCTGAAACACAAGTTATCAATTATTTTGATGTAAATAGTGATAATAAATTAATATTTCCTAAGTATCGTCAACTTCCGCCATTAAAAAGGGGGGCGTGGCCAACCCCATGGCGAAATTAGGTTGAGCGAGCTGCATAACCTGCTGCGAACGCGTAGAAACATGGCGTCTCTCGTAAGACACTTATCCAAATGGAACGGAACTCAAATATATATCGAAAGTACTAATTTAATAATAAATAGACACACACATCGGAAAATTAAAAACTCGGATTTTTTGGCGCCGATTGCGAATTCCCATACACAAAAAGTAGTAGTCCACCTTGACTTACCGAAGTATCTACCAATAGTACCAAAATCCGGAATCCGGGAGAAACCGGAATCCGGATCCGGCGGATTTCGCATAAGAAAATCCGGATCCGGATCCGGTTGGAAAAAACGGATCCGGCACACCCCTATTAATGGTAACATTAAAATCAGGCAATGTGCACACCCGTCAATGTAGCCAAACTCTAACAGCAAAGCTGTTTGGGAAATGGGCCATCCATGTATAACATTCCTGATATGCAAAATAAACAAAGTTTTATAAAATATTTATCCCCCCCCCTGGCCGCACCTTGTCAACGTAAAACAAAGGGTCATCTATTACGTATTATGTACGTGCTGAGGATGCATATGACAAACATGATGGGGGGGGAGGGGGGGTGTTACAATAGAATGCACCTACATTTATGCATACAATAATTATCCTGACAGTCTCTTATAGAGCCAACTGTCATCTGAAAAACTGTGAAATCCGCGAATTCTAATTATTATTATTAATAAGGTTATAAAAAATATTACAATAATTCGCAGTAAGCATATAGGCCTACTCATAATATAAGATACTAATGCTTTGTGTTTTCATAAAGAGATCCCTGTAGTTGTAAAATTGAGCATGACATAGTGATAACACACTGTAGTCCAGTGATTCGTCTTTCAGTGATGGTGACGTAATTATTTCCACCGGGCAGGAACCCCCCCCCCTCATTACTGGGGAAAAAATTGAGCCATCGTCTGATTTTTTTCTGTTTAAAAAAAGGGGTGGGGGGTAGTATTAGTAGTGATACCAAACTGTCGTATTACGATCGCTGAGGGTAAAGAGCTGCTTTGTGAGTTCTACCAATATTTTTTAAATGCCGCTGACTAGCTCTTATAAAATATATCCACATCCAATGTTCCAGTGCAGAACAGTGGGATAATGTATTTTATTTTAAAAACCATATCGTCTCTAGTTTTCTCCGTTTTCACAATCGCCGCAGTTCAAGGTAACAAAACTACGTCACACGCTTGGTAGCAGTCAAAGGGAACGGCAGTGAATAGTATAAATATTATCGGTGACGCAGCGAACTAGTTCAGTGTGACACACAAAGCAACAGTATGACAATCACCATCAATACGATACTTTGCAGTGATATTTTTATAACCTTTGACACTCCGACCAACCCCCCCACCCAGGTGTCCCGTATGCCGAAAATCTCCTTCATTAACAACCCCCACCTCCCCTCTCAGTGCGCACATAATATAATGAAGCATGGTCCCAACTTTAAAAAAAAATACAACCAATCGTTTTTCTCGTTTCATTCACTTGTAGATTTTTATTGGAAAAGGCTAAAACTTCAACAAACACATTTTAATCAGAACATTTTTCTTTTTACACCGACTCTCTGAAAATTGTAGTTTTGGCGGGTCTCGGTGTACAATCTTAAAAGACATCTCAAAATCGTACATTGTACGCCAAAATCATAAGAGTAAACAGGTCTGGGCAACACAGTCTTAGAGCTCATGTGAGACATGCAGTCACATGGAGACAATACAGTCCAATCAGTGGATCCCCACTTAACGATAGAGCTGACTATCTAGCGAGAAAAGGCCCCGCCCCACCATACCTACAGAGGCCAATGACCTAACTGGCCTCAGGTCCTCTACATTGAGGAAAGGCTAAAGAATTGGGAAAATAGACCGCCCGTAAGCTTTTCTCGGAAAATGTCTGAACCAAACCGAAAGGGGCCATCCATAAAAGACGTCCACCAATTTTTTTGCTATTTTTTTTACCCCCCCCCTCCCCCTTGTCCACTTTTGACTTGGACCCCCCCCCCCTTTGTGGACGTCAAAAACAAAATTTACCGAACTTAATGAATATTTTGGGAAAATGTACAATATAAAGAGTACATATTTACAAAGATTTTTTTTAGAAATTCCAATTATTTGCAGGCAAAATTCTAAATGAAATAACTGTTCAAAAAAATGTTATTGAATCACTGTATTAAAAAATGTAATAAACAAATAATCCTCAATTCTTCAATCAACGGAAAATTCGGACTGCAGCCATTCAAACATGTTTCGTATAATGACAACATCTGTTCTTGAGTCTTCAATTGCTAATTCAATTTGAGTGGCAGTCTCTTCGTCTGATTCGTCTGCCATATTATGTTCACTATCAGGAATATTGCAATGGACAACCTTATGTTTTTTCATTGCCGCCTGTGATGGGAAATATTTACCGCAGAAACACATTCTTCCAGCCACCGATGGACAATAGAGATCAAAAGGCATGGTACTGTAACTGTGATCGGGCAGTAAATTTATGCTGCACTCAAAAAAACACTACAATGTGGACATCCACTTTGTCCTAAACCCCCTCCCCCCCTTTGTCCACTTTAGTCCACTTTTTGCTGAACCCCCCCTCCCCCCTTTTGTGTGGACGTCTTTTATGGATGACCCTAAAGGGCGACCGATGGTGGCATCTGATGTATATTATTTCCAATTTTTAAATGTCAATAAACATTTCTCTACATTAAAATCGATAAATTCGCATTTTAGCAATACGTGACCAAAGTCAAGAAGTGTTTATCAAAAATGTTAAAACAATCACAACGGTATATGAAATTCTGTAAAACAAAATGAAGATATATTTTTTATTTCTAAATGCCTTCGAGGACCGCATAATATCAGTTAGTTCGCCCACCCCTGCTCTGCATGATACTCAAAATAAGTGTAAAATTTAGCCTTTTGTTAACAAGGCCAGAATATGAGAGAAAATCTAGAGAAATAACCCTCAGAAATTTCAAGCTTCAACTATAACAGAATATGCTGCTACCATTAATCCAGAGGGGAGAAAAAATTTCTAAGGTCCAGACCAGAACAAGCCCTTGGCCATTTAAACTTGTGCCTATTAGCACCAAAAAGGACAGAGTGCAAACACTGTAGTTAAGTGCACAGTTTTCAGGCTTACCATAGCTAAAATAGCTAACTCCAGATGAAAAGATAAGACAAATTTATGGTAATAGTTCAATTTACCATAACAAATCAAACAACCCCCAATTGGGTGTAACATTTATAGAAAATGAAAAGATAACATTTCATTTAACACCACCTGGAACCGGTTTCTTTTTATCTGTGTGTGCCCTTATAATGACCACACTATTATCTTTGCAAAGCCATGTTCACGTAAAATTAAGTTACCTTTTCAATGTTTGTCCAGAACTCTTTAACCATTTTAGCAATCTGACTGGCAATCTTTTTCAACTTGATGCCTTCCTCCTTTTCTGCCCTCATTTCCTTTTGCTCTTGTTCTCGAAAGTGATTGGACACCATCCTGGCAAGCTAGGCAGAAAGGTGAAATAATGATGAATTAACATGACATTATGACATTCTCAACTTACCTCTTAATATTAAATAAATAACTTTGAATAGCATAAAACTCTTAAAAGAATATCTTTAGCTATCTACCTTTTTGGCAGCAGCCTTTTTCCACTTTCTCTCTTGAATAAAATCTGCTGCTAACCAAGTCATTTCTTCAAGTAAATAGTCCCAATGTGCCTTTTGCCTCGGAGGTTCTTGAACCCTGGGTAAACGCTTAGATGACCAGAGTCCTTCTTTTCTAAGCTCATTAACCCTCTGCAAAACTTGAGCTTCCTAAGAAGAAAAGTAAAACTAATCCAATTTTGAAGAACATATTACCTATTCATTAACTTTAAAAATAAACTATGTATGGCTGACATTTAAAGTGCATTTGGATAAATCCCCTTTTAAAAAAGCCAAATAATGTCACCACTATTAAATTGAGAGTAAATTTTGCATTACTCACAGAATGAGTCAGTGGCAAGGCATAAAAAAGTAACATGGCTAAATAGCAAAAATATATGTTTGAATCCAAAGTCAGGAAATTTTCCAATCATTTCTCTTTGGAGTTTGTAAAATAATTGCAGGAAAAAATATTAACACACCTGCTTAGCCCGTTCAACAATCACATCTTGAGATCCACCCGTAACATTCTCATACACTGAGGAAATTGACTGTTGTCTTGGTCGACCAGGGGAGACATTTGTCTTCAAACATTTTGCTGTCACTGACTGACTGATAAACAACACATTGTTATAAATTACCAAAATACATTTTAACCCAAAAACAGTTTTAAAAATGCAGACCAGTTTACCCTAAAACTTTTAACATTGTACAATATCGCAAATTCATTCCACACATTATCTTAATAGTAACAAAATTAACATACAGTATATATAATGTATACATCTCGAAAATCGTACACTGTACGCCAATTTTCTAAGCGTAAACAGGTCTGAAAATGTCATCATTCATTACAAGCGAACAAGATGATTAATCAAGTCCAAAAATAAAATAAATGATTGATACTCTGCGGCTGGTGTTTAAGACGTCATTGTAAAAAAACAAAGTGTCTCGGTAACCAGCCAATATCAGAACTAAAATAGCATTTTCTACATGAATAAACAAGGTTATTATAAACCCTACAGAGCTAAAGAGAAAATTCAATAAAATTAAATCGTTTCAAAATACAGTGGAACCTCTCATAACGAGCACCTCTCATAATTCGCATAACGAGCAAAAAAAAAGTGAAGAAGTTGCTCCCTTAATAAGCGTCATTTCGCATAACGAGTTACGCAGGAAGGAGAAGTCCCTTTTTCCCTCACTTTTGCTTGGAAAAAACTTTGGCCAGAGAGTGTTGTTGAATGTGATTTTGAAACAGAACCTGTGGAGTCTACCGTTAACGAGATTGTGTCATTGGCCAATATCATGGGACTCGAGATGGACAACAACGATATTGAAGAGCTTGTGAAAGAGCAGAGTCAAGAGTTGACCACCGAAGAGCTTATGGAGTTGCATCACCCTAATAAGGAGGAGGCTATTCGTGCTATAAATTTATCCAATGAAAATGCAGTGACACATTTTTTTCAAATTTTGAAGCGTCAGCAAAAACAAATGTCTTTTTAAACAGTTTTATTTATTTATTTATTTTGGCATTTTTATATAGCGCTTACCTTAAAGCTCTAAGCGCTTTACAATTTTAAAAACATGTAAACTAACTAAAATAAAAATGAGACATTAGGATAGTAACTACTATACTATAGAAACAATTAAAATGGCCATAAAACGAGGACACTTTGGCACGTTTTGGCCTATATTACAGGATTAACCCGAGACAGAAAATGAGGCAGGGCAAGGAGGGTGCATCACAGGTCATAGGCGGACCTAAACAGATGGGTTTTAAGGGATTTTTTTAAAAGTGGACGAGGTTTCAGAATGATGGATATGGAAGGGGAGCTGGTTCCAGAACGTGGGCCCATGGAAGTAGAAGGAGCGTTCACTGATGGTCTTAGTTTTGGTTCATAGTTAATATTCATAAATTCATATTTTTATTTATGTTTTTTGTTTCAAATCTAAATTGTATTCCAAGTTGTTACACTCCTTAACAATTCATAAGTAATTTTATTTGAATAAATGTTAATAAAATTTTGGTACTCTACCACTTGAGCGTCGGCCAAGAAAAAAATCCAACTGTTCCTGTTTGAAGGGCTATTTAAACAACTATTCTTATAATATTTTTAATGACATTGGTTGTACGTATTCAATCCCATAATAGACAATTTTTTTAAATTAGAAAAACTATAACAATTTTTTTGAAATAGAAGATAATGTGTGAACATGGAATTATGCATAGTTCTCCCCCAAGTTGACAATGAAGTTTAAAAAAATATAATTTCCACGAAAACGGTTGTGGTGCATGAATCCACGTAAATATGAAGGGGAAAGATCACCGGGGCATCTTGTGCCAAACCGTCTTTTCAGTTTACTCTTTCTGAGCATTCACGTTTTCCACATTCTGTGTGTGGACATCCGCGTTATCTGGGTTTTAAAAAAAATAATTTTAGTCTCTTTTTCTTCCTGGCATATCGGTAGCTTGGCAATAATAATTATTTAAATGTATTAGTATTGTGCTATATAACTTTATAGCCTCTATACAGAAGCAAAAATATTAACAGAGTAAGAATAGTTTAAATTGCCCTTCCAAACGGAACAACTGGATTTTTTCTTGGCCAATGCTGAAGTGGTAGATTACCAAAATGTTTCGCTTAACGAGTAAGATTCTGGAACAAATTATGCTCATTATGAGAGGTTCCACTGTACTTTATTTAAAAGAAACATTAGATTTATCTATTTCATGATACCTTTCTAACTAGGACAGTTTCATATTTTCATCTGAAAGAAATAAGCTCATCAAAAGTCTTGGATTAACTTATAAGACTAGAGTCTAAGTCACTTATCGCTTATTTTAGTATAGATACCCAGAAGAAACTCCAGTTTTGTATGTATGAGCATTTGTCTTGATGTCAATAGCTTTAGTGAGATGTTGCTGAAGCTCAGAAGATGTAGCTATAGGCAGAGGAATGCTGGTAAGGGATGTAGTACTTGCTGAATTCATAGCTGTGGGGAAATGGAAAATAACTATAAATTTGTTAAAATATGAAAAACTATGAACACTTATTTTTAATCAGAAAAATTTATCAATGCACATCAATGCTGTACTATTAGTAAATTAAACAAAAATGACTTATTCTGAAATGTTAACTGTAATATAGTAACAGTTAATTCATACAAAAATCTAGACCATGGCACAACAGAAAATGTTCATGCATAATAAGTGAAAAGAGGAACTGGAAATAAAATACATTTCAAAAGATTGTAAGGGTATTTAAGGCACACCCTTCATAAAGAAGATCTTTAAGTATGAATATGCACAAAAGAAGTGGAAAAAATATTGCACTGATAATATCTAAACACCAAACAATTTTACTTCTATCCTGATTTGTTATTAATCAAATTTTTGGGGTATTTGTTTTAAATAAGGAATTATATATAGTGACTGATTGAACTGAGGAAAATATGCTTAAATAACTGTAGCACGTATCTGACCACCAAATTTGGTACTGTAACAAACAAATGGAATCTAAATATATATTGACAATCATTTTTTGAAAAGCCATGCTAACCAAAATTACTATTTCTCTCTCGATTTCAGAACAAACAAAAAACTCAGTTTAATTATAGAACAATGTGCTAGACATTTAAAAAATTGAAACATGCATTAATTTTTTAAAATCTTCTAGGCAAACAGCAACAGGTGAAAGCTTAAGCACATCTAGATGTGTAATCTATCAACCACAACAACAATGAAGGAGCAAATGATAAGAAAACAATTATCACAGTCAGCAGTGCCAAAATTGTAAAGACCCGCGATACCCTTGACATAGGCAGTGAGCTGCCTAAGAAATTCATCGATCCCAGAGGCGTGAGAGCCCAGCAAAGTGAGGTTAGTGTTGGTGGTGGTGAAAGATGGGAAAGAGGCGAGGGACTCGCTACTACCTTGCTGACTCAGAGCTGATACAGATGGTGGAAGTGTTGTAGAAATGGCTACAGGTGTTGCTAGTGGAACATTACTGCCAGCACTTGTCAGCACCTTTACCTGATAGAATGTGTAAATTTTAACATTTATTGAAAGTTGAAATCATAAATAAATATGCTTGTAATCTTTCAAGAGAACAAAATATATGTACTTGAAATTGTACATAAATATACAAATACTAGAATAAAACATAACTTTACGCTAAAAAGATAATTGCACTGAAGATATTAATCAAGATTTAAGATTGACAGTAGCAATACCTCATCATTTATCCGCTTCTCCTGCAGCTCTTCATCATCATCATCTAACCGACTGACTTCTAGAAAGCTTAATAATGGTTGAGTAGGTCGCTTTTTCCAAGTGTGAAACTCAGTGATGTTTCCACCACTTTGTAAGTAGAACAACTCTGTCCAGTGTTCTCTATATCTTGTTTTTATTTCTAGCATTTTCTGCTGTTTGTGACCAATAACAGAGTGTCTGTAGTCTTCAATTTCTTTGTTTGGAGCAGGCTTTTCCTCAAGTTTAAATTTCTTTGCAGGGGGTCCACTTGTAGCCGGAGATGTTGCACGAGTGGAAGAAACTGTGGTGTAAGTATTTGTTGTTGCAAGTGGCTGGCTTATAGTGAATAATTTAATGTCACCACCTATTGATCCAGGACCTGAGGATGACAATGATGTTGCAATTAACACTGCTCCAGGTGCAGTCTGGGAGCGTTTAAGCCCAGTCGAGGACTGTTGCAAGCCACTCATATTGGCAGTTTGTGATAAACTGTGGTTGGGTTTGGAAACAAGGTTGGCAGGACTTGAAATGGCCAGGTGATGGATGGTACTGCCACTGCTATTTTGAGTACCAGCTTGTTTTAGCTGTTGCTGCTGAAGTACCCGAGCTTTTCGTTGCTGTTCAAAAGCTACAGCAGCTTCTGGGCTGGTTGCCGTTACAAATGTGAGAGGTGTTCCAGAGGCTTGCAAAACTTGCAGACCCTGGGCAGATACGGTAGAGAGACCTACAATACCTGTGAATTAAAATGTTTGTCAATTGCGTGATCTATAAAAATTATTCAATGACAAGTAGCTAACAATCCCTTTTTCATATTTGTGCAAAATAAACAAATCTTAGAAGCCAATAGCAGCTCCTTGACACAAGTCCAAACAAAAATGAAAAAACTCACCTGAAGACAACTGACGCTGAATAATATTTATAGCTTGGGGTGAAACAAGTCGTGAAGTTGCAGGAGACAGTTGCAAAGGTTGTGCCCCAGGTGACTGAGCTGTGATAGTTCTGGGCAAGGTGAACGTGACAGTGGGTACACTCACCCCACTAGTAGTTGGTAGCATAGCTGTTGAATACAAATTAAATCATACTAGATATAGCCCGCCAAATATTGGCTACAGCAATGCGTGAACTTCCCATCTACTCAAGTTACTTGACAAAAAAGTGAACTCAAGTTGCGCACATTTAAGAATGCCAATTTTGCTACATCCCCCCCCCCTTTTCATATAGCCAACCCGCGACTTAGCAGACGCCGCGAGCTTGTTGGGGTGTGCGCATGGCTGGCAAGTGAGAGGCATGGGAAGGTTCTAAAAATAGCCTGCGTCGTGTTGGTCTTCGCTCTAGTTTCTGGCGAATTATTAAATCATATTAGAGACAGTTTCAAAAATAAAGGCATACAAATTTTGTTTATAACTAAAAATATAGCAACAACAACAAAAATGAGCTCACCAACAGATGGCTGAGTGACCAAGCCTGCCAATCCTTGAATTCTACCTGCCGTGAGCAATGTCGACGGAGTTGCATTTTGCTGAATATCATTTGAGTTTTGGGCTCCCTGCTCACCAGGATCACTCCTCTGCATCCTTGCTCCTCACCTGAAAACATATTCTGTCTAAATTACAACTCAATCAGTTAGACCAAACGTACACATTTCCCTAAATAAAGTATTACTGAGCAGGCCTTAGTGTGCTACAACATCCAAATAGTCAGAAGATGATTTCATTAACTTCATAACATAATAAATTTGACTGACACTACATTGTATATGCTTGGAAGACTATAGGCCATTCTAGTATAAGTAGTTGGCTACATAATTCCAACACAAATTGCAATTACTTCTCCAAAATGTATTTGCTTATGCCAGCATTACCCCACAGATTTGAAACAGAGAAAAATCACGACTATATTCAAAATGGTTCAATGTAACTATTACACAAAAATTTAAGGATAATTGTTGCACAATTTGTGCATAAATGTATGAACACATTCTTTTTAAACATGTTACATGTTAACAATTTAGAAACCGAAGGTACCCGGTAGTTAACAACCTTAAATTAATTGTTTGTACAATCGGATATTAATCAATTCACCAATCGGAATTACTCTTAAGAAGACTAGTAAAAGCGTGTATCGATAGACCAGAAGTTCATACCAGAATTAAACATGAAATAAATAGATTTTAACAAGGGACATTTCTTTAATTTTTCATTTTGTCTACTTAAGGTCATTTTTGTTAAAAACCCAATTCAGTTTATGTCATTAGCTTCAGCATTTTCCTTTGTTTTTTTCCAGTAGAGTCCACACATAACGATATGCATTGCCAATCAACAAACAACCCAATTTGAGATGGAGGAAGATGTTTGTAATGTACCCATTGATGAGGATGAAGTATTAGTAGAGAAATAGATTTTGAAATTCACAATAGTTTTGAATCATTTGCGGTCACGTGACAAGGCTGACAGACAAGATATCTCTCGCCACTTTGTTAAGGCGGTCACGTGACTTGGTCGCCGGACAAATAGTGCGGGAGATAGACGTCCGGCCGGACGTGTCGACACTGCCAAACAATATCCTCCCCAAGCTGAATGTAAAATGGCCACAACAGCTTTGAGTCATTTTCTGGTATGTGCAGACCACGTGCGCATGGGGGTTTCGTGGTCCCTAACTTCATATTAACTGTTTCTTTTAAGAAATTTAAAATTTGTGTCAAAGTACCAATTAATCCCCTAAGAAGAATATCTAGGCCTACCTACTATTTTAATTTCTAGTAGAGATAAAAAAAAATCTTTAGTGAAAAGCCTATGACTATGATTCATAACTATGGTAAGTATAAGGATCATGTGGCATGGCCATGATGCTCTTAAACCTTTGTCGGGAACATGTGGCCCCAAGATGTGTTGCATGCTGCATACACGCTTACTTCAGTTGATTCATCCAGTTCTATTACATTAAATTATATTTTGTAATGCCTATATGCGACTCAGAAATATGAATAATTATCACGATATTACAACCAAGTATATAGTCCATGACTATAACAAAAACTTGCAATGATTATATTTTGGTAGCCACAGCATTCCCATTTTTCTTTAGCATGAAACCCTCACACGTTGGTACAATGAAATGAATGAATGAATAACCCTCGCGTTCTTGCACACCTTTATTTGTGCGCATCTTGTCTGCGCATTTGAGCGATATGGAACATAGTCGCCATGTTGAATCCGATTAATATTCTCATTACTTACCCTGTTTTTTTTTATAAATTTCTCTCACATTTTCCCACCATCTTGGCCAAAAAGCCCAATTCCAACCGAAACAGATATTTAGCTGCACATTTTAAGCTATAGGCCGCTAAGTGGAATGAGAATAAGCAATATAAAATCTAAAAGTATATCGTTAGTAGACAGACGGTTCTCCCGACATAAAATTTAGCTTGACGCAATGGTTTTTACGCATGCGCAAACTTTTTCCTTCTTGTTCAGGTTGCTATTATTTGTAATTTGATTGGTGCCTATTCTTAGATTAATTCCTCATTGCGGAAATAACCGGAAGCAGCATGGAAAACAGAAAGACTGATTTACTTGTTAAAAAAATAAGGAATAAAGCTAAGCTTATTCTCAAAGACTGCAAACATGCTAACCTTATTCTTGATTTACTTAAGTATTCACAGGTAATGCAACTTATTATAAATGAATTAAATCGGTGTGTTTGAAAACTAATGACCAAAAAAATAATGTAATTATTCATAATTGATGTGCAGGTGCACTCCTGTTCTTCGTCTACGCCTTAAATGACAAATACTAATAGTATTGTAGTAATACTATTACTAATAATTATTATAAATATAAACAATATTCTCTATCTATGGTCTAAAAATCAGTAAAGAGTTCCCGTCGTCAGCCAGTTGTCAATATCAAATGTTGGTAATCTTGCAATTCAGGTGCGTAAATTATTTCTGATAGAATTTTGTATTAAGTTATTAACGCGTGTAAACTTACGTTAGATTCTTCAATAAGATCCGGGAAGTGCCAAAAACCGGGTACCGTGATTTCATTGTAATGTAATTTTTGTGCAGAATGCCCTGACATTGTCATAAGCCATGCAACACTCAGCTAACCCTGGCCTTGTAACTTCTTTTTGAGTACATTCAGCTCCTGTGTAATGTCAACAAGAAAAGTCAAGTCCATGAGCCATTTGGGATCACTTAGTGCAGGAATAACCACTACACCCGGTTAATGGTCATTGGAGATGCCACTATTTTCTCAATGGCCGCCATCTTGGTTGACACCTCACGTGAAGTCAGATTGCACAAATAATATCCAGATAATGAATGAAGCACAAGAACCGGCAAGCCCGGCCAAAATGTAGGCAATATGGCATCACAAATAAAATATGCAAATTAGCCAACCAATCATAATTTATAATTATAATTAATCAACCAATTAAAATTTTATACAAAAACGGGACATCAGCGTACGAATACTAAGACATAACAAAATAATTCTCTAAAATAAACAAAGGGAAGTGGCTCTACCGAAAATACGTCGTGGCATCTCGAATGATCATAAGCCCTACATCCTTCTCCATGAAGGCTTCAGATGCTAAAACGTGGTCAAACAGTAGGCAGGAGCAGACAATGTTATTCAATATTTATGAATTATTGCTGCGAAGGAAGATTCTATTGTAGGGAGAATGAATTTTAATTTTTTTATCGTCAAATATGCCTTTTGACTAACTCTATTTGGAAAGTTACCAAGCTGACAGACTCGTAATTTCACTCACTCGTAAACACTAGCTGCAGTTTTAATAGGGATTCTTTAATGCTGTGTCAGATTGCTGCTACGATTTACACAATTATGGTTGTGCATTACCCACTAACTGACTTTTTAAACTTTTCCCAAAACAACACTTTGGCCACGTTTGTCTCATAAAACGCTATAAAATAAAAACTTTCCGTGCGTTTTTAAAACAGGGTTTACCATTATAATCAACGTCCAAACCTATAGCCTATAGAAACATAAATAAAATCATAATTGGACTAGTCTGTGAGATTCGACTGAGACCGTCGCGAAGGGATATGAGAATGGGGAAAACGTGCGGCTCACATTAACACTAAATTTTGCTTTCACGTAGCCGGCCCCAAAATATTGTCAGCAAATGGCCAGCGGGCTGCAAGTTTGAGACCCCTGTTCTTAAATCTTAAAATAAAATTAAAAATGTAAATATTCACTTAACTTTCTTATTGAAATATCTGTCAAGGTCATGAAATCATCAGGTAGTCTGTGTTTTGAATTGATGACGAATGGGTTTAGTGAGTGAGGGTGAATGTTTTTATATCACGGGCGAGTGCAAGTTTGAGGCAAGAGTAAGTTCGAGACCCATGTTCTTAAATCTTAAAATAAAATTAAAAATTTAAATATTCACTTACCTTTGTTATTGAAATATCTGTCAAGGTCAATGTTCCCTTTAGGCTGCGCGGCCACGCAGCAATCTCACAGATGCCGCGCAGCAGTTTTGAGTATCGCGCAGCCAATTTCCATTTAAGTGTCTTCCATTTAAGTGTCTGTAGGCTGAAAATTTTGCGCACAAAAAATTTGATGTTGTAATTTGCACAACTTTATGATTTTGCACATGAACCAACAAACCTTAGAGGGAACATTGGTCAAGGTCATGAAATCATCACATAGTCTGTGTGTTTTGAATTGATGAGGAATGGTGTTCGTGATCGAGGGTGAGCGTTTTTCATATCACGGGTGAGTGCAAGTTTGAGTCACAAGTGAATGGTCAGCAGGCCGCAAGTTTGAGACCCCTGTTCTTAAATCTTAAAATAAAATAAAAAATTGAAATATGCACTTAACTTTGATATTAAAATATATCCTTTATTTCCTCACAAATCGCAATGTTCTACAAGAAACATATATAATATAATCCTCAGTATTCAAGAAGTACACACATTATGCTACAGTAATCCAAGAATTAAAGAATTTCTCAAGATATTACTAAAGAACAATCATAAAAGCTTGTACTTACCTCAAGCAAATGACTAGAACTTATTTTAATTTTTATCAACAGCCAGAGTTGTTACATGTTGATTTATGAAACAAAATTACTAACTTAAAATAAAGAATAAACTTTTTTTTTGGTCATATTCAAATGGGACTAAAGTACATACCGGTATATAGAAAATGGTGAAGTAAAAACTATATTTGTTAATTTCAGATACATGAATCAAATAATCTCTGTATTATTGGTTTATACTTATAAATGTTAAACAATTCCATAGAAAATTTGAAATTAATACCTAAAGAATATTGTTATTATTATAAAATGAAGGGAATTTAAAAAATATATATTTTAAAAAGATTAATTAATTAAATACAAATAAGTGACTATATTTATAACTTTTGAACTACTTGAGCCCCCAATGTTACACAGACGATAGCGTAAACGATCTCTCCATTTTCTTGTTGTTTTTTTTTAAATTCACCCTACATGCCAGATTGCAATTTTTCAACTGAAAGCATATTCACAATAAACGAAACAATAGATTAGATTTATAATAAATTATACCAAAATTATTTATTGATACTTAATTTTTCAAACTAAAAGCATGTTTACAAAATAAATTTATATAAAATTGGCTAGTTTTAGGAAAAATTAAAATTATGAGTTCATTTACCTTCAGTATCGGTTTTTGAATATGCATAATCAAGTGTATGTGTACTAAGTTTGATCTCGTTCCATTCACCCATGCCCATGCAGGAGCCTTTGTTTGGAATTATATTTATACACCCCATATAAGAAAAAAAAGAATTTTGGAGCCCTATAAACTAACGGAATATTAATTAAGTTCAACACACACCACCACCACCACCCCCCCCCCCCCCCTTCCAGTATTTCATTCTTTTTGTGAACATGCCCACGCCCGCAATTTGAAAATTTTGTTTAGCATACCAACTTATTGGTGATAAAAAATCTGGCTACAGGGTGAAAAAAATTCTAAACAAATGGAGCTATGGAAGGTTGGGGGATGTTCAAAGATGCCTTAGAAATAAAATAAAACAAAAATAAGGGCTGCATAATTCAGTATTAGTTAACTGCCTGGATTTAATTGAATGAAGAATATATGTAAGTTTACATGTGATAATACAAAATTCGATCAGAAATAGTATACGCACGAACTGCAAGATTACCCAAATGTTCATGTACATTTACATTAAAAACAGGCCTACGGTATATAAGAATTTTAATGTAATGAGGTTGAATTATTGGTAAATGCAAAGAAGACGTGCCATGTTTTTTCCCATTGCTGCCATCTTGGTTGCCATGCCCCGCTAACTTTTATGGGTTAACAGGTCGTGGGGGCCTGTAAAAATAAATTAACTCGTCTGCTAAAATAAGAAATAAAACGTGTTAAAATTTAATGAAAAAAAATTTCCCTAAATGTATCCCTAAACCTAGCCTAAATGTATCCCTAAACCTAACCTGAAGCCTAAATGTATCCCTAACCTGAACCCAAATGTATCCCTAACCTGAACCCAAATGTATCCCTAACCTGAACCCTAAATCTAGCCATAAAGCCTCAAGTAAAAAACATGTATGCGGCTGCAGTTGCACACTGGCAAGAAAACTTTAAAAAATGAAGAAAAACAATAAAAAAACAATTGTTAAAAAAAAAAAATATTGAAAGCCCAAGTTACTGTTTCATAGAATACACTTTTACTTACACACTTTATTTCAGGTTCCACTGGAAAGAATTTCCAGAAAATTAATAAAATACAATGCCGTCAATGTCAATCCATTTTCTAATATGGCGGAAAAATTAAAATATTATAATTACCCAACCAATGAAATGTTAAAATTATAATTATTCACCAAAAAAAAGTTAATACAAAACATGTCATTAAGGAAAATTTAACTCTAGTAACAAAAAACAAAGGGAGTGAATCCATAACAGAAACTTTACAAAAACACATAAATGACATCATGGCATGTCTTCTTTGCATTGGCCAAATTGTTATTATTTTTGGATGTGTGAGGGATTTTTTAGCTAGTGAAAAATACATGGATGGAGTTAAATGACTAGAGTCCAAAGTACCTTATAGAGGCCATCCTTAACTGAAGTCACGTATCATGGGTTGGCTTGGTCACAAATATTTGCCTAGAGTGTCTAAATTTTCAGTGACAAATTTGGGAGCGGGGTAGTAATAAATATTGGCCAAAATAGTGTGCCATCCTTTATGTATAGCTCCTAGCCCCTTGTCTTATCTCATCTTGATAAAATTTGACTTCATAGTAGACTCTAATCTTAATAAAGAACACAGACAATAGTCAAATTAACACAATTTTTACTTCCAGTAAATATATAACTCAGGTCCAGTGTCGTCGTCTTCCCCCCCCCCCCTTTCTTATTTTAATGAAGCTTTCAAGTTTTGTGAGTGTTATTAGGATTGCAATGAAATTAAAACTGTTCCAAATCTCTATCCTCAGCACAAAAGCAATGAGATTGCATGCATCAGTATTCAATGCTTGGGTGATGTTTTCTCATACTTTATTTCCACACAACAATATTTGGATCCTGGAAAAACTACACTAGCTGAAAAAGGTTGGAAATCTATGGTCAAGCCTTTTATTTATTAAATGTCGCTTGTACTATCAATTTTTCTAGGTCATTGTGCCCATTTATAATATTATGAAATATAAATATTATTATTATGATTTGGCCGTCTTTACCTTTTATCACCACTCTATTTGATTCTAAAATGACATACTAAAATTTTCAAAATAATCATATAATCCATCATATTTATTCTGATTATTGATATTACTTCTGTGATATCCTACAATCTTAGATTTAAGCAAAGAAAATCAGTTTTCATATTGGTTGAGAGAACAATTCAGCACAACAACAGCTATTCTCAGTGATCATTTGTCCCATGAATCAAGCGATGTTCAGGTGAGAATATTTTGATTTTATCAATATCATTCAAATCTGGGTAATTTGCTTTTTTAGATTACTCCAGATCTTCAGCACCCCAGCTTGTATATTATAGCTCGAGCAAAGTTTCTTATGACATTGAGACTGACTCTAATTAACTGTTAGTTTTTAACAATGTTGTTAACAAATTACTTACTTCGTATCAAATTTCTTTTTGGACGCATTATTTTGTTTTACTATATAGTATAGTGAGTTCAAAAAGAAATGTAATGAAAATTGTAACGAGTGAACTAAAAAAATAAGATTTGACCAAATTTCCGTCTATCAATTTTCCGTCAACAAAATTTCTTTCAAACAAATTTCCGGTAACCAACTTACTTGTGTTTACTGTTTAAAATTTTATTGTGTGATTTAGGTGCTTTTAACTATAGTTCTTAGTGTTTTGCAAATTTGTAAAATTGTTTTTAAGAGAAAAAGCACTAGTGTACGTCTAAGAAAAAATTCTCTTCAAGGCAAACATTTTTTACGGATGAAATAGGAAAGTTTATACTGGAAAAAAAAATAATAAAGGGCCTCCCCTCACCTTGTATTTTTTGCATGTTTTGTAATTTTTCATTGAGATAACAGGAACATTCAGAAATTGTGTGATTTATCCTTCTTGGATTCTTTTTATCTGCCCTAGATATTAATTTTGTTGTGATTTGTGTAACTCTTCAGAAATATACATTAGAAGCAATGGTTAAGCTGCTTCGGGCAGAAGGAGAGCAAAAGTCAAATGCAGCTAAAGGAAAGTTGATAGAGGTAGTATTTTGTAGTTTAATTTTTTTTAACTGAACAATTTATCAGTCAGAGAGGGGGTGAGAATAAATATTCATTTGTAGTCTTACACAGTTTTGTTCAGTGTGCTTTTTTTACCCTTCACGCCGCTGTATTTTTAATGTGTACTTTTGGAAGTGGGTAACATCAATAAGACTTAATCTCAATATATGGTTCAACATCAATAAGACTTAATCTCAGTATTTGGTTCAACATCAATAAGAATTAATCTCAACATGTGGTTCATTGTCAATAAGAATTAATCTCAGTATATAATGGTTCAACATCAATAATAATTAATCTCAATGTATGGTTTAACATCAATAAGAATTAATCTCAATATATGGTTCAACATCAATAAGAATTAATCTCAATGTATGGTTCAAAATCAATTAGAATTAATCTCAATATGTGGTCCAACATCAATAAGAATTAATCTCAATATGTGGTTCAACATCGAAAAGAATTAATCTCATTGTTTGGTTACCTGTGAATTAGTTGCATGATGGAATTTGTAAATATGACTCCTCTTATGTTTTTTATCAGATCATTGTGGCCCACCTACTTAGTAAGGACCGAGATCAAGCACAGTTGATACAACAGTTCCATGTAGACCATGAAGAGAATGAATCTAATTCAGACACTATCCTTTTATGCCTGATGCTTACCAGGAGAAAAATTAAATCAGCTGAAAATGTGAGCCTCATATTTAATTCAGCCTCCAGTGTTTGAGGTTAACTTATGTAGAGTGTTTTATTAACTTTCAAGTGCTCATTCATAGTACTTAATTTATTTACTGTTAAGTTGAAATATGTCAGCTGAAATCTACACTGTTGCTTCATGTCTGGGGTAAAGCTCCAACCTTACTTCATTTCTTTTTTTAATATACTGCATTTTAATTTTAAGATTTTATTTTCAGATTGAGCTCCCTTCAGATGTGTTCATGTACAACTGTTGGAGAATGATACAGCAAGTAGCATCTCATGATCTTGGTAACTATTGGTTTACATTTGGTCTCTTTGATTGGGGTCTCTCAGGGCTCACTTTTCTGGTGCATAATGGAGTAGTCCTAAAGCTTTGATACTCTTTTAGTATTAATTGTATAGCCAAATGTAAAGATTAATATTGAAATCTCGTCACATTGGCATCTATCAAGTTTTATAAGTATTGTTTTAATGCTGTTATATTGCAGATGTAATCAGTAAATGTGAAATTTAGCCTACATTGGAAATAATGAAATGAATTTTCTTAAATATTGGCCTTCATTTTAATACAAATGTAACAGGCATGATTCTGAAACCATGCACGTTATTCTGCTCACAACAAAGAATTTATTTTTAATTTAGTGTTGTTATTTCTTACAGATACCCAGTCTAGACGACTGTTGACAGGTGTTGTGTGTGATTTCCTTATAAACAAGGTATTGTCAATTAATTTATTTTGGGGGAAAGGAGTTGGTTGCATACTATGACTTATTTAAGGATTTAACTCTTTCAATGTGGAACAACGCACAGTTTATTCATCAGCCGTTCTCAAAAGCACGGACCAATGCGCCGTGTGTTGTTTCAATATCATGTTTGTTTCTTTGCTATTTCTCAGTTAAACTTTAAAGAGCCATTTTTAAATACGACTTTTACATAGAAGAGTGGTACTTCATTGCTTATAAGTGAAGCCAGGGTTAATTTATTGTCATATGAAGCATTTAATGATTTTCTTCGCTTTTTTTTTTCTTCTGTTGCTTTGGCTACTCTAGGCCCTAGTAGGTGAGTAAGGTTCCAAAACGATTAACAGCTCTAAAAGCTTTGGAGTTGTTTTATACTATTTCTTTTGATAGTGAAAATGATTTATAATTAGATCCATCGCATGATTCCGATAGTACTACTATGAGTAATAGTAGTAGTTTTAGAGGATTTGAGTTATAGATTTGAAGATGAGGTATGCGAACTTCATAGGGTTTGGGGAAAAAATCGTTAAGCATAAAATGGTTCTTTTCTGTAACTTATTTTATTTAAACTGAAGAAATAAGTTAACAAGGATATATTTCTTTCAATTATCTTTCATTTGATACCAATGTTAGTCTTATAAACTACTCTCACGCTTTTTCGATCTTCGAAAAAAATGTACATTTTTTCGATTCAAAAATTCCACAGCGAAAGAGTTAATATAAATAACTACTAATTATAAAAAAATATAGCTAATCAAAAATAAAGTTCATGTCATGAATATTTCTGCTTGCTTCATTCCTTAGATCCCCACAGGGTTGTACAGAGAAATTCTGACTGGTATCTCTACAGTCATGGATAAAATGTCCACACCACTTAGACTTACAGACTTTCTCTCAGAATCTTTCAATATAGGTGAGAAATAATATAACAACAGGTTAGAGGTAATAGAGGGGGGAGGGGGGGATGTTAAGTATGACTTTTTTTTAAAATCAGTATTATCCTGTTTTTTTTCTTCTTCTTAACCATTAATTATATTCAGTAATATTCAGCTGGCCTTAAGTGATTAAAAATTGTTCCTTAAATACAGGCAGCCTTTTCACAGTATTACACCACACCATCAAATGAATTAAAAATAAATATATTATATTGTGTGTTGCATTTGATAGTGCTGGACTAACACTGTCTTTTCCCAACAGGTGGCGCTGTCAGTTTGATGAGTCTACATGGCCTCTTTATTCTCATGCACAAGTACAATCTGTGAGTCACAACAATACTTGAACTTGTATTTTATTAATGCTCATTTTTTAGTGTTTTTGCTGTAAAGAAAAAGTATAACATCTTCTGGGGTTAACTGACCTTTTAAAAAAATGATTGAAATCTTTTGTACTTTCCAAATTAGTATTTTTTTAAAAGTATACCTTTTTACTTACATTTTGTGACATATAATTCAAGTATTTGATCAAATGTGAACTGTTTTAGTAAGGTGTAGCATCCCAGGAAATATTATATTAGAAAAGATAGATTAGGGAAAATTCCCAACCATTTTTTCTTTGCATCAAAATCTTGCCACACATTTGCGAACATATCAAAACATAGAGATGTTTGAAAAATGTTGCATTATAGTAAAATAATTGATCAGTCCTAATTCACCTATCTCTATTTTTTCCAAACACAATGTTTTGTATGAATGTTTAATTTTTCTATACTTTCAGTGACTACCCAGACTTCTATGCCAAGTTGTATTCTATGTTTGAGCCACAAATTTTCAGTGCCAAGTACAGAGCTAGATTCTTTCATTTGGCCAATACATTTCTTTCATCAACGTAGGTGCTTCAAATCATTACTCAAGATTTTTAAATCTTTTTTTTTTCTCTTTTTTAACGTCATATTTAAGAGCTTCTTTACCATGCAGTGTTGTTTTTTAATCTCAAATAAGTTAGATAATTTTTTTAAAGACTTGTTCTAATGGGACTTGTTCTAACGTTAATCAAAAGTCACTTTTTTATTCCAGTCACCTTCCATCTTATTTAGTAGCAGCGTTTGCCAAACGTCTGGCCAGACTATGTTTACACGCCCCAGCTTCTGCAGCCCACATATGTGTGCCTTTCATATTCAATCTAGTTGCCCGACACCCAGCACTGGAGGTCATGCTTGGCGTCGGCAGAACAGATGGAACTAAAGGTAATTTACAGGCACAAAAAAAAAATGGTTCGAACTAGCTTATATGGATCCGTCAGATCAGCTACTATCTCACAGTTAGCGCAACAAAAACACTAGTCTGTGCTCTTATCTTGACTATTGTAACTCTCTTCTGTCAGGTTCACCAAAATATTTCATAGAAAAACTGCAGAAATTTCAAAACTCAGCTGCTAGGTTAGTTCTAAAGGCAAAGAAACGTGATCACTCCACTACTTCACTCACTTCATTGGCTCTCTATACAGGCACACTTTGATTAGTTCTCTGTCACAACTTTATCTCTGGCTCCTGCATTCACCCCTTCGAAAGCTTTGTTCCTCCGCAGACCTGCATATTCTTTCTTTTCCCAGAACAGGCACTAAAACTTATGGTGAACGATCTTTATCTTTCTGTGCCCCAAAACAATGGAATTCTCTTCCATTACACATGTGTCGATGGCTAGACAGAGGTAGATAGTACTTAGGTGGGTGATGTCAAGCTTTTCACAAATTGTTGATTTTAAATGTATACGTTTCTGTAACTGTCATTGCTAATTTTTATGTGAAGCGCAGTGAGCCTAGCCTTGGGCTGGGATAGTGTGCACTATATAAAACCACCTAATAATAACATGGATGTAGTATGGGTTTATATTTAATTTTATATTTTCTAACATTAAAACTAACTAGATTTTTTGTTGTATATATTCCGCCTTGTTTTTCAATATTTCTATACTATAAATTCTCAATTTTCTACAAATGGAAATACAGATAATTTACTTTCATCTCAATTAAAATGGTTTGATTGGAAACTTAACTTTTCTTGAAATTAATTTCCAGAGTTTGAAACAGATCCGTTCCTATCTGAAGAAGTGAATCTTGCCAAATGTAAAGCTATTGAAAGTTGTTTGTGGGAACTGGAGGTTTGTTTTTTACTGTGTGCTTAGTTTGACCTACCTGTTTACTCTTAAGATTTTGACGTCCGATGTACAATTTTGAGATGTCTTTTACGATTGTACGCTAAACCCGCCAGAACTACGATGTTAAGGGACCGGGTTGAAAATATACATTCTGGTATTTTTTTCTGATTAAAAAAATAATAATAATTAAAAAGTACAATTTTGGTTGTTATTGTTAGTGCTAACTTACATTTGCATTCACATCCAGCAGTGAATACAATTGGTTAGATACCTTCTATAATTATATTACATTTGCCCTGATAGGCAAAAGGGAGTGGTGTTATGTATGGGGGATGGGTCTAAGGCTAAATATTTAAATCTATACTGTCAACTTCACCACATTTTCATAATGATAGTTGTGTGTTTTTTCCTCAGCAGAAAGTACATGCGTTATTAAAAAAATTCTACAATATTCATTCCGAAACTCGAGAAGTCCTCGAATGCTGTAAAATACCACCCAATATTTAGTAGGAATTATCTTCATGATGTTGCCATGTAATTTGACAAATGAACTCGCTAGCTATTCTCAGATAGTAATAGTACTCAGTAGTAGAGATATTATAGTAATATTTATTCCACCATATGTTCAACATGCATGTAATGTATATTTGGGCTACGTTTCCCCGGCACCTATGTCCAATTGATGTTTTCACCTGACTCCTTGTGTGACATTCTAACATGTACTCTTCCAAGTAGCGAATACATTTTTAAAAACAATTATATATATATAAAGGGGGAGGTTTGAGTAAATCATGCTACTTCCCCAAAGGCTCGAAGCGCTGTATAAAGTCAACTATCTTAAAAGAGAAATGAAACAATCTATATTTTAGCACATTGAAATACAAAACGCAACATTAAAAAAACTACATACGAGCATACCCATGCTAAGTCTTTCATACCTTGCAACCATAAACAACACAAGCCAATCTAGGAGATTATAGCTAGCTGGAAAAGATGGTAGACAACATCACCCCAGCAGGTGTTTGCCAAATAGATATGTTTTCAAATCGGTTTTGAAGGACTCCAGTGTCTGGCTGTTTCTGAGAGCGACAGGAAGGGTGTTCCAAATGCGAAAGTGCGCCTTTTGTAAGTCTCAAGGCGAACATGTGGTATCGAGAGTTTGCCACTATCGGATGAGCGGAGTTGTCCAGTGGGTACATAAGGCGTCATGAGCGCTTTGAGATAGGATGTCGCTGGGTCATGCAAGCAGCGGTAGCACAGGGTTGCAATTTTGTACTCTATGCGAGCACGGACAGGTAGCCAATGCAACCCTCTCAGAAGTGTTTTAGCATGGTCGAATTTGCGTTTGCGAAGAAAAATGGGACCCGCATTATTCTGTGCTTTTTGAATTTTATCCAGGAGCGTAGCTGGAAGACTCGCCATGAGGGCAATGCAGTAGTCCATGCGTGATAGCACGAATGCAGACATCTGCCACTTTGATGCATCAAACGTTAAGAAAGGTCTGATATGACTAATTCTGCCCAGCTCTAGAAAAATCGCCTTGCAAAGCATGTTAATGTCATTTTCCATAGTTAGTGTTCTGTCTAAGTAGACACCCAGGTTTGCACTGTTTGAGCAAACTCAATCTGCACACCTGAGAGAGTAAGGGATGGTGTGTTATTTACAGATTTTAGCTTTTGGGCGGTAGCAATGGGGATCAGCTTGGTCTTTTCATAGTTCAATTTGAGCTTGTTTTTGGTCCTCCAGTGCTTAACTAACTCCACGGTCTTCTGTGTCATACTAAGAAGCTCAAGGAACTGAGAGGGTATCACGGATTGCTGAAGTTGGGTATCATCCGTGAACATGTGATATAGCATTACAAACTGCTTGATCACTGCACCCAGGGGTTGAACTTACATAGTGAAAAGCACCAGGCCTAGGACCGAGCCCTGGGGTTCTCCGAATTCGATAATAGATTGCTTCGAGGTCAAGCCGTTTGCGATAACTGATTGGACCTGATTTGTCAGATACAAGCGGAACCATCTCTGGACGGTATCTTAGATACTATATTGTACAATTTTGAGATGATATTGCACGATTTTAGGAGTTTGGGTGTAAACAGGTATGGTTTGATAATAATATAAAAGCACCTCTTGAAATAAACATTTTAGTGTTAAAGCAGAAATGTGTTAGGGTGATGGAATTGTTATATTATGGTTGTGTTTTTACACAGTGATGTTGAAATATTGAATACATATTGTTTGCAGACTTTAGGGTACCATTATGACCCAAGTCTTTCCCAAAAGTCCAAGAAAAGAAAGAAGCCAGAACAAGATTTGTCTACCTTGCTAGAATCAACCACCACTGATGTAAGTATCTCTTATCTAGTTTTTTTACCATTATGATTACTTTGGTATGTATCAATTATGTAGCATGATCTTGAGCATGAATTTTGATTATCTTGAGCTAGACTTCACAATTCATTATGTTTAATTTTTTTGAGCAAATGTAAATGTTAATGCATGACATATTTGTAAAACACATAAATAGTCCAAAACTTTTTTGTTGTATTTCTGGGAGACCATAGTAGCTTATCCTTTTAAACATTCAAACATTTTTTTATCACAGAAGTATTCAGTAATTTGAATCTATTATCAATTTTTTTTGGTACACATGGTTTTACTGTTCTGTTTCTATGCCAACTCAACTATTTATGCAACAAGCTTATAGTATTTATTTTTGCTAAGGTTTTTTGATCAAAATGTACACTTTCTTGTGTTGTTCTGCAGTTTTTCCTTGTATATTTTGTATTGTTTCAACCTGAAAGCTGTCCTTCCTGTAATTCTCTTAATATCTTATTTTCCATCAGATAATGGCTACATATGCAAAGAAGGTCAAGAAAGGCACCATCCCACTTAACTTTGTAAGAATTAGTGGCTTGTATTTGCCAGGTGATTTTATTTTATAATTTATAAAATGCCACAAATAAAATGTCTAGCTATTCTATTGGGACTTTGTTGCTATTTTGTACTTTTCTGTGTTACTACAAAATTTAACAGTGTAGTCGAGGACTGCTGTCTTGTGGTGAAATCATGGATGGCTTAAATTAAATGATGATAAAACAGAGGCCATCATTTGTGGTTCTGATGCCAATATTCGGAAGGTTGCTATTTAATCAATAAAAGTTGCTTCTGTGATCACCTTGTCCAACACGGTTAGAGACCTTGGCTTCTACACTGACAGCAAACTTATTATCCCTCAGTTCTGTGGCCAGGGCTTGTTTTTGTCATCTTTGCACTCTGGGCCAACTTAATAAGAGAACAGCTAAGGCCGTAGCAGTAACTCTAATCCAATCAAGATTAGATTACTGTAACAGTTTTTTGTCAAAACCAAATTCAGAAGATACAAAATACAGCAGCACGCATTATATCGCGTATAAAGAAATCTGATCACATCACCCCATTTCTTAAATATCTCCATTGCCTTCCTGTGAGTGAGCACATTGAATACAAAATTATGTCCTGACATATAGCTGTATTGAAAGCTCTGCACCTGTATATCATCAAAAACTGATTTCTAAAAATGTATCTATACAGATCCTGCGCTCTTCAGCACAGTCCTTACTAAGAGTTCCCATTGTGGATGGACACAGAAAGAACTCGTATGGGGTGCTCTTTTGAAGTTTGAAGCTATTGTGCTTAAATCATGGAAAAGTTTGCCGCAATCCTTGAGGGACATTGAAAATGATAAAAAGTCAATTAAGAACCATTTAATGACTTTTTTCTTTAAATAGATTTTAGGACATCAGAGCGCTGTGAGAAAGCTAAAATAGCATGGACACAAGCACTTGAAAGTACCGGTACTCAATCATCATCATATAGTTCTAGTCATAGTTATATTTTAAGATCTTAAAAACAAGATGAGTGAATAAAATTGAAAATCAGTAGACATGTTTTAATCAATATTCTGGAAAATATGTATAAAAATGTAAGTTTAAAAAAAAAAAATTAGAAACAGTCATGGTAATATCAAAATGCATCTTTTCTAAAATGTTAAAATCACATCCTAAAAAATATCAAATTATTTCCCTGGATATCAAACAACACTCAGGCATATTACCATGAAATATTATTTGTTCACTATAAATATACAATCAAAAGAACAATAATGCATAGGCACTTATTTAGTTTTTAGTGTTAAATCCACATTAAGACTTTTTAGGGAAAATTTACAATGTTTTAATGTTATTTGCATGTCCTAAAATTCCTTTATTATCGCATACAATTTTGAGAAAGCAGAGTCTTATGCATAAATATTAACAAATACTAATTTTAGTTCTTTTTTAATTTTAAATGGGATATCTACTTTTGTGCCACTGCTCATTAAATACTTAAATAATTAAAACACTACTGTGGTTATCTTTATTACATCATGATCAGAAGACTTATTTAAATAAATGGTAATAATGCACTATAATGCTAATTCATAATCAAAGAGACTTAAAATTATTTTAAAAATACACCTTGATACTTTTAAAAGTAAAAGTTCATATATAAATACCTCTTAAATTTACATGAAGAAAATTATGTAAGCAACCCAATAATGTGTGTCTAAAGTTCTTTTTGTTTGATCACATTAAGTGCTTCATAAACCTGCTATTGTTTTATGATTGATTTATGTTTTTAAAAAATTGAATAACATTGATCAACATTGTAAAAACTATCAACTAAGTAAAATACCTTGAGCATTTATCAAGCTGCTTGTGGAAAAAAAAATTCCAAGAGTTTGACAGAGTTGAGGCTCCTAATTAATCAAATACTCTAAGAGGCCCCTGATTTTACCACATCTTTTGTGTCTATTTTTGCTGGTGGGTCCACCGTCATAGAGAAGCCAAGTATTTCATTGATGAGAATTTCAGAATTGATATCAAAGGGGAGAGCATCACCAATGAATGAAACACCTTTCTCTGGCTCAAAAGGTTCATCCTCACAAGCCCCACCTTCTTTGTTAAAGCCAAGTAGAGTTGTCAAATGTTCAGACAGCTCCTCTTCCGTCATGTGCTCGCCTGGTAATGCCAAAAAAGCATGTTATTTGAAAAATGGTTGATGCATTGTATTATAGGTCCGCTATTCTTAGGGGTTGTCCACTAATTATGTCAACAAAAATGAAAAATGGGGGGGGGGGTTGGAAATATTTGACACAGGGGTTGGAAATGTTTTGACGTGGGGGGGGGGGGTAAGATTAGTTGAGGTCAACAATTATGTTTTCTCTATTAAAATTTTAATCTTTAAAATTGACTGGTTATTACATTATTTTACGAAATTTAATGAGTTGAAGTGAAAATAATTATATAATTTTTAGGCTTTCACGTTTAACAATATAGGATTATTAAATGTGTGTCTGTCTGTGCACTGCTGATGGCTGGTCAGAATGTTAGCACACTTTGTTAGTGCTAGAGAAGTCCAAAGTTGGTCACTCTTCGCCTGTAGATTCTGTTTGTCGCAAATGACTAGGGCGGTATGTTTGCTATCATGTTGCACTTATGGAACAAGGACAAGGGTCATGTGCAGTCAAGATAAATAGTTAAATGATATTGATAGAGTCGGAGTAGGAGATTTTGAGAATTAGGGCAAAGTAAAGTGAGTAACAATGATAACATTGCTGCTTGAACGGATTTGCAAAATCTGTAACATTAATTTTGCATCACAAGTCATATTAAAATAGCATGTAGAACAGCACCGACAAGGATAAGAATAAGAAATTACCACCTGCTACTCAACAAAAAAGGATTCGACCAACGCGAGTAGCAGCCAGGAGACAGAGAGAGCTTATGGCAGTTATTGCTCACACTGACAATGCTACTATTTTAGTGCTGGATGGTTAGATAAGGATGATGTTGGCTTGTCTGGTATATCAGTTTCGCAATATAATAATGATGTAGCAGATACTACACCCATTGTTACGATAGAGCAACACCTGGCTACTCCCTGGGGCCGGGAAGATGATAGCAGCTAGAAACTATGCTACAATTGTCAGTTACACTGATAATAATCATATTTATACTTCACAAACAATGATATTTAGTCTTTAACAACCTTTTCATTGATTCTGCATTATAAAAATTTAAGTGTTAAAAACATTTTTAATTTATTGATTAATAAGCTAAATATGCAATAATATGTTTTTCCTAAAATTTTGTGTTATTAAAATAGATCAGCACAAAGTAAAATGTATTTATATATTTATTTATATTATAATTCATTTTTGGGGAGGGGAGGGTTTATAAAAATGTTGACATAATTACTTCAAAAGTTTGACAGTTGTTAACGGGGGGGGGGCAGTTTTGTTCCAATGCAAAGAATTTTTGATGGCATAATATTGCGGAGGAGCATAACTACAGCTCCCACCTTTAGATAAAGGATATGTGGAGGCATGCCAGTTAGTGAGAGGGTGCGTCAAAATTCCTGTGGGTAGGTGAATTGATCATTAGGATCATCACTCACCACTCTATCTAAACTCTTGTTTTTATCATTAACAACCACTGTATCTACACTCTTAATAGTCACTTTCTCACCCTGCATAAGATCAAGAACTTTGTTGTTTATATGTACAGAATCGTCAAAGGCAACTCTCAGTATTGCTCTTGAAGCACGTTCTTGGGAAGTCACAGTCGCAAAGTTAATATCACCATAAAGTTGAGCCATCAGATCTTGTTTTCTTCTTCTTCTTCTTTATATTAAGGGCCCACGATCAATTTATTGATCATTTTGGCTCCTATGCATGTAGATGGGATTTGCAATGTTTCTGTTACTGGTGGTGATGAGGAAATTATGCACTAGGGGTTTGAAGGCTTGAGGCAATAGACACAAATGTGTCTAGTGTTGTCGCCTCAACTGTTCCTTTTGAAAGATGGTTCCAGTCCCTGATTGTCTTGGGCAGGAATGAGCAGCTCCTATACTGGCTTCTTGCTGGTATGAGCCTGAATTGCCTGTCATGGCCTCGTCGCTGTCTATGGGGGAGAGGGACGAGTTTCTGTTTAATACTGGAACAGTGGACCAGCCCATTATTTATCTTGTACATCATGGAGAGCCTGGATTGTCGTCGTCGTTTCTCCAATGGTGACCAGCCTAGTGTTTCTAGCATGCTGCCAACACTAGAGGTATTCCTGTAGCGGTTTAGGACAAAGCGTGCTGCTCGTCGCTGGACCGCCTCCAACCTGTCAATGCTCTTCTGGGTAAATGGGTCCCAGACTGAAGATGCATAATCTAAAATCGGACGGATAAAGGCTTTATATGCTCTTTCTTTCACACAGGAGTTGCCAATCTTTAGATTTCGCCTTAAGAACCCCAAGGCTTGGTTTGCTTGGTTACATACATTGTTAATATGCTCATCTCAGCGGACCTCTCTTTGAATGGTAACACCCAGGTATTTTACGGAGGAAACTTGCTCAAGTATATGGCCGTGCAGTTCGTATTGGTAGTGTAGAGGAGTACAACTTCTAGAGATTGATAGTGTCTGGCACTTGGCAGGGTGAAATTCCATGTCCCAGCTCATCTCCCACTCAGCTAACAGATTGAGATCCTGTTGTAGCTGGTCCTGGTCAGATCTGTTTTTGTGGTAAACATTGAAGAGGTTGTTCTGCTGTGTCTCCAGTTTTACCTTCCCCAACTTGAAGAAGCCATTGAACAAATTGATTTTCACTTTCCAGAACTCTCATATTTTTTGTGAGTTTTAGGACTTTCATTTTGTTCCACAGCCTGCGCTTGCTGATGCAGGAGGCAATGTTGAGGGTTCAAGAACTGTGGAAAATAACTGGCTGTATTTGACGGAAATCGCCACCGAGAAGAATGGTTTTATTACCGACAGGTGCATTTTCCTGAGTAAGATCTCGCAATGGTCTGTCAACAGCTTTAAATGCATAGCAATGTGTCTTTGGTGCTTTATCCCAGATGATTATTTTTCGCTTCGAGAATTTTATTGGCATCCTTGGTATTTGGCTTCATTTTGCACGGTCATGTTGGTTTTATTTGAAGAGGTATTTTGAACACGGAATGTGCAGTACGGCCGCCAGGTAGCAACGTTGCTGCAATTCCAGTTGAAGCAACCGCTATTGCCACGTCCCCTCTACCCCTCACTGTTGAATGAGGGTTTTGTATACAAATGTCTTGCCTGTTTCTGCAAATCTGTCCCAATGTGGGGCAACGAAATCTCCTACCCTATGTCTCAGTGAGAGTGCACTGCCTTCATCAACTGTATGTGTCAAGAAATAACCCACTGATAGGAAGGGGACACTTTTTATTTCACACCCTTGAACTATATTAAATATTCTCATCTCCCAACCACCTTTAAACCGAATAGTTTTTTAGCAACAGACTTAAATTGAGACCAGTTCATTTTCTGAAAATAAAATCTTACGCGCCTAACGCAGTTGCGTTATTTAAATTATTTTAAAAATCATTTAGCGTAGTTATCGGGATTTATATTTTGCACGCTATTGAACTCATTATTGACCCATACTTTCTTTCAAACACTTAGAATTATTTTTAATATACTCTCAATACCAAATTCGCTGATTAGGAAGCAGTCCACGAATCATACCAGAAGAGTAATAAATATAAGAGATATATATTTAACCATTTGAAAATGTATGGTAGTTAAAATAAGATGATGAGAGACAGATGATCCAAACCTTTCTTTTCCAACAGGTTAAAAAAATCCCCTCTTTCAATGACACCACCATTAACAACACTTTGGGTCTCTGACAAGGTTTGAAAGGCCCATAGCAGTTTCTCAGCAGACAGTCCAAATGCTGGCCTATGATTTACATACACTGTTCAAAGAAGCAATACATTTTAAACATAAAATATTTGAAACTGAATTGACTCACAAGTCAACTGTGGAGGTGCTAATAAATAGCTACACCATCACCTAAAAAATATGGATGTATGTGGATGCCAATAAGCTTAATTAAAGTTACTCTAATCTGATTTTGTGTTTTTTCTTGACTAAAGACAAAAAAACAGATTACATATATATTGAAAAGGTTGAAGTTGAAATAAAAATGTTTAAATATTATGGCTCATTATATGTATAGTAATTAAACCTGCCAACTAAACAAACATTGTTAGTTTCGTTTATTACTCCTATAAACTATAAACTAAAACCAAAACACACCTCAGATTCAGAAAAAGTGCAATGCAGTACCAAACAAATGACAGAAGTTAGAACTGACCTGCCAAAATAAAATTGTCTAAAGGGTAAAGGTTAAAGCAGAAAAAGTTTTTCTCCATCTGCTCCATTCAATTCATTGTCATTTTTAAACAACAAATATGTTAACAGAATGCTACTTTGAATCAGATACAAATTTAAGTAATTTACTCACACTTGATGAAACCCCCCAAGTCAATATCCTCCTGATAATGACCAAGGTTGACATATTCGTTGTACTTTATTTCATTCAACATGTCCTCAATCTGTCAAGAAGTACAAAAACAGTTTCTTGAGCGGTGCTCTAGTGCAGTTACATACAAAATACTGACGAAGCTTATTGCCAAAAGACTACAACCTTACACTGAAGAAATACTAGGTGATTACCAATGTGGATTCAGGCCTGACAGATCAACGACTGATCAGATTTTCACCATCAGATGCTTTTTAGAGAAATGCTATGAATATATAATATACCAGTACATCAACTCTATGTAGGCTATAAAATGGCCTATGACAGCATCAAAAGAAACTATTTATATGAGACTCTGCAGGAGTTTGGGATACCCAACAAACTGACAAGGCTAATACATGTAACACTAAACAACTCAAAAGCAAAGTCAAGATTCAAGGAGAACATTCAAGGGAATTTCATATTAGACGAGGCCTTAGACAGGGAGACTCACTGTCTTGTATGCTCTTCAACCTAACATTAGAGAGAGTTATTAGAAACATACACATTCACACTCGAGGAACGATAACAGGATACTTTCTGAGGGAAACTCGAGACCCACAACCAAGGGGCACACTCTACAACCAACCACTTCAGTATCTTGCATATGCTGATGACATAGCACTTCTAGGGAAAAGTATTAAAGACATATCAAAATCCTTTATTGAATTAGAAGACGCATCTCTACAAGCACGGCTGGAAGTTAACAACCAAACAACAAAATACATGACCATGATATGTATTGCATCTTTCCGTCTGAGGGAGACGATAGATTATATTTATTGCTTGCAGCTCTTGGTGTGGCTGGTGAGAACAATCCTCGAATGGCAGTCTCTGTTACATTTCCCAAATACGAATGCCGTGGAGCAGTATTTACCGGCCTTCCTCATCGCTCTTTTTACAGCTGTTTCCGCCCTGTTTTGCTCCTCGGCATGTAGTGATCCTGCCTTCACGATGCCCGCCATGAGGATCGATCCTCTGCCAGCTCTTCCCAGTTTGAGATGTCGATGTTGGCCGACTTCATGTCTCTTTTGCATATGTCTATGTCTAAGCTAAGTATCTCAGATGAGGCTGTCCAACTGACCTTTTCCCTGTCGCCACCTTGCTGTATAGCACGTCCTTTGGTATGCGACCAGGTTGCATTCGCTTGACGTGTCCAAGCCAGCGGAGGCGTCTTTGGATTAACATGGCTGGGAGGCTACACATGTTTGTTTGGGAAGGACATCCGTGTTGGGGGAATTTGTCTTGCCATTTAATGTCAAGGATGTGGCGCAGGCATCTGAGGTGGAAGCCATTGAGCCTTCTTTCGTGGTTAGAGTATGTGGTCCACGACTCGCATCCATACAGTAGTGTGCTCAGTACGCAGGCCTGGTACACCTGCAGCTTAGTTCTTGTTGTAAGTTTGGCATTTGAACAGACTCTTTTCTTCATGATAAGAGAGGAACAAACAGATGAAACAATTAAAATTAGAAACCAAACTTTTGAAAAATTAAATCAATTCAAATACTTAGGATCCTTGTTAAATGAAAGAAACGAATTACTAACAGAAATAAAAGAAAGAATATCAGCCGGAAACATGGCATACTTCAGTAGTCAGAAAATACTCAAAAGTAAAAACATTACAAGAGAAACAAAGAAAACTATTTATAAAACTGTGATCAGACCAGTTGTAACATATGCAAGTGAAACTTGGACCCTAACAAAAACAGCAGAAAACCTATTAAACACATGGGAGAGGAAAGTTCTCAGGAAAATATATGGGCCAACAAAGGATGAATATGGATGGAGAATACGAACCAACCAGGAGTTATACAGTCAATATCAGAATCCCACGATAGTGGCAGAAATAAAAAGAGCAGGCTACGCTGGGCAGGACACCTAGAGAGAATGCCAAATGACAGAGGAACGAAGAGGGTGCATCACCCCAGAGGAAAAAGGCTCAAAGGCAGACCTAGGCTTAGGTGGATAGATGATGTGGAAAAAGATCTACAGCAGCTGAAAGTCCAAGCATGGAAAAGAAAGGCATTAGTTAGATCTGAGTGGAAGGAAGTGGTGAGGCAGGCCAAAGCCCTACATGGGCTGTAGCGCCACAGGGATGGATGGTTCTAGTGCAGTGGTCCCCAAATGGCGGTCCGTGGACCTTCACAGGTTGGCATGCCTAACGCTGCCGGCCCCCATAACATAAATATTTATTGTAAAATAGAAATAAAATTATAAAAATAAATCATTCACCAGTCCCTGGTAAATTTCAAAACTTGTTTACTGGTCCGCCAGACTTAAACGTTTGGTAACCACTGTTCTAGTGGACCAAGTGTGCACCAAAACAGTTTTGAAAGGATTAACATCCATCATAATAAAAATAAAACCTTTGTAATTGAGTGAGGTCTGGTTATGATAGGTGATTGTACCAAGACTGACAGTTACTAATAAAAAAATGAAGGAATCCGGCCTCGAGGACTATAGCTTTATTAAACTCTAAAGTAAAAGTGCTAAGGAGGAAAAGGTCCTAAGGAAAAGCTAAAGAAAAAGTCTTAAGAAAAAGCTAAAGAAAAAGGAAAATGTCTGAAATGAAACAAATAGTACAGGTTAACAATGTCCTGACTAACATTGACTAATACAGCGAATAATAAACATGTTAATAACGCCATAATTGTAGATTGTGACAAAAATATACGTAACTGAGGATAGTACATTACATGTCATACAAAATGGCAATGAAAACTATATTGTTCTAAAAATGTAAAAAAAAACTATAAAAGAAATCATGTGGCAGTGTTTAATTTGTAGCACGTAAACTGTATTAGTGTTACACACAGAACCAGTGTGAGATGTGAGGGTTGACATAAAGATCTTGGAATTATTATGGTAGGCCATCCAGGTATGGTGTCTATGTAAGAAGCACACAAAGCAGGACAGTAAATACAATGGTATAAAGTATGACCACCATTAGCTTGATACTTGTATCTTGATACTTATATCTATCAATCGCTGTGTCTTTTTAAGACAAACAGCAAATTCCAGAATGACTCATTATATGTAATATTATCCTAACACATGCACCATTTCCTATGTGAGAATTTAGCACACGGCAGGAGAGTTAGCCTATTACACATATTTGACGTACATTCCCTGGTTTAACTGTCGTTTCAATAGCTTATAAGCACATTGCAGTATGTGTAACCAGACTGATATACAGTTGCTTGTTATGCTTACAAACACTGGTCACTGGTATCTAATTAATTCTATTCAAGAATTTAATGGACGGTTATATGTTCAATCCTTCAACCTAGCATGGTTATAAGTCTACATGCGGTAGGTTCATCCTGCTATATATCATGGTGATAAGTCTGAACATAAATCTTCCAATGCTAACACTGAACAAGTCATACTAAACACAAAGAAATATAATGGTGTATCTGCTTCTACTTACAGAGCATCACAATGGGCCGCACTGAAAAATGACACATTTCAGGGATGTTGTTCAAAACTTCTTAGTGTGCGCCCCTTCATAAAATCGCGCGGGGGACATACGAGATAGCACCTCCATCACACTGAGACCAAAAACGGTCTACGTTGTGCCTTCTGGCCAATTTCCTGGGGTGAAATGCCTAACTCTGTGGACTACACCCCAGTAATCATTAAAATCCCTGACCAAATCCCTAACGACTTAAATGTGATCTGTGCAGTTTTGTCTCAGCTCTCTAAGATACTATCTTATATTTCTGTGAGTTAAATAGTTTTTGAGATATTTTAAGTAGAAGGGGTGGGGACCACTGTGGATGAAGGTGACAACTCCCCCAATGACTCAATGTGAAACTCTCCTATAATGATGGAGACTTGTAAATATGCCACGGAATAGTGAATAAAATCCCCTTTCCAACTAGATATAATTTATAACTAACTATGCTAGGGTTCCAGAGAAATAAATTATTGAATTTATTACTAAAGCCCACTTCGTGGTATTTAAGTATTCACCACCATGGGAGAGAGAAGCCGGCTGTACTGACTGGGGTGAAAAGCAATATCTGAGGTCAACATTTCGATCTATTGTTAGGCGAGATCACACCCCTATGCATTTTTGGGTTTTGCCGGTACACACTGCTTTTCCGCAAAAACGTGGCCTTTACACTGCGAAAAAATTTCCACACACAAATTAGAAACACATAACTTGTTTTTTCTTTTCATTATAAAAATATCACAGCTTGTACCACAGAAGATTTGAGGAAATATTTCTAAACAAATGAGACAGTAGCATTCCAAATCAGGATCTCTGAATTTATTGATTGATTGGATATTTATATAGCGCTGGTTTCCATGCTACTTAAGCATGCTCACTGCGCTCTGGTTTACTTAAATCTATTTAAACAGAAAAGTTTTAAATGTTTCTTAAATGATTTTTTATCATTTTCAATTCCCCTCAAAGATTGAGGCAAACTGTTCCATAATTTTGGTGCTATCGCTTTAAAAGAGCGCACTCCGTAAGACTTTTTTCTGTGTTCATCCACAATGGGAATTTTCAGTAAGGACTGTGTTGAGGACTGCAGGTTCTTTAAGGATACATGTTTATAACTCAGTTCTTTAAGATATTTTGGTGCAGAGCCTTCTATGCAGCTGTACGCAATAGACAGAATTTTTTAGTTAACGCGTTCACTCACAGGAACCCAATGAAGATCTCTCAGAACTGGTGTAATGTGGTCAGATTTCTTTATCCGTGATACAATGCATGCTGCAGTATTTTGTACCGTCTGGAGTCTCTGAATTTGGTTCTGAGATAAACCCACAAAAACTGTTACAGTAATCTAATCTTGACTGGATTAGAGTTACTGCTACAGCATTGGCCGTACTCTTATTGAGTTGAGGACGCAGCTGACCCAGGGTATTATCCTGCATGTCATAATTGGCTACAGACATATAAATGAGACCTAAGCAATCCAAGTTTTAATGATTACCTCTTGCTCTGAGGGATAAAATCCCATGGCCCTCATGATGTATGGTACTTCAGTTAGTGGAACTCTGTTACTGATCTGACGGGTGTCCATAGAGTTGATGCCTTGACTGAAAGGTATAGACAATTAATATTTACTCTTTGTCTTTCAACTCATTAAATTAGGTACTAAGTTTAGTTGTGACTTTTAAAATATTATTATATGTGAGTTGTTTCAGTGTGGAAAGTTTTAAGAAGTACAGCTTACTGTCTCAGTTGGGCATAATAAAACAAGTCTTCTAGTTCAGCAAAAAGTTCTCCATCTCTGCCTCCCTCTAGCAAGCCATAAAAAGGAACTAGATCTTCTCCACCAAGCTTGGCTTGGGCATGTAGCGCTCTGTTAAGATATAAAACCAATTGCTGTTTGAAATGTATTTAATCATTGGAAGTGATTTTATGATTTAAAAACATTTTCAGCCAACTATATTTACAGACACAATTAAAATTATTCATGTTAGCTTAATTAAAAAGATTTAATTAATCGTTAGCTTATCCAAATTCATGATTTGGTTAGTTTATATTTTTGACATGATTTGGATAGGATGAAAATTAGGGTTGGTATATTTCATCTGGTTTAGAAGGTATTATTTGAAACCTGAACAGTGTCAAGTGAGACATTGATAAATCACTTTAAAAATCATGTATAAAATTGACCAAATTTAAATGATGCTTTTAGTTATCCTTTCACTAATATGGCTTCATTGTTATTTAAAATACTTTATTTAATTCTATATGGGTGTGAGTTTGGTTTGGTTTTGTTGACAGGGACACAAATCAAACAATAAAAATTAAAATTCATTATTTTGAAGATTAAGGGACAAGTGCTATAAGATACAGGTGGGGATTATAAGATCGAGGGTTTATGAGATGGTTTTAGGAGTGATGGTTAATGCCATGAATCAAACTATTTTCAATATATATATCTATATATATAATTTGCCAGCAAAGGTCAAACACCACAACCACCAAGCAGGCTATATATAGATAGATTTTTTAAATAACGCAACTGCGTTTGGTGCGAAATATTTTGTTCCGAAAATTTGTGCGAAATATTTTGTTTTTCGGAAAATGAAATTGTCTCAATAAAAGTATTGTATAACAAATATTCAGTTTAAAAGTGGTTGGGACATTATAATTCATGGGCGTGAAATAAAAAGTGTGCAGTGATGTATCGTGGGGGAAGGGGTGTAGCAAAACTTCGGATTCTTAAATGTGCGTTACCTGAGTTCATGTTGTGTCAAGTAACTTTAGTAATAATAATAATAATAATAATAAGTGGTCTTATATAGCACGGTACCCCAGCCTAGGGCTGGGCTCACCGCGCTGTACATAAAACTATTATCAAAATGGACATAATCATGACATTAAAGTAAAATACATTTATGAAAAAAAGAACAGCATGTAACAACAACAACAATAAAAAAAAAAAAAAAAAAAAAAAAAAAAAAATTTAAAAATTTTTTAAAAATAAAAAAAAAAAAAAAAAAAAATAAAAAAAAAAAAAATTAAAAAAAAAAAAAAAAAAAAAAAAAAAAAAAAAAAAAAAAAAAAAAAAAAAAAAAAAAAAAAAATTGTATATTCACCCACCCCAGAACTTTTACAAGGCTAACCATGGATGGCAGCCAGCAGGATTGTTTATCGGTCAGAGGAGGGGAATCAGTCAAGGTAGTATAGTTTAAAGAGATGTGTTTTGAGTGCAGTTTTGAAGGCTTGGGTGGTTGGTATATTGCAGATGTGTAGTGACAAAGAATTCCATTGTAGATTTGAAGTTCACGCATTGCTGTCGCCAATGTTTGGCGTGCTATATCTAGTATATATTATTATTATTCTTAGTGGTGGTTTTATATAGCGCGGTACCCCAGCCTAGGGCTGGGCTCACCATTCTGTACATACAATTTAACAAACATAATCATGAATTTAAAAATTAACAAATATTAATTAAATAAAAAACAAGAACTATTTACATTTCAGCAACATTGTTTTATCGATCAGAAGGGTGGGAATCAGTCAGGATAGTAAAGTTTAAAGAGATGTGTTTTGAGTGCAGTTATATATAATTATGAATTTTAAAAAATAAAATCTTTCTCTATAAAATTTCATAAATATAGTCTCAATGTTGATAACTGTTTTTCATCTCATAATTGTTTGTGTATTATCAAACGTACGCAATGTTGATTTCCCACATGTGCACAGCAAAGTCTGGACCACCTGCTGTAAACAAATAAGCGCCATCAAAGCTGCAAGTCAAGTTGGACACCTGAAGATACAACAAGAAATAAGACTGTTGAGGTCAAAAATTCTTTTATTTGGACTCAAATGCAGGGTATGTAACTTAAAATACTTTGTCACAAAGAATATTTTGTGAAAACTTCTTTGGTTTAGTCTAAACAAATTGTAAATGCTGGAGTTAGAAATTTAGAATTGGCATTATGCTCTTTATTACTAATGAATTGCTTCTTGTCTATTATAATAAGCTACTGCTTTTTCTCTATTCCTCTCAATTTGACTGACTTACCCCACTGGGATGGGCAATAAGGGCCATTGCCAGGTGGGGATTTCCTGTTGCTGGTAAAAACTGTAGGCCAATTTTGTCATCTGTGATGTAAGCTAAAAATCTGTTCTTGCTTTCATCCTTATCCGTTGGAACCACCATCATTCTGGAGGAAGTAATTACATTGCATGTAAAGAAAGTAATTACATAGCATGGAGGTAAGTAATTACATGGCATAGAAGGGAATGACATAGGAACAGAGTTAAATGATCTGGAAATTACATTAATAGAAAATGGGGTTTGAAATATGTATGTTTATTTTTCTAAGAGTTGTGGAATCATAAATAAAAGACAAAATACAAAACATGACACCAGAAAAAAAAAAAATTACTGAAACTGATTTATTTAAGTCTGAAATGTTCTTTAAAAAATCCTTAGGTTAATACTTTCTGATGGGTGATCCATAAGTAGGACCCAGCACTGTCTTCCTGCACATCTTTGTTGTACTGTTGTAACATTTGAGCTTGTACTGATTTATGATTAGAAAGATTAGAGGGGAACAAAATTAACTATGTATGATTTACAAGTTACTCATATAGAACACTTTCACCCAAAGAAGAGCTGAGAAACGTAGTTTTATTCATTTAATTTGATTAAATTTTTAAAAACAATTTTCTTCTGTGCCAAATAAATTTCTGTCTATTAAAAAGGTTAAGTGTTGTTTTTTAGAAAATTTATATATTTTTTGTAATACAATAAATGATTTTTTAAAAAGGTTTTCATTAGGTTTTCAACTGAAAATTTACATTTAGACACATTACCAGTCTAGAGAGGAGTTGTTTTTATCTTTGCATCATTAAATTTTATAATAATTATCCAGTGGAAATTGCTATTTATTATATGTATTTTAAAACTATAAATTTGTAGAAAACACACCATTTTTCTTTAAACAATGTAAAAATAGTAGCTTTAAAATACATCAATAGTTATTATAAAATATTTCTTTCATGTACAAACCTGATCATTAGCTGTTAGAAAAAAATGCTCTTTAGTTATTGGTGGATATTTTGTCATACACTGGGGTATGGCTGCCTGTTCAATCCTATCAAAAGCTATTGGTACAACTTTGTTAGTCTTCCCAAAGTGATGAAGATCATATTCAATCTATAAAAGTAAAACAAGAACCACATGCTTTATTTACTACTGCGAATGCTGCACATATATCAGAAACAAAACACACAATATAAAAGTCAAATTATACACAAATATTGACTAATTTTTTTTTTACTTAATTGAATATGTTTGAGACATTGTACTCCTCAGTGACTTAGCAAGGGTTGGTGTCACAAGGTGCGGTAAACTCATGGTGTCACACACACCCCCGCCCCCCTCCAACTTCCATGATGGATTTCTTCTTGTTAAAAATAAGTCCACAGTATAACAATGACAAGACCAAAAACACATAAATTGAAGGTCATGAGGTAAATGTATTTAAAAACTGTAACAATGTTAAGTTATTTGTTATTTTTACATTAAATTTACTTTATTTAAAATTTTCCTTTCCTTGTCTTCAAAGCTGCAAAACTGTCAATCACTTGATCAAAATCAATGTCCTTCACTGTATCACTTTCAATTGATAGCAGAGCCACATCGGAAAGCCTAAACTGTCTCATGGTGGATCATAAATATTTCTTGATAAGCCCTAGATTTGAAAAGCTCCGCTCAAATGAAGCCACATACACACATATCGTACGAATAAATTAAAGGCTTAGCGAGAATATTGGAAGAGATTCTAGGAAGTCCCATTCAGCTATGAATTTTAAAACATCAAATACTGACCAGTCCATGACTTTGTGAAATTCAATTTAAGCTGCCTTTAGATGTCGTCTAAGCCATGTTATTTCTTTTAAAAGTTCATCTTCTGATAAATCATAGAAAGATGCTAATTTTGGAATGAACTCCAATAACTCTTGTTCACTTGCTGATACTAGACTTGGGTTGAATAGCCCCAAACATATCTGCTACTTCCTTGATTGCTGCTGATCTGATCTGGAGTTCAGAATCAAAGCGATAAATACACTCCAGCATCTCCCTACTGTTTTCTTCTCGCAGAAAGAGTCCAGCATCTATTCATTTTTCTCCTGCAGTTCTCCTCTTAAAACTTAATCTTCTCTCTACCAGAATTCCATAATGGTCTGCTTTTAAAAGTGCCTTTTCAATAGCATGTTCCACCAAGTGATGGCGCTTCTCATGCAGAAACAATCTTAAGGCCTCTAGGCTTGTCACCCCTTTGTCAAGAGTAAAGCCTTTAGTCTGTAGAAACTGCTGTGTAAGATTAATGTCCTCAAGTAGATCAACCCAAAGGTAAAGGTAGCAGATAAACGTGAAATCACAGACAGCATATAAAAGACCTTGTGCCTGTACTTCTTGTATCCAAATTTTCAAGAGGATTGTACGGAGCTTCAATCACCGCCACACATTCATCAAACTCACCTTTCACTGTTTTAACAGCAGCACGATGAGCACTCCAACGCGTTGTTGACAGTCTTTTCATCGACATTCTAGTATGTTCAATTAGAACATTCCATCGATGAGTGGATGCAGCAAAGAAGAAAAATATTATTTCAAGAGTACCAAAAAAGGTAATACATGAAGCATTTTCTGCAAAAGAGTGTTGACCACACAAGTTATTTGAATGGCCCACACATCCATTAAAAATTGCTTTCTTATTATTTCTTGTCAGAATGGCCTGAACACCTCCATGGATTCTAGACATTGTGGAAGCATTATCGTAACCTTGAGCTCTGAACAACATTATGTCTAGTTCATCACGTTTTAGATTTGTAAGAATGTCAGAACTGAGGTCTTCAGCTTTTTTCCCTCTTAACGGGGAAAAATGCAAGAAACAATTCTCTCACTTCAACTTTCACATTGTGAATTTTCACGTCTGATCACTTCAGACATCTGGTCACTGTGTGATATATCAGGTGTACTTTCCAACATTATTCCAAATACCTTGCAGCCTTTATATCCACGATAAGAATCTCCTTCACATGATTTGCAAGGACATTTATAAATTCATTTTGGGTTTCTGGTGAAAGGTAAGATTGAGATGCTTTTACTGTATATGTGCTCTCTTTAGTCTCATTAGGTGCTCTTTTAGTGCTGGGTCATATTTAGATAGCATAGCAACCATTTCAAGAAAGTTTAAGTGAAGATTCCTCTTCGTTGTGGCCACGAAATGCCAGATTTTGCTTTGCAAGAAACAATGTGATGTCCAGCAACCTGTGCAGGATATCCCTCCACTTTTTCTTCTCCCTGTCCTTCACAGCAATACTTTAGGCATCAATTTTTTTGTGTATCTTAAGTCTTACTCCTGCCAATGCTTTCCACTTTTCAACGCAACATAGGTGCTCTTTCGATGCTTCATGATTTGTAATTTTGGGCTCAGTTTCCACCACTTATCAGAGCCAGTAACCAATTTGCATGTTGTTTCTGTAACATTAACAGCAAACCATCTGCAGCAAAAACATTAAATTTCTGACTGACGAGTGAATATACCATCCACGACCGCATCCTCCCGTAGATCCATTGTTTTGCTAGTTGGCAAACATCTCCTATAGATTTTGCATTTTGCCTTGTCACTACGCTGAATAGTCCATCCTTGTTCTGAAACGAGGTAGTCCATATTTTAATAATTTCAGACCGAAAATAATCTAGAGAAGCATCTGATTAAATGTGCCAGTTTTTGTCATTTAACCATTACACTTACAATATATTGGTTTGAATCAACATTATCAGCAGACATTTCTGTTTCCAAGCCATCCATGTCTCTTACTTGTGTTTTCACATGAATCTCTTCCATTTTCTCCACTATTTGCTGAAAAGAATGCATGCTGCTGGTATCGGGAGAATCAGTATCAATGGTATCTAAGTTCAGCTTCGTTCTTTTGATGAACCCTGACCCTGGTCATCATTTGGTTTCTTGATATCGAATCATGTATTCTTTTAGTGACATTAGTGAGTCGTGTATTTTCTTTTTTGCTTTTCATTGCCAACAGCCACTTGGCCGTTTAGATTAGTGCACGCCATGTGGAATGATATAATAATCATGAACAATAAAAATGCTTTAATTTTGTCATGTTCAATCAAGACAACAAACAAAATAATTACTTAAGACAGTTCAAAAACAGAAGTCAGAGCACTGTCCAAAATACAACATAGAAAGGTAGCAGGTAAAACCCAGCAGTCGAAATATGACAATCGTGCTCAAATGTTAAGGGGTAATACTAGTGAGGAATCAGGGAAAATATTAATTTTTTAGTATTTCTGGGTTTTGATATAAAATATTATATATGTCTTCAAAAAACTTTTCTTTCTTTAAATTTAAATAAATATGAGCTATCATTAAAAGATTCGAAATTTAAAAGATTGGAAATTGTGTAAAATAATATATATTTTTAACCCTATAAATGGGTAAAAATTCATTTTTTAATGTTTTTAATTTTTACCAATTCTTATACTTAGAATCCCCCAACCACACCGTATTTGGTATCGATGGAAAGCCCTATTTCTCAGAATCTAGATAAATATAGCCTCCTGTCACTTATGGAAGTTACTGAACATTTCAATCGCGGTGTGAAATAATGACTGTGTTTTTCTGACCTAAACATGGTGTCATCTCATTTCTGATGCATCAATCTTGAACTTTTAATAAAGCATGCAATTGGATTGTTTACATTTGTGAAAAATGTATGTGTAATTGGTTATCCTTTTATGAATCTTGTTTAGACCGAGCAGTGTGTGCTCAGTAAATATGCAATTTTTCAAATGGGTGTCACTCGGTGCGTCCGTGTCACAGATGAGATGGTATTATGAGGTATGGCCCGTAATTTTGGTCAGGTACCACGTGGTTTTGGTGGTGTTGTGAATATAGTACAGGGGCCGTTCCTCTCTGTGATGGTTCACTAGTCCAGGTGTTGAGAAATACAACGAAGAGAACACAGAACACGAATGAATGAATAAACAACTCCTCATTAACAGTTATAAGTAAAAGATGTATTGATCACTATAATAAGATTGTAATGTCTCCTTTCTAACTGTTAACACTTCGCTATATATCCTTACTTCTATCTCTGACTACAGCTAGTAATACTATGTCTGTTACAACAGAACGACCATCCACGAATCTCTCCCTCTGCCTTACGTCACGAAGAGTTCTATGTTATATACCATTCTCTACCTCCCTTGGTGGTCCAGGAATGCTGGAAATTAACCCATCTATACCCCCCTTATTTCCGGTCAATTAGGAACTTCGGTCGCCAACCCCAAAGTTGTCACACGAAGTCTGGGAAACCCGAGACATAATGTTTTGGAAAGAAGCATCCCCTTAATCTAAAAGATACGAGAATGTATTAGCCTTACCCCCATGCGCCTAACAGTCCCCTACCTAAAATCACAGCAATTTCCGTTCACCCCATAACTTATCTGAAGAACAATGGAGCTCTGTTGTTAACCCCCGCCCCAGTCATTTGTGACAGTCCGCACCCCCCCCCCCCCACCTCCCCCTCGCTACGCCACTGGTACTCCTGTAGATACATTTTTTTAGCTTTTTATAGATTAGAGTAAATATTATAAATAAATTGTAAGTGGGATTTTAAAAAAAAATGATCATTGTTTACTTTAAAACAACCAAAAACACTTAAAACTTTTTTTTACTGATAACCATATGGGTAGTAGGATCTAGTGAATTCAGAATGTCTATTTAATGAATATCCTACAATTATGACATTCATGGTCATGCCCTTTTAACAAAATTATAAAAGAATAAAATTAATGAAATTATTGAAAGATATAGACATATTTAGATACTTTTCTTTTAAGAGAAAAAAGGATTTCTGAAATGTTTAAAAAAAAAAAATGTATTACCAGCATCCTGTCTTCTCCCAGTGACAGCAGTTTTGGTTGGTTAGTGTCTAAGTGTATTTCAAAGAGCAAATCTTTTATTGGCTTATAGTGAGATCTGTACCGTCCATGCCAAATATAGGGACTTCTGCCTTCTTTGCGCTGTCTTTTGTACACTGTGATGGTGAAACCAGCATCCTGCAAAACAAGAATAAAGCAACACCATTCATTTTAAATTAAACAAAATAAATAAAGGTTATCTCCCCCCCACCCACCCCACCATTAAAAAAAGTAAATCATTTCATACTACAGAGTGGTGGAGGTAGAAAACTAGGGCATTGAGCACAAAACACTTGCCAATTTTTTATAAAAACAATTTTAAATCTTAATGTCACCTATCCTCCCACTCAACCTTTTACACTTAATAAACTATTTCAGGATCTGTATCAACTGCTATGTAAGAAGTAGTGTTAATAACATGGAATATATGCTGTGTAATTTGTAAGAAGCAAGATTAATAACATAGGAAATATGTACTCTGCTATAGTACTGCTTATTGATCAAGGCAGAAATAACTTGTCATTGGAATAATTATGAACTTTAAAAAAAATCTGATATAAGGCTGGATTCCAATCTCCTCCCTAAATAACAATAAGGACTTGTGATAATGTGTACTTACTGCTGTTGCAAGGTAAGTGGAATTGTGGCTAAAAGCGAGGTGGGTTATTGGATCTCTTGCATATTTGAAAGGTTCTTTGAACTGATCCAACAGGGCTACTGAGTCAACTAGAAACAATGCACCATTGGTACAGCCCAAAGCTGAGGAAATTATGCATGCATTTTGTCACACATGTAATTTTACCTAACACTTTATTTAAACTTGTTTACACATTTAATTTTAGCTAACACTTTGTATAAATTTTTCCACACATGTAATTTTAGCTTGAAATTTGTTTACATTTTGTTACATAAGTCATTTTTAGCTTATAATTTTTAATTGAGAGAAGTTGTTTGTTGTAAAGAAAACTCAAATGAAAACTATATCACTCCATCATATATATTTTTTAATGCAGATCAGGATAGCATAGTAACTAACCAATATTGAAACCTTTAGGATCAAATGCACAGCACTGAATGTGGTGTTTCTCAATCATCTTTGAAGCAACAACTTCTCTGAAATAAAATAAATTGCACCAATAAAATTCTTTACCCTGAAACTACTTTCATAATTTTTTTAAAAATGTTAAACAACATATCTAATTACTAAATATTTAGTTTGTAAACCATCTACTATTCATAACAATATGAATTTACACAATCACATTAATATGAATATTTGAAAGAAAAACAATAAATATTTTCAATAAAACCAAAAAAAATTAATACACTGTCAAAACAAAAGAAAATGATGAATATTTTTATGGATTGGGAGGCAACAAAAGCACACAAAAATATATTAATTTTATTCTTCACAAAAATACAGGAAAGTGTGAACTCTCTGCAGTCTGGTGTTTTTTTCAAAGGTGATTTTTTAAAATAATTAATTAACTCATCTGAAACAGCTCGGAACTGATCAGTTATGCATATTAACTTGTTCATCTTTAACTCAGCTATCATTATATATTATTTGTATATTTTATTTTCTTAGTTATAAAGATAATTAAAATATTATTGGAGAATTATTTTTTTTTCATTTTATGCAAAATTTTCACAGAGTATGAAGGAAAAAAACAACTCCTTGTTATAAAATATTTAAAATGTATTTAAATAAAATACTTCATCATCTAATACAATTCATAGTCAAACATGACAAACATTCTATGAAAAATCAAAAAGTTGTCAATATTTTAGCAAAACTTATATTTTGTCTTTTTTTCCTAAAAAATGCACTAGAATTTTTCTTTTAATTAAAATTATGTTTTGTATGTAATATATTTTAAATAATGGGCCTCATAACTTCTATATTTGTATATTAAACATATTTCTTGATAATTCTTGAGTAAAAGATAACTAAGTATAATTTGATGATTATATAAATAACTCAAAACAAGAGCCAATATTGTTTTTGTTTTTTTAATGTTAATGTACCGGTATTCCCTGATGTCAAAGTTAACAAAAATTAAAATGTTTCAGTACAATACTGCTAATTTTGATATTAATTCCCAATACGATCCATTCCCACTAATCTGATCTATTTTTTCCCCATGTATTTTTATATAACTGTGTTATAATCCTCACATAACACAGGCCGATAAACTACAGTATGCCTTAATTATATTTATGGACACTGAACAAATATTATTTCTTAAAACAGACTGCATTTTTATTATAATAATTATATTTGATAAATAAGAGCTTGTCCTGGATTTGATTTCCACATAAGATTAAGTAAAATTTGTCACCACAAAACATTCACTCAATAAAGAACCTATGGAAAGAATTTTTTTTTTTGCTGCATAAATAAAATTAACACTAATGGTATCAGTAATGGTATGCTATCAGTAAGGGAAAAATACCATTAATCCTAGTCCAAATGCCTATATTAGTATAAAAGTAAACCATTGTACATAGAAAATACATTATAACATATGGTATAACAATATTGTGAGTTTATTCTTTATGCTCTTTGCAACCAAGTGATTAGATTATAACTTACCACCAGTTGTTTTAAGGGTAAAATCTTCAAAGATATCCATCCAGTAACTCTGTAACACATTAAAAGGGTGGAGTCCAGGCTTAATATTTAGGATCAATAAAGAATAAGGGGTCCTTGATCCAATATCTGCATTTTTGTCTCTCTCTCCTCCTTCCCATAGAGTTAATGAGCTTTTAACAAAACATAAATGTTTTGTTTTTTATTCTGTCGACTGTAGTCTCTTCTAATACTAGTGACTAGCGATAATGGTAATTAAATTTGAACACATTTCTACTATGCAATATTAGAACATTTAGAAGATTATTCTTGGCTGTAACATATTTTAAAGAAATATTTTTAGTTAATAACTCAGAAGTCCTTAATTCTAAATTTATTTTAATTACACAAGTTACCATCGGCCGGAGCTTTCCGCTATTTTTAGAATTTATTTATTTAACATAGCCACGTTATTTATTTATTATAAAATTATTGAAACTCAATAAAATTCAAATAGAATGAAATGATAATTAAAATTAAGCTTGCTTGTTTACGATAGCATTAGTCGGTGGGATAAATTTCTTAATTAGAGTCTCCATTTGGATGCATTACTTGATAAAAAAAAAATAACTCCTTGATAAATCAGGAAATGAAAATCATTTGACAATATTGATACTAATAATTAATTTTTTTGTGACACTTACATTATTTTGTTTTTTGGAAATCTGCGAAGCTTTCAAGGAATACTCTGCGCAGAATAAGTTTCCAAAAAAATTTTTTTTTAATAGTAATTTCAAATTTTGTAATAATTTTAATATTTTTACTAGTACTTAAACCAATGACACAAATTATCAAAATATAATAAATAATTTCTTTTGATTAAAAATTTAAGTTAAAAAATAAATAACCCACCCACAAAATCAAAAAGTACCATTTCTCTATAGTCGGACTGCAGAGAGTTAATGTGTTCTGTTTTTTTTTTTTAAGTGCACTTACTTTGTTCTGTAATTCCACAGTTTAAGAAGACCAGAGTAACTGCCAATAGCTACTATAGGCCTAGTTGGGCAAACAAAAAGATGAATGAATCTTTGTAAGTTATTAAGTTTGAATTTTTTATTAAGCTTTTTAAATCAAACAAGGTTTATTTGAAGCAAAAGTCCATTTCAAATTGTGTTCATAAACTCCAACTTTTCATATTGAAACCAGCCAAAGATAACATGTCTTGAAGTCATGTTCTTCTAGGTCAGTGCTTCTCAACCTTCCTTATGCCGCGACCCATTAATACAGTTCCTCATGTTGTGGCGACCCCCAACCACAAAATTATTTTCGTTGCTACTTCATAACTGTAGAGAATATGTGTTTTTCTATGGTCTTAGGCAACACCAGTGAATGGGTCAAATCCAAAGGGGTCACGACCCACAGGTTGAGAACCACTGTGCCAGGTCAAGAAAGGTGATTTTGTATATCTAGCTGACACTTTTAGGGCAAATTTTTTAAGAAAACAAGCAGTACTGGTGTATTTGAGTTGAGTCCCACAAATACCATGATATTTAAAGCCTTGCCCCCCCCCCACCCCCCAGCCAACTGTAGTTATTGTCTATGGAAAATTCCTTTTACAGAATTTTCATGATATTACACTTGTTATAATGACAGCTTATATTATTAATTTTGAAAGCTGTACAAACAAAAAATTAGCTGCAGAGTGTATAAATTCTTTATTTTGGCCTCTGGTCAACAAAGGGTACGTGCCCCAAAGGAACTCAATATTTTTTAATGATTTTATTAGTTGAACTTACAGTTGAGGATGAGCAGCTAGGGCATGCACTGCAGCATCATGTTCTCTGTGGATTACCTGTCAGAACAAATGTATTTATAAATTAGTAAAGGGGTGGTAAAAAATGTATTAGTTATAGTGTAGAAAATATATATCTATAAATTACCCCAAAAACTTCAATATATCACATTGCACTGTAAAATATCAGGATTAACACATTGCTCTGAATATCTCACACCATGACATCACTGTAAACACATGTTTACAAGTTTTTACCCTCAGTTTGCTTCCATCTGTGTTTATGCTGCAGTAGACAGCAATGGCAGTTCCAACAATAAAGTCCCTGATAACAAATGGTTTAGCTTGTTTGGTTGCATCTGAAGGGTATTTACTGTTTTCAGTAGCACTGAGGATAAAAATATGTATTATGTAAAATATGCTCCACTTCTGATAACATTATTTTTCAAAAGAGACTCTGATATGCATTTTTTCTTGGTCGTATTATTAACAAATTTAATGTAAATGATATATTATATGTTATGTTTTTTATATTTCTTTCAATTTTGTTAAAATGTAAAAATATTAATATAACTTACACATTGACAAAATCTGGCATATGAGCAAATGAAATGGCTGTACATGGACCAGAGTGAAAATCCTGGTACCTGAAACGGAAATGTTTAAAGAGGGCAATAGGATATTGAACAAAATTAAGTAATCGTTTTTTAAAAGTATTTAACAAAGCAACCAAGTTAACAGCAGCAAATCAAACCCAAACAACTTACCAGTAGATTAGCCTAAGGCCTTGGTCATAGAACTTTATATGCCCTGCTGTGTCACCAATGACAATGTATCTGAAATAAGTTTGACAATTTAAAAAATATTATATACCCTACTTTCAAACTAAACCAATATATGCGCTAAATAAAGAGATTTTGATGCCAAGGGCTGAACACACACTTATTAGAATGTGTGACACCAAACACATTGCTTGCCACAAGCAACAGCTTGTAGGTCTCAATTCCTGTTTGTGACCCCTTTGCAACAAATCAATTAACTTTAAGATTCAGAAAACCACATTTATGAGTAATTTTAATGTCCCAAATACATGTTTCAATCATAGACTTAGTTTAAGATTGTGAACACGTTTCAATCATAGAATTAGTTTAAGTTTGTGAAGTGAAAGTATTGAAATGGTGTCATGGAGTTTGAAATGATTATTTATTGTTCAAACATTGGATGAATACCCACTGTTTTAGAAAGAATTATATATTCTCAATTTTTGCCTTGTTATGGATCTCATTTATTTTTTTGGCCTTAAGTGATTCACACATGAGTTGCAGCAATTATGTGTTTCTACGGTCACATTGGTCAGAACATCTATACTCCGAAACAGTTATGTACATAAAATACCTACTGGTCAGTGTTGGTCAGAACATTGATTCCTTTATCATGTACTTTGATGATTTTCAAAGGCTTTTTATCAGCACTTTGGTTGACATCCATAACTGAAAGATAAAAGTGCAAGTAGTGACATGAATTATGATGTGAATTGGAATTTGTGTGAAATATGAAACAAGTGAATTTATTACATGTTAAGTTATTTACTTATAATTATATCTTAAGTTATCTACTTATAATTATACCTTTAGTTACCATTCTTAAAAAAAAACAACTATTCTATATAAATTGAAAACTTTAGTTAAAATTTAATTTAATTTTAAAATCGGCCAGTATTTTAAACTGTTCCTTAGATAATCAGAAAACACATTTTAATTTTCGTTAAACAAGCATTGATATTGATAAATACACATCTAGTTAAACAACTTTTATTATGAAAATTCACAAATTTGATCTCTCTTTTCAACATGAAAAAAAATGTCCTTGTTAATACTCAAATAAAACAAAGAAATCTTGTTTAAATTGTAAAATGTAAACACTGTCAAATTAAATATTTCAAACAAAAGGGGTAATTTTCAAAACCAGGGGGTCATTGTGAAACTTGGATGGAAGGGTGAGTTTGGAGGAAAGGGATAGGACAAAAACTCTGTTTTCCCTTGGCTAAAATTATGCTACCAGCTCTCTCAATTAAATAAATCAATCTATGACTATACAAATATAATGTTTTTTTTAATAAGGTCATTATGCAACTTTAACAAATTAATTACCAGAAAGATCTTTATTTACAATTGTGATGTTTGGAGCTCATATCCTGACAGAGGGGTTCTCCTACATACAAATATTATAAAAGATACTTGTTTTTGTTTCCCCATTTTCAATTCTAAAATTTGATAAAGTGACAACTGGATATGTTTAAAAGTTGTAGGGGGAATTACTTTGCTTAGGCAAGATATTCCAATAAAAAATTAAAATGTGTAACAGAAAAACAAGGTGGATTTACTCGGAAGGCCGGTCCAAACATCTATTTCAGGTTTCATGTACACTATGAAATAAAAATTTATAAATTAATTCTTTAAATTAATCACGAAATGCTGTTGTCTCTAAGGCCTACTTATAAACACTTAACCCATAAAATTCTTTAACATTGAAATTAAATGACGGGCACTTAAGAATTTTTTTACACCATCATTAAAACAATAGCCTATTGGTTCTTAAATATTTTTTTGTGGCCTCCGTCGCTAACCTTCCACTTGAGAATCACTGAACTAACTAGAATGTTGAAACAAAGGCAGAAAATGGAAAGCAGTAAACAGATTTTTGGAGACTGAAAATAATTTAAGGTTGGGTGTGACACTTTTGTTACTTTTATTTTGCCATGAAATGGCTGTGTACGTAATGTTTGCCATGAAGCAGTTATTACAAATCAGTGTAATAAATTTAACTTACTTTTAGATAATGGACGATTGTTGTCCCAGACAACTAGATTCCCAATGGATGTTGCTGTCAGAGCCCTCGCAATTCCAATCTGAAACAATGACTGACTGTAGCGGCCAACAGGTTTGTTAAAGTCATTGTCACTTAATGGAGGTGCATAGTATTTAATGGCAGCGTCTTCCTGTGGAGATGAACAAAGCAAGTCATTCATTGAAAAGCTAAATATTTTAAAAATTTCTTTTTATTTAAATTATAACTAGATCTGATGCAGCGCTATCACCGGGTTTTCAAATTATTTACTTAACTCTCAAATATTCTTGGTTTTCTGCTATTTTTGTCTCCCTTACTAGGTACCCTTACAATCTTTGATTCAGAATTAAATGATCTATTATTTGATACCAATTATGAGATCAAAGTTCATTATGGCTTTGATTTGTGGCCAAAAGATTAGGTTTTTAGGTGTGCTAAATTTTATTTAAAAATGTAAACATACCACAAACAGGTAGAAGCAAAGAAATAAGTGTTTAGTCCTAAGTTAAAATGTTTATTATATTCATCAATTGCATCCATTTTAACAACAAATATAAAAATTCCAAGAACTTTTACCATTATTTGTATTAATTATGCCACTATTAAAATACTTCATAAACTTTTTAAAATAGCGAATTTTTAAAAAAATGTTAAAGAATACCAGGCAAGTATTTCATGAGAGAAATACAATTATTACAAATAAGTGGATATAAATAATTTTTACATATGTTTATTAAAAATATACCACATTGGGTACAAATAAACATATCGGTATGAAATATGACCACATCTATTTTCCAGAAATATTTATTTAACATGACAGCACATTAAGTCCCAAATTTTCTCTCTCTTTTAAAAAATAAAGATTTTCACATTATATCTTTACTGTAAGTAACAATTGCTCTTGTAACAGCATGCCATTGGTGTTTTATAATCATTCATATTGCTGCAGCAGAAAAATGAGCGACTAAGGAATTAAAAAGACTTAAGCTTTCAGATCTTTTTAATTATTCAAGAAATGCATTTTGTTTTCTTCAGATTAAAATAAATATGACTATAAGCCTATCACTAGAAAATTAAATTAAATGAAAGGATAATTCTCTTACCAGTCTTTGCCACAGTAGTTTTCTTCTACTAATAATATTGTTGTCCAGATTATTTGTATTTCATCCAAAGCTGATATCTTTTATCCACTAAGTTTATCAAAGTCCAAACAACTAGCCACAGGTGTTGGATTTAGCTCAACTTACTATAACAACAGAACCATTAGAATGTTTAGATATTTAATCTGCCAGGAACAATAGTTCATTTACAGTTATGTTGTTCATACCAGTATTGACAGTATTGTGTTACATGTATGAAATGAGTACATCTTATCCTCTCCTGCTTCTCTTGATTATTTATTATGGTTGCTCCAGGGACCATATTTGCATGCATTTACCTTTCATCTGGTACTGATGAAATTAAATGTACCTGCTTACCAACAGTTTACTCTGTTTTTTCGCATAGAAACTCACTATACAGGCATGTACATTGGCAAAAAAAATTTTTAAAATTATGAATTCCATAATCCAGTGAATAAACTCCTTTATATCCAGTAACAGATCACACAAGTGGAGCCTGTAGGTTATGAGTCCAATGAATGTTAGAAATTTTGTTTATTAGCTGGAAGGTCCAGTTTTAAAATCAAGTTTGCTTAGTTGCCATAACACTGCAGGTGCATTTGTTGTGTACATTTACAAAGCATCTCCAACCTTGTTGATGTAAATTGAAGTTGAAAAGTGATAAAGGTGAATGTACTCCTTATCTTATCTTGTTTTGGACAGGTTTCAGTAGTTAGCTCTGGTCTTGGGACAGGAATATCATTGTCATGATGATTGGGTTGTCCAATATCCAAGTCACCACCCTGACACTATGAAATTATAATAAAATATAAGCATTACATGTAGGAACAAAACTAAATGCATTATTCAATTAAAAGTAACGTAAATTCAAAATTAAATTTTTAATCCAGGTTAAATTAAAGACCAAAAACTCATTGCCTCTTCTAAGTGTATCTTATGTAAACAAAGGAAATTTCAAACAACTATACCTATGAAAAAATAATGATAATAAAATCTACACTTGATATACAGGAATAATGAATTACTATAAATGACCTTAAATACTTAATTTCAATAACTGTGAAGTCCACTGTTAAAGTATATCAATGTAAACATAGTTTTTTCCACTAATTCCAAAAAATTTGAATGTGTTTTGAGCTGCCGTAACAAAGACAAAAATCTTACCGCTGATAGCGAACTTTCGATCAGGTAAAAATACACAAAATCATCATCAGTCATGTCTTCTTCTTGTTTTTATCGGGCTAGTCTCACGTTTTGACTTAAAATATAATCAACATAATGTTGAAAGATAAATTTGGAGCCTATTTGTCACATTTTGTGTCACCAGCCTTCAGTGAAGTTTCACAGGAACGGCAATATGGCAGACGAAAATCGTGTCATAAAGAAAAACGAAACACAATGCACAGACTAAATTTTTTTTATTAATGGATATTTTTTTTTTATTTCTCAAAAAAATTACATTTGCACGTTAAAAAGTTACAAATATATTTGGTATGTAACAGGTGATAAAAAATCAATTAATAATCTATCGACCACTCAAGCTCGAAAAGTCAATATAACATACTTTGAGAGTTAACAGGCAGGGAAAACTTAATAAAAAGGAACCCATTCTAAAAAAATGAACATATTTGTCTTTTAAAAAAAGGAGGATTTGTTTGTCCCACTTTCAATTTACTGAATGGACAAACAGTAAACAAATTTTAAAATTAGAAATTAAATTTAAGAATATGGCTCCATAGTGGAGCTGAATTTCAAATTACATGAGATTGTGTTTGAAACACAACAGAAAATACATATGTGAGACATTTGAGAGCATAAATTATTTAGCAGAAATTAATGGCGACCAATTTAAAACTATAAAATCAAATAATTAAATATATAAGAGACTGAAAGACTTAAGGTCAACTTACCCAGTGGTAGAATAGAACTTGAGTTTCACTATTAGTGACTAAATGATGGACATCAGTTGGATCAAAGTAAATAAAGTTTTGTAGTCCATATGCTGGTTTCAGATCAGCTGAACAAATAGGAACATCTCCGTCCACAGTCCAGTCCCAAATGGCCAAAGTCTGGAAGAAACAATCCACAAAATTAATTAAAGAAAGGAGGGTGAGAAAATGGTATATAAATTTATTTATTTTAAAACTTTTAAAGAAAAAACAACTTAAATTAGTAAAAATAACATGCCCAAGAGGAGGGGAAATTAATTGCCACAACACACCTGAATGGGCAGAGCACTGAGAGTTGCCAAGTAGCGTGAGTCAGGAGTTAATGCCACAGCAACTACTCCCCCTTTTGGGTTAGGGTCAAACATAGTCTGGATTGGGGTACTGCATAAATGTAAGATTTAATAAAAAATATAAATGCCTTATTGATATAAGCTTCAGTTGAGAATATAATACTCATAATAGCATCTTTGGATTTTACAAGTTAAATTTTACACACACACAAAACAAAACATTTTAACACTTGTAAATTGATTTTTAGGTCCTTCAAAATATCAGTAGCAAATTTTTCTTAAAATTAAAAATTGAGATTTTAAAAAATCTTTGTATTGATAAATCTGTTATAATTATTTATTCATCAAAATGACTGAATATAAAGTTGACCAATAATAGAAATACTTGTTTTATTTTTAATTCGCTTTGATTTGAGGCATTCAGGCAACATGCAGGATCAAAAACTATACAAATAGTACCCCCAAAAAAATGTACAAAAGCATGAAAAACTGTACAGAAAAAAAATGTAATTTATAACTTTTTCTTTAATTATCAATGCTTTGAATGTAAGCAAACTTTGCCTTCTGCATAATTTCTTTTCTTGATCAGTTTGAAAACCCAAACAACAGATGTAATTTTTAATTTTGCATGGTAAACTATTTGTGATTGCAATCAAATTTGCAAATAAGATCTTCCCTTTGAACGTTATCCGATAGATAATATACAAGGTATTGATGAAGACGAGGAAAGATTTATTAGATGTAGAATCTCCCTTCATTGCCTCAAAGTTTACTTTGTCCAAATATGTTTTAAAATGTGCTTCACTTTCATAATAGCACTTAAATGTCTTTTTTCAAAATGCATGTGATGACCTGACTGATGAAGCATCGATAATTCCAGGGTATTATGTCAGCCACCCCTTTAGCTGTACACCTTTTAAAATATATAAAAGCTGCACAAAGTGCGGATAAACCATACAGGTTGGTATATATAATTCCAGGTCTATTGCATAAAAAGATATAAAATGTTAATCAATTAATTAACAAAAATTTTCTCTTCCAAATTTGCTAGGAGCACCTTTGGATCCAACTGTGCTTATCATCTTTCATAACTTCTTTACATTTTTATATATTATTGCTAAAACTCTCTATGTGCAAAAGTCAGAATTTTATAAAAACATTCATTTTTCAAATTTAAAAAGTTACAGCGATGATATGCAGCATTTCATATAGGCCCAAATTTATCAGTCTCACAAACCCAGTATAAGTGTCCCAGATATTGACCATGGCATCTGGACCAACATCTCCTGTAACTAGCCACCTTTTGTCCTGGGAGACAGCTGAGCAAGTGATTGGGTTAAGCTGAAAAAAAATAAAAATTTGTCATATCTTGAAATACATTGATAATAAAAATATAATTTAAAATAAAAATTATTTATAAACTTTTGAAATCTTTAAATGAATGAAATAGCAAAACGAGGTATGTGGAAGCTTGAAATAAGATAACAGGACACAAAACAAGCTTCCACATACTTCGTTTTGCTATTTCATTAATTTACTAAGCTTGAAAGCAGTCCTTTAATTTATGTAATCTTTAAAATGTATATAATTTAATCTCAGTTTATCTATAAATTGAATAAGCAAAACAATATTTTTATTTAAAATAATGATTCTATAATTTAGTGCTAATTTCACAGGCTGTCAACTGACCAAAATATTTGAAGATGATCAATGATAGTTCTCAACTTAAACTGTTAAAAGGAGCTTACATGAGCCTGCAGAATATGCTGTTTGTTGTTTTTATAATCATACATGATGCCAACATGTGCACAAGGATACATGATGGCCTGTCTCACTCCATCACTGAGGTTCAACACAGGTACATTACGGTTCAAGCCAAATGACCACACAATATTCTGGAGATAGTGTAAAACAAAAATTAATGCATTGGAAACGTAATTAATTAATTTTTAATTAATGCTAATTTAGTAATTAAAGGATAATCTGCTAATTTTTAAAAAAACTTTGGAAGCTCTTGTAGGAAAAGGTGTGTTTTACCAATGCTGATGTTGACATTTGGCCCTCTATATTTGTATAGGATCTAGATGGAGTTGGCAAGTTTCCTGAATTGGAGACAGAATTCTGAAATAAAAGAGTTCATTGAATGTGACCCCAGAACAAATTGGCTGACATCAAAATGCTGAATAGTTTTGGATTTTATTCATTTCAATATTTTTTAATAAAGTGCATTTTTACATTACCACTGCATGAATCCAATTGAAGACAAAACTAAAGCTTATTATTTTTTATTAAGTATATTTTTATATTAAATGCGCCATATGAAGGAACAATAAGACACAGTGAACTGTTCAAAACCATTTCATCAATATATTTTTTTATTTATTCACAAATTATTTAACCATTTAATTTTGTTTCTGGCTATAGGATACTAAAATAATGACTCAATGATCACTCAATAAATTTTAATTTTAGTCATGTTATCTTCCATTATTTATCAGAAACAGATAGTGAATTATAAAAGTGGATATCTTTAAAAACTTAATACTTACACTTGGTGAGATATCTAAAGAAATTATATGAGAAAAAAATATTAAAACTATGTCATTCCCTTAATTCTAAGTTTGAACATATTCTGTAACATGTTCACATAGTTAACTTCATTATGCTTAAACATATTTACATATTTACACAATGCCAAGGAAAATGACTTCAGTGATAATTTGGCATTCATTTTTATAGGGATTGGCACTTTCCATATAAAAAAAAATTATCAATTATTTAATTTGAAACTGGGATGAGAATACTTTTTATGGATTATCTCCCCTAGCCTAATTTATTAGGAGCAGGTATTTTTGACATATTGGTAAGAGCTTAATTCTTTCTATTTTAAACTTTAAAGAGTAATTTACAAATGGGCAGCAATGTGTGCATACAGGAGACAAACAGGGTTAGATTTGCCATTGGTTATGGCTTATGACTCCAATATGTTTTGGCCAGATTGAAAACAATGTAACAATATAAGAATTTAATATTACAAACAGAGTAAAATAGCTATAATTTTTATTTAGCTAAGCTATACCAAATAACAAGTATAAAACAGCTAGTTAACTTCTGATGTGAAAGTTTGAAACATGTGCAATTCAGCTACATGTCCGGTGAGTCCCCCCAAAATTTTAGAATAATATTTTACAATTCCAAGGCAGTAAAATCATTCTTCTCTAAAACACCACTGTAAATTATAAATATTGTATGGATTGAAGAGATAATTATTGCAACCTACTCAATTAATAAGACAAAAATATTGTTTACATACTTACGGGCATTTTTATTTTCATCATAGATATGCTGAAATTTTTTAAAAAGTTGACTATTTTTATAATTCAAATTGTAGCTATATTACAATATTTAAAAGTAAGATAACAAATTAAAATATATCTTTGAGAAAATTATTTATGTGCTGTTAAGATGAAATTTTAATAATTGAATTTGTGAAGTTATGCAATAGCATGGAATCTACCTTATCATATAGGCTTGAGCTGAACTGGTCAGCATCTAAGTCCATGTCAAGTTGTGTTGATCTGTGTGATGCTTTCAAGTAGGACTCTTCTTGTTCGTCATTCTCCACTTCACCTTCAACCTCTGCCACATGTGCATAATCTGGTCCCTTTTTAAAAAAAAATTAAATTTTTAAAATGCTCATGCTTCAATCACAACTAATAATTCTCTTGGTATGAATGTATGTATGCATGGTGAAATGGGGAGTTTAAAATCAGAGTTTCCTTCTCTTAAATGGGATTGAACTCCAGACCATTGACTTGAGATTTGCTCAGTTTAGACCACTCAGCCATATTATATAGTGCACAAAATAAAAATCATGATAACTGAGCTTAATGTGATTCTTAAAAATATTGGAAGTGTATTTGGTGGTAATGTTTTAATTTTTTTATACAGAAATAGTCTAAATTTAAATATGATGTAATAAATCTGCATTCAAGACATTAGTAAATTATATGGCACAGGGGCGTGAAAAAAAGTTTGCAGTGGTGTCCCTGGGGCGGGTGGGTGGGGGTAGCACTAATTGGGAATCTTATAAGTGCGTTACTTGAATGCATGTTTTGCACAAGTAACTGGGAAGTTCAGGCATTGCCATTGTTGGGCAAGTTATTACTAGTATTATAAAGTGTAAAAAAAAATATATTAGGCAATAAAAAAATTGAAACTAAATGAACACACACATTTGGTTATTCAATATTTATTAGCACTGTAACTAAATAGCCAAAAACTTAAAATGTAATGACTTTAAATAAATTAAACATTTTTAATCTTTTATTTTATTCATAACTCTTTAATTTAAGTGAAGTAAGGTTAAATATCTAAGTCAGCTAAATCATATTTTTAACTATTTGATTGCTGGCATCCAGCCATCACAATGTGACAATGTTGTAGACTTCGAAGGACAAAATCCACAAGGCCTGGGATTATTCTTTTAGGATTATAAGCTGATAACAGCAAATCGCCTCTCTCCTCGCTGAATAACCCAAGGGAACACCATGTGAGCACAACCATTAGCTGTGAGCATGTTAAAATAGCATGGATACAAGTGCTATATTCAAGTATTCATAGAGGATGATACAGCTTGGCACCAGTGGTGTTGCAGGAATTGTCAGAATTTTTCATTGAACCAATATTATCCCGAAACGGGACTCAATCTCCAGCTTTAAATTCAGAGTTTCCTTCTCTTAAATGGGATTGAACTCCAGACCATTGAATTGAGATTTGCTCAGTTTAGACCACTCAGCCATATTATGGTAAGGCTAAATAAATATCTATGATAAAATTGATCAGGATGACAAACAAAAAAATATAATCCATTTCTAATATTTCAGCAGTACAAAGTTTTTTTCTCAGTATTCAATAACAAAGGGTAACATACCCCAGTTGGAGAACCCTCTGTTTGATATTGCGCTTCATCCGCTTCTGTAAATTAAAAAGTTGCAAGAGTTTATGTGTATATCCCAAGGAGAAAAAAAATTATTTCAAACAATTCCAGCCCCCCTCCACCCCCCACCCTTTTGAGTCCTACCTTAAATCTTTTAATGTAACAATTAGAAAAAAAAATGTTCTTTTTTTTAAATTTTTTTTTTCACTGGGAGACAAACTTTGCTTAACTGTCTGAAACCACAGGTAAATTATGCCCACACACATAACAATTAAAAAAAATTATTCAGATTTAAATGAAAAAAAAATAAAAAATATATCAGTGAACTTTATCTTTACATTAAAATTAATAAGGTATTTTACTGGTAAATATTCCAATAGTCTATCTGTTACAAAGTAAAATAAATTCAAACAAATATTAACAAGATAATTGACATTGAAAATCTTGCAAATGATTTATTTTTAAAATAAATTCAATTCATTTCTTTACTTTTTTATGTTTTTAAAATCAGAAAATGAATAAAGTTATGTTTAAAAATATTCACTTTGGATGTAAATAGTAATCAAAATTGCAAAGAAGCAACAATTTCTTACACATTTATTCTTCAGGTTTACATTAACAAAACTAAATTTTCAAAGAATAAGGAATAAATAATCTTCTAGGCAAAGTTTAGACTTTGTAAAGTTGTACAAAAATTCATCAAACCAATTAGTTTACAATTAAAGCATTTCAACTTTGAAAACCAATAAATTTTTTAATGGCATATATTTTAAAGGTCGGTGTTCTGCATGAACTCCGCTGTAGCCGGTCCCAAGCCCGGGTGAGAGAGGAAGAGGGTTAGGCGAAAAAACACAAACAAAGATTTCAAAAGGAAGCTCGGAGACCCTTGGAAAAGATGGGTCTCCTAACAGAGAATTAATGAAGCTGGGTGGCCAAAGCCAACTGGAAACCACCCAGTAGACAAACATCCTCTCTACGAGGACCACCACCAGTCTAGGAACATGGAATGTAAGGACCAAGTTCGAAACTGGAAAAACTGTCCAAGTTTCTGCTGAAATGCAGAGATACAAACTAGCCATCTCAGGAATAAGTGAGTTTCGATGGACAGGCTCAGGTAGATAAAGCCCAGCACAGGGGATCTACTGCTATTCTCAGGCCACAAAGATGAAAATGTGGCGCACAACCAATGAGTGGCACTCAAGCTTTCCAGGACCGGGTCCTCGTATAATCACGGTAAGATTTAAGACTAAAAAACGAAAAGTCAATATGGACATCCTACGGGTAAATACTCCTACCAATGATAGTAAAGAAGAGGACAAAGAGGACTTCTACAACAGACTGCAAACCCTTGTCTAAAAGTGTCCTAAGAGCAATGTGGTTAGACTCATGGGGACCTAAATGCCAAAAAAGGCAGCAACAATAAAGGCTATGAAGAATGCATGGGAACACACGGCATGGGAGAGATGAATGAAAATGGTGAAAGACTAGCAGATCTATGTGCTTTAAATGGACTGGTCATCGGAGGGAGCCTCTTCATGCATAGAAATATCCATAAGGCGACATGGATATCATCAGATATGTCAACGGCTAACCAAATTGAACATTTCTGTATCTGCAATAAGTTTAGACAATCGCTCCAAGATGCTAGGCTCAAAAGGGGGGCAGATGTAGCCTCAGACCATCATCTACTGATTGCCAAATTAAGGCTTAAACTGAAAAAGAACTGGACAAGCGAGGGAAGCAAGCGCCGTTTTTACACCTGTTACGCACTGACTTGTATTGGGAGAAATTAATCTCCTATTTTTATTTTAATTGGCTCGTTGAAAACAGTGCCTAACAAAGGACGATACCACAGAATCAACAATATTAAATATACGACCTAAAACAGTTTCTAGTTACAATTTAATTAAGATTTATTATGGCTAAAGATAATTACAAAAGAAAATAAAATAAAATTACAATCTTCAACTTACAGTATGGTGGATCTCGTACCGGTACACAGTTAATACAATTAGAAATAATGATGCCAATAAATAATGCGAAATAAACACATATAAGTAGGAGCACACAAACTGTCAATCCCTTATATATATGTAGAGTAAGATGCTTCGAGAAGGGCTTATGACGTGTTGTTTACATATCTCGGGTTAAGGAGTATATTCCAGAAATTACCCGAAAACAATCTACCCAATGCGTAATTGGAAGCCGATTGTAAACAAGCTACTTCAAAGACCTAAGCCACACCCCTTTGTGAACACAGCGTCTCATGCGGGGTCAATCAGAGGGCACGCACGAGAAATATGATGTAAACAAGCTCTCTATAACACACCAAACTCTTGAAAGACGAATCCAAATTAATTGAGTTTAAACTTACTATCTCCAACATGTTCTAAATCCTACAAGAACTAAACAATGAGAAAACAATTGACCAAAATTGGAAAGACATCAAAGAGATATTCATGACTACCTGCAAAGAAGTGTTGGGCCCTAGGCAACAAACACATAAAAAATGGATTTCTGTTGAAACCATAGAAAAAATTCAATATAGGAAAAAGAAAAAGAGCATTTTGAAGAACTCCTCAACCGGCCAGCCCCACAACACACACTCAACAAACATAGAGGCAGCGGATCAAGATCTAGAAATAGATTGCAGCACAACCACAAAACAAGAGATATGCAGAGCAATTAAACAACTAAAGAAAGGCAAGGCGGCATGTCGAGACAGAATACCGGCAGAAGCCTTGACAGCAGATATTACGACTAGCACTGAAATGCTACACACACTATTCAAGAAAATATGGGAGGAAGAACAGATAACGATTGAGTGGAAAGAAGGGCACCTCATTAAGCTCCTGAAGAAAGGAGACCTTAGATTTTGCTCTAACTATAGAGGTATAACCCTGCTGTCCATCCCAATGAAAGTATACAACAGAATGCTGCTAAACAGAATGAGGGAGACAATAGATCCCAATCTTAGGGACCAAAAAGCAGATTTCAGAAAAGACAGATCCTGCACAGACCGGATTGCCACACTGAGAATTATTGTGGAACGATCCCTGGGGTGAAACTCGCCACTATACATCAACTTTATTGACTATGAGAAGGCTTTTGATAGTGTAGACAGATAGACTCTGTGGAAGCTGCTAAGACACTACGGGGTACCACAAAAATTGACAGACATAATTAAGGCTTCTTACGAAGGTCTGTCATGCAGAATTGTTCATGACCAACAAACACCTGCGGCTTTTGGGGTACAGACCAGTGTCAGACAGGGGTGTCTGCTCTCGCATTTCCTATTCCTGCTGACCATTGATTTGATAATGAAAATGTCTGCAGAGCAGACGAGAAATGGTATCCAGTGACACTATGGAAACAGCTTGATGACCTTGATTTTGCAGATGATCTGGCCCTAATATCACACACATAGCAACAGATGCAAGAGAAAACCAATTATGTAGCACAGTACTCTGCTTGCATTGGCCTGAACATCCATAGAGGAAAAAGCAAAGTCCTTAAAATAAATACATCAAGCAACACACCTATAGCACTGGAAGGAAAAAAACCTTGAAGAGGTGGATAGCTTTACATACCTTGGCAGCATCATTGACATACGACAGAAGAGTGAGAATTGGCAAGGCAAGAGCTGCATTTTAACCAGCTAAAAAAAGTCTGGAGCTGCAGCAACTTGACCCTCCAGACCAAGGTCAGGATATTCAACACCACAGTGAAACCTGTCTTGCTATATGAAGCAGATACATGGCGAACAACAGCAGCTGGTTCAAAAAAGCTACAGACGTTTATCAACTCATTTCTCCGAATGATTCTCTGAATCCGTTGGCCAAACGTCATCACCAACGAGGATCTCTGGCGGCGCACACAACAAGAACCAGTGGAAGTGTTAGCCTGCCATCGCAGATGGAGATGGATTGGCCACACCCTCAGAAAGCTCACATCAAGTATCACAATACAAGCCCTCACTTGGAACCCCCAGGGCAAGAGAAAAAGAGGTAGACCCAAAATGACTTGGAGAAGGGAACTAGAGGCAGACACCAAAAAGAGTGGGCAGAACTGGAGACAGCTGGAGAGACTTGCCCAAGACCGGGATGCCTGGAGAGCCTTTGTTTGTGGCCTATGCCCCAGACAGGACGACAGGCGATGATGATGATGACGATGTTCTGCATGACTAGTTATAAGTAGTGTGCTTGCTACTAGCATCAGAATCCTAGATTATACTGTTGGAAAGAATAGAAATAATAGCACAAACTACTTAACTTTATTATCAGCATAAAAGCAATAGAAATATAATAATTTACAAAAAAAATATTACTTGGTTAGTTGAACTTACAATGATGCAAGGAAGTTAAATACATGTCATTATAGATGTAATATACATAAAAAAAAGAGTATGGTTATTCCACAGTAAAACTATTCAGGACATATTCAGCAGAAATTAAAAGGAGAATTATAAACTATCTTTTACACAAAATATTTTTACTAATCAGTTTGCTGCTAAATTCAAAAGGATTATGCAGAAGAAAAAGGTTCATTGGATAAATTCATAAAATTATTAGGTTAGGCTGTGTTATTTTACACATGGGAAAAAAAAGAAATGAAATAAAAAGCCTTCACCCATGAGACTGACAAAAAAGCAACTACCTCCTTGTTGATGCACATCTTCTATAACTAAACTAGAGTTATCTTCACCATCTCCAAGATCTTCATGAAGACCTTTGCTGTCCACCAGATTTTGTTCTTCTCCCTTGTATCCCAATTCATACTGCTCGTTAACTTCTTGCAATCTGATTGCATCATGTTCTAATTCTATCCCTTTATTATCCTTATTTGGCTCATTTTTTTCTTCTTCTATTCCTTCATCATCCTTAATAGATTTTTCTTCTTTTTCTATCCCTTCATCATCTTTATTTAGAACCTCATTTTGTTCATGCCCATACTGAGCTTCCTCCTCTTTTTTGTCCTGTTCTTGGACTGTGTTGTCCTGTCCTTCATTAAACTGCTCATTTTCTTCTATTTTCAGCTCATGCATCAAGTTATCAGTATTATCTTTATTGTCCTTATCTTGATGCTCAGGTTCCTCTACTTTATCAGCTTTTTTAAAACAGAAATGGTAAATTAATGGAAGGCATAAAGGCAGAAAAAACAAACATTTTTTAGATAGTTTACTGCTTTAGAATGAAAATAAAAAGACATAAGATTGGCTTACATCAAAAAAAATATTAATATATATGGGGTAGCTTTTGCTATATAACAATATTATCTTTAAACAAAATAAAAACATAAATATGAATTCTAAATTTAATAAAACAAGAATATTAACACACAAAAACAACAACTGGGACCATTTCAATATTTTAAAAATTATTTTCAGTAAATAAATGGTGTTTATTTATTCATATCTTTTATATTTCTTATTCAAGGTTAAGTTTTTCTGTTAAATAAAAGTAAAAAAATTAATTTAAGTTCTATTAAAAATTTCTGTTGAAAAAAAAAAGACAAGACACTTTCACAATTACAATTTACAATATTATCTGAATTTCTCCAGGACAATTTTTTCCCCACAAATCTGCCATAAAATGTTTTAGATTTATTGAAAAACTTTTCATCTAGCTTTTTTTAAGTATCAAAAAACCCTGAATGACCTGAAAAAGTTCTCAAGCTTAGAATGGTCACACTTTTGAATTTTAAAAGTTCTTCTTATATGTGAGGGGCCCACGTTCAATTTGTTCATCATTCTGGCTCATTCAGAGTTTGCCTTCTCTTAGATGGGTTGCCGTCCAAGGCTAACGAGTCCCATCCACTCGGCGTGCTTGAGATGTTGACTTTGGTGGGGATTGAACGCCAGCTGCTTTGAGACAGTTTAGACAGCTCGGCCATCCAGCACCCTCATATATAATTAATAAAATATATATATACAGTGGAACCTCTCATAACGAGCACCTCTCATAACGAGTAATTCGCATAACGAGCAAAAAAATGTGAAGAAGTTGCTCCCTTAACGAGCGATATTTCGCATAACGAGTTACGCGGGAAGGGGAAGTCCCTTTTTCCTGACATTCATTTGTGAGCTGGGGTTTCCGCGCTGATGCATTAGTCCAACGGTTCTCAATATGTGGGTTGTGACCCCTTTGGGGATACCGCTGCCCTTTCCCAGGGGTCCCCTTAGACTTTCTGAAAATACATATTCTTACAGCTATGAAGTAGCAATGAAAATAATTAGGTTGCTGGGGGGTCGCCACCAAGACACGAGAAACTGCATTAAAGGGTCGCGGCACTAGGAAGGTTGAGAACAATTGCATTATTCTGTGTTTAGCACTTGGTCTGTTAGCGTATTGTTTTCATATGTGATCACCAGTTTTTACAAATTTTGTATTCAGACAGTATTCGTAATTTTTTTATGTGGAAAATGTAATAACCTATGCTAAAATGTCTTCGAAAAAAAAAAAACCACAAGAAAAGAGAAAAAATAACTCTTGAAATGAAAAGTAAAATCATTGAAAAGCGAGAACAAGGTGTGAGCGTGGCTATTCGTGCTACAAATTTATTCAATGATAATGCTGTGACACATTTCGTCAAATTTTGAAGCGTCTGCAAAAACAAATGTCTTTACACAGTTTTCTAGTTAAAAAGGATTAATTATTTGTCATAAATTCATATTTTTATTTAAGTTTTTTGTTTCAAATCTAAATTGTATTCCAAGTTGTTACACTCCTTAACAATTCGTAAGTAATTTTATTTGAATAAATGTTAATAAAAATTTTTGAATTAGTATTTTTTCAGCATGGAACGCCTTATCGTATTTTACATTGATTTGTATGGGAAAAATTGCTTCGTTTAACGGGTGTTTCACTTAATGAGTAAGAGTCTGGAATGAATTAAACTCGTTATGAGAGGTTCCACTGTATATATATAAATATATATTAAAATTAATTAAAACACTAACGAAAAAAAATTTTGATTTTGTGAATGAAATCTTGAGTATACAATCTAATTAATTTTTCTCTCACTCAATTTGCTGTGAACATTTTAAATTTGGAAAAGTAACATTTATAAACCAACACAGACAAAAAATTTGTTTTGAACAGAAGATTCTCATTTTAATAGAGAATTATTACACAATTTAAATGGATATCAAGATTTCAGAAGATGTGTTAGGACCATTTTGAGCTCGTTTCCCTTCTACCATCCCTTCAATGTATTTCTTGAACATTTCCTTAGTTACCAAGTTACTGATGTTATGAAACAACATATTTTATTCCTAGAACATAGAAAAGGAGAAGAATGTTGAATTACCTTCTATACTTTTCTCATCTTCTGAGACATCTTTCTCAACATCATATTCTTCTCCCTCATTATTCTCTGCTTCATCAACTTTTTCTTCTTCCTCCTCATCTTCTTCTTTAACACTCACACCGTCTTCTTCTTTATTACCATACTCTAACTTTTCATTTTGTACATATTGCACATCAATTTCTCCTTTATTTGAAATTTCATCTTCATGTTCTTTACTTAATTCTGTAAAGATACAAAGGTTCTTATAATATTTTATCAATAGGTTCGAAATTGACACATAAAATGAAGTATATTTAAGCTTTAACTTAATGAAACTAAAAGCATGACAGATGAGATTGCAAATATCCTAAATATGTGAGGTTACACAAATTTTAATGAAACTGTGAACATACAAAACATAGTATGAATAAAGCTAGCAATAATATCACCAGGATGGTGGCAAAATGGATATATCTGGTTCATAAAGTTATGAGAAAAATGCTCAGTTCGAAGTTCCTTGAATATAAATTAAATAGATCCCATAAAATAAAAACGTTATAGTACTTTTTAACCTTTTCGTTACCGATGATGTCGATGCGACGTCACGATCACCCACTTTCAATTACCAAGGATGTCACGTCGACATCATATTTCAATGCTATATATTTCTTTATTTGTTAATCTATAGAGAAGTTAATAAGTGAATCAGATAGAGAATGAAAAATACCCCAAGTTTCTTAAGTTTTTTAAATTGCTGAGTCAGCTAAAAAATCGATGGCCCAAAACCAGCCGTAATGAAAGGGTTAATAATTTTGTTCCAGTTTTTAAAAAAAGAATTAAAATCAGTAACAAACCCTTTTTTTCATCTATATCTCCAACAATAATTTCTTGTTCTGCCTCTGATGTTTCCTCTTCAGCTTCAACTTGCTTTTCGCTTACTTCACTCTGGCTAATTTCTTCATTTTCTATTGTTGATTTATTGGCATTTGTATTATTAAAATGTTCTTCTGTGAGAATGAAAGAAGCAGTAAATGTCAATCAGTTTTATCATCAATAATTCCATTATCAGTAGTATATTAATATCTGAAAGTGAATAAACAATTGTGGTGGGGTGGAGAAGGCCTAACAGAAAGGTGAAAAAAGATAAATTAAGAGAGAACAAGGAGTTAAGAAAGACTCATCAGGAATCAGAGTAGTTTTTGATAATACTAAATGATTATGGATTGCCATTTCATGATATTAAATAAAAATGAATAGGTCTACACATCAAAAAAAAAAGTTTTTAATTATGTCTCAGCATCGAAGGAAATATATCTCCTATTTCCACTGGTCCATCAAAGAAATAAAGATTGAAAATCACTGATGTCAATAATACGCTCTGGTTACAAATATGGTTATCTTGACCTACAGGTTGTTCACCACTATACTGGGTTTATGGCCAGGTTCATCTAAGATAGTCTGGTCACATAACAAGAATGGTCAAGATGTACCAGCCCTCTGTTGAAAAATGTAATTGAATTTTCAATAGGTTACGTTTGTAATTCTTTGAAACTTGTCCAGTTACTTACAATATGCCAGCAATACAATTTGTGAATGAAATTAAAATTGATTGTATCAGATGCAAATTTTAAGTGATTATTAAAAATAAAATAATGTAAAGGTTAGAGTTGATGTGTAACAATATTGACATTATTTTTCATTATGGACAGCAACAAAAAAAATATTTAAATATTGATGTGGTTTTAAAATCATCTTCATATGTCTTAAGAAGCCATTTATATTATTTGTTGTTTTTATTGATAGGTCTGCACATCGTATTGTTATATTTGTGGCAGGGCAGACGGCACCTTTACGAAACTGAATTGTGGACTTTGACCTCAGGGTTATGTACTACACAATGTTGTTACCTCCAATGTGTATATTGCTTAGATTTGGGAAACCTCAATGTGTGCTTTTGGGATATGTTTAATAATTTATTTCTCCGGAACCCTTGGGTATTTTTTTTATAAATACATCTTGTTGGAAAGGGGATTTTATTATCTTTACAACAGTAGGCCTATATTTGAATATCCACATTTTTTAGAGAGCATTAAAACAGTTAGTAATAAAGGAAGTTTTACATTCATCTATGAGGAGTCCCAACCACTTCTTTTTAAAATATCTATTTAACTTATACAAATTTTAAAGTCTATCTTGAATAGCTGAGACAGGGTACGTATATATGCATATAGGTCTTTAGGGTGTTGGTGCGGGATTTAAACTTTTATTCACTTTGAAGTTGCTGGGAATAGTCATTTCACCACAGAAAATCTGCCAGAGGGAAAGTAGTAGACCACCTTGGTCTTTGCGTGACGTACATGGTCTCTGGTCTGTCCATGTGACCCTTCTTACAATGGGTGCACTAATAAGTTATTTGCATTCAAAGTTTTAAAGCAAATGCGTCTTTATATTTCTATGTTTGTACAATTCATTTTTTAGGTGGTAATAATGGAGGTTTTCTGTTCAGACTTATAACAATGATACTTTAATGGATGAACCTACAGCCATCCAATAGACTTATTACCATGATATTATGTAGGATGAGCCTACACTTGTCAAATAGACTTATAACCATGGGATAATGTAGGATGAACCTACACTTGTCCAATTCACTTGTATGTATGGCATCTTTCCATCTGCGGGAGACGATAGATTATCTTTATTGCTTGCAACTCTTGGTGTGGCTGGTGAGACCAATCCTCGAATGGCAGTCTCTGTTACATTTCCCACACACGAATGCGGTGGAGCAGTATTTACCGGCCTTCCTCCTTGCTCTTTTTGCAGCTGTTTCCACCCTGTTTTGCTCCTCGGCATGTAGTGATCCTGCCTTCACGATGCCCGCCATGAGGATCGATCCTCTGCCAGCTCCTCCCAGTTTGAGATGTCGATGTTGGCCGACTTCATGTCTCTTTTGCACATGTCTAAGTATCTCAGACGAGGCCGTCCAACTGACCTTTTCTCTGTCGCCAGCTCGCTGTATAGCACGTCCTTTGGTATGCGACCAGGTTGCATTCGCTTGATGTGTCCAAGCCAGCGGAGGCGTCTTTGGATTAACATGGCTGGGATGCTACACAAATATCTATTTAACTTATACAATATCTATTTAACTTATACAAATTGACTTATAACCATGATATTGTGTAGGTTGAACCTAAAGCCAGCCAATTGACTTATAACCATGATATTGTGTAGGTTGAACCTAAAGCCAGCAAATTGACTTATAAACATGATATTTTGAAGGTTGAACCTAGAGCTTTTAATTTGACTTATAACCATGCTCTCTTGAAGGTTGAACATACAGCTGTCCAATTGACTTATAACCATGCTATTTTGAAGGTTGAACATACAGCTGTACAGTGAATTATTAAATAGAATTAGATACCAGTGTGTTTGTGAGCATAAAACCAACTGTTATATCTTTCTGGTTACACATACTGCAAAGTGCTTAAAAGCGATTGATACAACAGTATCCGACCAGCAAATATACGTAAAATATGTGTAGTAGGCTAACTATTCCACCATGTGCTAAATTCTCGCGTAGGAATTGGTGCATGTGTTAGGATAATATTACCAGAAGAAACAGCGATTGATTGATACAATATGTATCAAACTAACGGTATACCACTGTAGTACTTTTCCGGCAATGGGGGCATCATAATATATAGACACCTTGCATGGACAAAGTACCACAGTAATTTCTACACCTTTATATTAGCCCTCACATCTCACACTGATTCTGCATGTAAGCCGATGTACATCCTACATGTTAAACACTGCCACGTGATTACTTTTATTATTAAAAATTATTAAATTATTTTAATTTAATAATTTTAATTGCCCTTTGTGTAACATGTATTACACTATTCTTAGTTAAGTAAATTTTGCCACAACATGTTTATTGTTAGCTGTGTAATTCAATGTTAGTCAGGACATTGTTAACCTGTACTATTTGTTTCTTTTCAGATATTTTCCTTTTTCTTTAGCTTTTTCCTTAGACTTTTCTTAAGCTTTTTCTTCAGCATTTTTCTTTAGAGTTAGACTTTCCCTTTTTACTACATTTTCTTTGGCAAAATTTATAATAAAGCTATAGTCCTCAAGACCTGAATTTTTTTATTGTATATTAGTAAAACTTTCAGCTTTGTTCCTTACCACTCACTTTGCTACACTACGTTATTTAACATTATTTATTGTTAGCTGTGTAATTCAATCCTAGTCAGGACAATGCTAATCTGTACTATTTGTGTCATTTCAGGTATTGTCTTTTTTCTTTAGACATTTTCTTAAGATTTTACTTTGGCATTTTTTATAGAACCAAATAAAGCTATAGTCCTCAAGACCTGAATTTATTGAGTGTATATTTTAAAACTGTCCGCTGTTCTTTCACCAAGCACACGGCTACATATTTATATTATTTAATAATGACTTGGTGGCTTGCAAAGTAACAAAATATTCTTCATTATTTTTATTTTCTTAATAGCTTTCCCCCTGTCCTATTATCTTTCAGCCCGCAAAAGCTTTTCATAAAATATTAATGCCCGCACAAGTTTTTCATTAAGTATTACGGCCCGCCTTACATGTCTCCTGAAAATTTGTCGCAATTATCTTTAAAAATAAAAATGTTGTGGGCAAATTAATGCAGTAATGTGAAATTTGGGTCACACGTTTTAGGGGTGAAATATATAGATAATATAAGAATAAGTGGCATAAAAATTCGACAAAAAACTCCACTTCTACTTCTATAAAAGATAGAAGGATGAAATTGTATCAAACCTAAGGCTTAATTAATGGGAAGTGTTATACGCAGTCGGCTGCGCATAACCCTGAGAGTTATGCGCAGTCGACTGCGCATAACCCTGAGGGTTATTCACAGCCGACTGCGTATAACTCTCAGGGTTATACGCAGTCGGCTAGGAATTTAGCCAAATAAGGTTTATCAATCGCTAGTTTGGCAATTTTAAAAAAAGTATTATGCGTAATGAGCCGCATGATGGGTTGTTTTGAACTAGAACTTTTTATGTGTTTAACATAAAATTTTAATTGAATTAATTTTAACTAATATTGAAATTGATGATAGCAATAGTATTAGTATTAGTGCTATTATTAGTATTATTGCTTGTATCTTATATATTATAATTATAAGTATAAGTCAAAGTCTACATTTCTTAGAGTCTAAGCCTAACGCGGTCTAAGTCTAGTTATGTATTTTGATTGATTAGGTTTTTATATGTTGCTATGACCATGTGGTTGGTTTTACTGACTAATTCAGGAAATACATTCTATTTATTTTTTAAAAAATTATAGCATTTATGATTTTTTTTTGATGACCTAAATGTAACAGTTTTCAGCTTCCATGCAAAACTATAACTGTGTCAAAAGTATTACTTACAGTGCCCCCTCTACAGAAGCCCTGCCCCTACAGCGATTTTTTTACTGCTACTTTCAACCCATGATTATATTTATTACTGTACCAGAGAAACATGATTTTATCTGCCACAAAATTAGTTAACAACACAAAATATATAATATATGTTAATGTTAAAAACACAAACATATATTTTATAATTATAAGAATAACATTATTAACATTACATTGGTCAAGTTAATAATTCTTCTCATGTTTTAACATTTTTTATCCAAAACAAAAGTAAAACAATAAGCCTAGTTGTTTTTGCTTCATTCTCGAGGAAAAAACATAGCAACTAACACGTATTCATGGCTGGCCTTTGGCTGGAATTGAACTCAAGACCACCAACTTGAGGTATGGTCAGTTTGTACCATTCGACCACCCGTCACCTCGATAACGAGGCACCCTTATTGATTGATAATGTAACACAGGAAGAATATAGACCTCACGTGACTTGCCGACTGCGTATAACTCTCAGGGTTATACGCAGTCGGCTGCGTTAATTAATTGCACTCATTTTCTGATTTTTGTATTGTTAAGACCAAGAGTAAGAGTAAAGCATTTTCAGTAATTCCACTTTCTTAAGTGACTTAATAGAAGACTTGGCTTAAGTCTTCAGTAAGGCTAACACATTATCATTATCAAACATCTTGGTAAATCTTTAAGAAATTTTCTAAACTAGCAATTTTTACGAAAACTATTATTTACTAATCTGCAATTTTCAATCATGATTGAATCTGATTGATACCAATAATAACATTTGACAACAATTCAGTCAAATGAATTTGAAATGGGCGAATAGAATAGGTAGGCTTAGGGCTACGCCTACGACTAGGGCTTACTTAGGCTTAATTTTATAGTATAGTTTATATAGTAGTAGGCTCGGCCTATATAATTAATTTAATATACTATACAGGGTGGGCCAATAAAAGTGAGAACATTCGTAGCGTACTATTTTACAAGATGTTCTCACTTTTATTGGCCCACCCTGTATAATATAATTATTATACTCATACTAATACTACACTACACCCATGTTACAATTTAAATTTAAGTGTAGTTTTATAATCTGTGAAACTGAAGAATAACAAACCATTACTCTCAAGTTCTTCAGAAGACTGCAAATCTGCGTTTTCAGACATTGAAGTTGTTGGCAATGAAAAGATCAAATAGAACACCAAATAGTTTCGTTCAAATATCCACGCAGCTCGATCAAGAAGCTCTCCACAAACTGGTTGCTATGAAGCGATACTGTTTTCATGATTACGACTTTAAAATTAACCGTTTTTAATAACGAAACAAAATTAAATTAAATTTCTTACTGGATTATTAAAAAAAATATGGGCTACTCTCCGATAAAATTATCTGTTTAACTTTTAACTTCTTAGTTATTCTCTGCGTGTAAATTTGAATTCTGAGCGCATTTTTCAACATAATAATTTTTTTGCCCCCCTCTACCACTTCTTAAATCTTAGGCTTCGGCCTATGGCCTATTATTATTGCCATTGCCATTGGCATTGGCCATTGGCATTGTCATTGTTTTTTGTTGTGAGTGGATTGTTCAATCTTGTCAACAAAGAATAATTAAATAAAATGGCACAATTAACAAGTTTGAGTTTGACAGTGATAATGACAAATTCACCAATTTTATTATCAATTATCGTAATAATATTTTTTTACCTGGTAGTTTGTAATTTCTTATATGTGTTAATTTTATTGAAAGTCATACCTACAACAAAAACAAAAATATCTTCTGGTGATTGTGTACTTTTAATAACTGCTCACCCTGATGACGAATGCATGTTCTTTTCCCCGGCTTTACTTGATTTATCACAAACTTGTGAAATTCATGTCATTTGCACTACAACAGGTACTGTGATATTAATTAAATATGCAGTAATTAGTACATAATTTTAAATTTGATTTAAATGAATGCAGAGAGACTGTGGAAGAAAGGAACAAAGCAGGAATGATCATGATGCTAAGGCTAAGAGTAAGACTAATGACTAAGGGAAACCAGAAAGTAAAGGCAACACAAACATACAAGGAAGCCAGATGGAAAGCCACAAAAATGTGTAGGAAGAGAAAGAGGGAATGGGGAAAAAGCTAAGCTAAAAGAAATAGAAGACTTCAGAGAGGGAAACATCAGAGGAATGTAATGTACATGAAGATGAAGGATGAAAAGAATGGATACCAAGCCAGACCGCAAATGTGTAAGAGTCGGGATGGAGAATTAATTTAGGAAAATACTAAAGTACTGGAGAGGTGGGCTGAATATTTTGAGGACATTGCAGACAATAGAGAAGATGAAGATTATCAACCACCACATGGAGGACCAGACCCTTTTATAAACTCCCCAACTCTATAAGTAGTATAAGAAACTACAGAAGTAATTAAGTACAGTGGTACCTTGGTATACGTCCTTAATCCAATCCAGATCCTTGGACCAAACAGAACTTACCAAACATATTTTTCCCATAAGAAATAAAGGGAAAATGATTAATCCGTTCCCATGGAAAAAAAAATCATATTGTTATTGGCATATTATACATTTATTGATGTGGTTGTATAAAATAATTTAAACACTGAAAACATAAATTAAAAAGAACTTATGTGAAATAAATGAAAATTTAACCTCACTTTACCTTGGTGAGAAAAGTCAAGTGCTTACTAATATGGTGCTGAGAAGGAGAAGATTTATTGTTTTGAAGGAGAGTCCGCTTCCAAAAAAACTTAAGGAATATGACATTCTGTTGTTTTTTCTTTTTTCAGTCTCTTTTCCCTAGTTGACCCTGGTTGAGGCTCACCAGGTTTGACTCTTACTAAAAATCTGTCTAAAGAACTTTGCTGTTGCCTTCTACTCAGGATGTTTAAAAAATGTGACATTGTCTAGTCATTCCAGACAATAATATTACGACTTGTTTGGGCTTTGTTGGAGTGGTACTTCTCTGCAAAGTTTTTGACATCCATCCATTTAGCAAAGATTTCTTGATTAGCGAAGTAGGAGCTTCCTCTAGCGCCTCCACCTCAGAGCCAGAAGAGAGTGCATCCATCCTAGTCTTGTGCTCATCCTTCTCAAGTTCCTGCAGCTCCTCAGTGGTCAGCTCTTCCCTGTGCCCCTCCACTAACTCCTCCACATCAAATTCATTCACATCAAGTCCCATGTACCTGCCCAGAAAGGACAATATCTTCCACTGTATGCACAGCCCCAAAGTCTCTTTCAGTCACTGCTTCTGGCCACAAATTCATCCAAGAAGATTTCATTGTTCTGTTGGAAACTTCCTGCCAGGCTTTGTCAACCCTTTTTCTCAGGGTTAATTCTGTCAGAGGTCACTTCAATAGCACGCACGCGGGTCGTATTCCAAACAAAGGTCTTATACCAAGCAAAATGTTTCTCGTCCCAACAGGACGTATACCAAGTTGGACTTATTCCAAAGCAGGTGTATACCGAGGTACCACTGTGTATGAAAAACCACAAAAGGCCCTGAAGAAGACCTCATCACAGCAGAACTAATTAAATATGGAGGAAGAGAACTGCACTTTCAGGCACATAAACTTATAATTAAAACTTGGCAAGAAGAGAAAATGCCAACAGAATGGGAAAAAGCATTAATAACCTCAATACACAAGAAAGGCTCCAAACTTCAATGCACAAACTACAGAGGAATTTTCTTATTAAATGTTACATACAAAATACTGACAAAACTAATTGCCTAAAGACTACAACTAAAACCCTACACTGAAGAAATACTAGGTGACTACCACTCTGGATTCTAGAAAAACAGATCAACGACTGATCAGATTTTCACCATCAAACCTATTAGAGAAATGTTACAAATATTATATCCCAGTACATCAACTTTATGTGGACTATAAAATGGCCTATGACAGCATCAAAAGAAAATATCTATATGAGACTCTGCAGGAGCTTGAAATACCCAACAAACAGACAAGACTGATACAGCTCAAAGAGCAAAGTCAAGGTTCAAGGAGAATATTCAAGGGAATTTCAGATTAGATGAGGCCTAAGACAAAGAGACTCACTGTCTTGTAAGCTATTTAACCTAACATTAGAGAGAGTTATAAGAAGCATACATATTGACACCCGAAGAACAATAACAGGATACTTTCTGAGGGAAACCCAAGACCCACAACTAATGGGCACTCTCTTCAATCAACCCCTACAGTATCTTGCATATTCTGATGACATAGCATTGCAAGGGAAAAGTAGTAAAGACATATCAAAAACATTTATTGACTTAGAAGAGGCATCACTACAAGCAGGGCTGGAAGTTAACAACCAAAAAACAAAATACATGACTATGATAAGAGAAGAACAGACAGATGTACTGCTGGGAATCAAAGCATGGAAAAGAAAAGCTTTAGTTAGGTCTGAGTGGAAGGAAGTAGTGAGGCAGGCCAAGGCCCTACATGGGCTGTAGCGCCATAGGGATAGATGGATGGATGGATAGTACATAATTTAAATGATTAATCATATGTATCATATCATATAAATATATACAAGTGAAAGTTTGTTTGTTTGTGGCTGGCTGGATTTGTTCCACATACGTTTTTACATGGATCGATGGATCTTGACCAAACTTGGCACATTTATCCATAATTATCCAGAAGGAACTCTTAAGGGGTTATGAAATTTTTATAACCTCTTTTGGGGCCCCCAAATTCGTTTTTTTCCTTATATGAGCTATATAAATAAAATTAACAACAAATACTCTTACACGAATAGATAGATCTTGACCAAACTTCGTACACATACATTTGATTATCCAAAGTCAAGTACCGAAGGGTACTGAACTGATAATATCCATTCCTCGGCGGCCAGGGGCCCAGTTTCATTTTTTTCGTATATAAGCTATATAAATATTAATTGGCTACTATCAAAGGGTACTGAGCTCGTAATATCCATCATTTTTTCTAACATAAGCCATATAAATATCAATAGTCTTAGACAACACTATAGTTTCTACGTGAATTGATGGATATAGGCCTAGCGTTGTAGCAATCTCCTTCATTGTCCGTATTGAAATATCTGTGGATTTAAAACTAATAATATCCATTCTAGAATTTTCCAGAAAGTTGGATAATTTTAAAAAGTTATATCTATGGCAGTTTTAAGTAGATTTTAATGGGAAAAATTTTAAATTTTAACTTTATTATTTAACTGTCTGATATTTATAGGGCCCCCTATCTCAGGCATAACTAAATCAGTACAGTTATGGAATGGGCCACTCTGGGCTTCTTGATTAACTTAAAAGAAAAAGGATTATAATTATGGTTTTTGTTGAAGATTTTTATCGTATTCAAAAAATGATTATAAAAGTAGTTTTTACACATGTTTCGAGCGGGTTATTAAATTTAATCTAGAATATTCCATAAAGTTCTAAATTGTTACAAGGGGATATATAGTGGCATCTAAGGGATTATTGAAATGTAAGTTAGTTCTATTCATTTCTTTACATACCCAGAGTTTACTGTTCTCTCAGTACAACTGAAGAATTTTTTGATACGGTATCCCAAATGGGTCGGGATCCCATCATAATCTTTATCCCAATGGGATCAGGATCCCACCAGAAAATGGGATCCCACCGGGATCAGGATCCTAACCTTGAATGGATCCACCGGGATCAGGATCACACCGGGAAACGGAACTGCGTCGAGATCGGTGTCAGAATGGGATCGGGGTCCCAATGGGATCAGGGGTCTCACCAGGATGGGGTCTCACCAGGATGGGGTCTCACCAGGATGGGGTCCTAATGCAATCCCGGGTATATAGGCTAGTATATCATATAAAAGGGAATGTTTGTTTGTTTGTGGATTTGATCCACATATGTTTTTACATGGATAGATGGATCTTGACCAAACTTGGCACATATATCCATCATTATCGGGAATGAACTCCTAAAGGGTTATGAATTTTTTATAACATTCCATTTGGGGCCGGGGCCCCGAATTCATTTTTTTTCTTATATGAGCTATATAAATAAAACTAACAACAAATTCTCCTACAAGAGTTGATGGATCTTGACTAAACTTATTAAACATACACTTGATTATCCATATTCAAATACCAAAGGATAATGAACTCATAAAATCCATTTCATTTTTCCTTATATAAGCTATATAAATATCAATAGGCTTGGACAACACTTAAGGTTCTAATTCATGGATCTATGTCTAGCTTGGTAGCAATACCTTTCATTATCCGTATTGAAATATGGGTGGATTTAAAACTAATAATATCCAATCCATTAGGGCCAAGCTAGAATTTTTCAAAAAGTTCGATAATTTAAAAAAGCTATATCTATGGCATTTTTTAACCGATTTTAATGGGACAAATTTCAAATTTTAACTCTATACTATTTATATGAATGATTTTTATAGGGTCCCCCATCTCAGACATAACTAAAACGATACTTTATTAAATAGGCCCCCACTGGGGCTCCTATTTCAATTTAAATGTACTATAGTTATAGTAGTACAATTTAGTTGTATAATATTTTGCATTCGAGAAATAATTAGGTAGAAAGGTAATTTTTTACACGTTTCATGGAGGATATTAAATTTAATCTATAATGTTCCAGAAAGTTCTATATTGTTCTACGGGATATATTATGGGATCTAAAAGCTTATTGAAATGTCCGTTTATTTCCATTGATTTCTTTGCTTTCATGGGGATTTTCTCTTAACATACCCTTCATAACCCTACCGGGAACAAAATCCCGTTGGGAACATGATCCCACCGAGGAATCGGATCTTGATTTAGAGGATTCCACCAGGAAATGGGATACCACTGAGAAACAGGATCCCACCGGGAATCGGGATGCCACTGGTATCAGGATACCACCAGGATTGGAATCCCATTGGCATTAGGATACCGATGGGATCAGGATACCGACTGGATCAGGATCCCTCCGGGAAATGGGATCCTAAAGGATCTAGATCTAACGGGGTCGGCATACAGATGGGATCAGGAACCCACTGGGATCCAATTAATTGTTTTATTTTTTTACTATAGCTCTGTTTTTTGTTTTTATATGGCGCTTAATGTCAATGTTACTTAAAAGGCTGTAGAATTTTTTTTTCCTAATGAAATGCTAGGCAACGCCGGGTATATTTGCTAGTTACCTGTAAAAGGGTTGGACTGCAATCAAGCTTTTAAGAAGATTAATGAGACACAAGCCACAAACAATTTGTGTAAATAAAACAATATTTTAATTATATTTATCATTATACAAAATAAAAAGGGGGACAAGACAAAGAGTAAGAGGGTTCCTGGCGTAAAATGCCTTCATCAGAACAAACAAACAAAAATTAATTAATAAATTAAATTTACTGTATATCCAAACTACATCTAAACATTTTTAGTAAGGGCAATTCAATATTTAAAAGTATTTTTTTTATTTTAAAGTTATCATTAGCAAAAATATTAAAATGGGGTTTTTACTTTTTTGACTCTTTTGAGTTGTGTGAACTTTTCACTATTTGAAATTTTATTGATTTGAATAATTGTAAAAGTTAATATTTAAAGTATTTGAAGCATTCCCAGATCTTCCATGTTTTTGAAAAATTATTTTTTGCATTATATTATGCCCAAAAAATAATAATAAATCAAATAATTCCAAGATATCAATTGAAAATCTATTTCCCTAGCAACAGTATTTTTCATTACTCTGTGTGTATCTTAGAAAGAGTTTAAGGTTTAGCCATTTGGGGATAATGTAGAAGAGGGTCTAGGAGAGAGGGTAGGTGAGGCATGTTAGAAGAGATAGGGGTTGAGGTGGGAGAAAGAAGTTGGAGGAGCATAGTTGGGGTTGTGGGGGTGGAGCATAAATGGAGGATATTGGTGATGGGGGAACTTAAAAATTACTGCAGTAAAGAAGGCTAAGGGATCCCTCCAACTGTGAATAAGACCGCCTTAAATGACAGAGAATGGCCTAGTTATCTCATAATTTGTCATAGTTTTGTTTCAAAGCGACTATGGTACTAAAAAATAATAATATATTTTTCCAAAGGTGATTATTGCAAACAAGGAGCCATCCGAAAAAAGGAGCTTTTGAAAAGTTGTCAAATTCTAGGCATTCCAAAGCAACATGTTCAAGTTTTTGATGATAGGTAAAATTGCCTTACTTTGCTTTAGACATTTTTAAAAATATATATAGCCTATTTATTTATAGAAATAACTTTTTCCATAGATCGAAAATTGGTGTGAGCAATGACTTTATTTATAAATAATTTTAAAAAACTTATCTCCATCATAAAATGCATTTCTTAAACTTAAAGCTTGATATGGCTTTCCTAAGTCACATCTAAATATTTCGGTTTTTCAGTTCTTTTCCTGATGACCCAAAAGCCATATGGGATGCCAAGAAATTACTCTCTAAGATTTTAGCATGTATTAAGCAAATTCAACCCAACCACGTAAGAGGCTATCCATAAACGATGTGATGCTATTTTAGTCTATTTGTGCACCCCCTTCCTTTTTCTCCATACCCCATCATCACAAAAAGTCATTTCAAGATAGAAACCCTTATCAAACATTGTCACATATGGATGGCTGATAAATGGACCCATTTAAACCCTTATATTAATTCATAACATTTAATATGGCACGTTAACAAAGGAAATGACATTGGACTATAAGAAATATAAAATAGCTAAAACAGAGTTTCTATTGCTAAAATTGAATTCGCTCATTAATAAACATGCTCCTCTGAATTCAATTCCACTTTGATCTGAAAATGTATGTTATTTTGTAAATTTATAATCATATTTTGTTTTTTATAGTCTCTAAATTTATGACATTGTTCTTTCCATTAAGATTTTAACGTTTGATGCTAAAGGAGTCAGTGGTCATCCCAACCATATAGCTGTCTCAGAAGTTGTCAAGTAAGATGCCAATTTTGTGTATAGAATTTCAAAACAAATCTTTGAAGTTAGATGTATTTTTAATTCATAATGTCTTAAAGAAAATTATTGTAAGTTTTTGTTTTTTTTCCCCAGGGACAATTTCAAAAACCAACGTAAGTTGATATTATTTATATGCAAGTCTAGTAAATATTATTTTTTACAAAATATTTCATCGAAATAAACTTATTTCAGAATGTAATTTTGATGTTTATAAATATAATATATAGCGTATCTAATTCAAGATTATATCCTCCTCATTTTTTTGGCTAGAATCACCTCAGATTTATCAGCTAGAAAGCATTAGCTTGCTTCGAAAATACCTTGGGATACTAGACTTGCCATGCAGTTTAGCTTCAGGTCATCCTATGTTTGTTTTATCCCCACTAAACATATTGAAGGCTCAGGTAATTATCTTCTTCTTCTTCTATATATTAAGGGCCCACGATCAATTTATTGATAATCTTGGCTCCAATGCATGCAGAGGGGATTTGCAATGTTTCTGTGCCTGTTGTTGATGAGGATATTTCACTGGTTGCAAGGCTACTTTGTGAGGGTATCATGCACTGGGGGTTGGAAGGCCTGAGGCAATAGACGCAAATGTGTCAAGTGTTGTCGCCTCAACTGTTCCTTTTGAAAGCTTGTTCCAGTCCCTGATTGTCTTTGGCAGGAATAAACAGTTCCTATACTGGCTACTCACTAGTATGAGCCGCAATTTCCTGTCATGGCTTCGTCTCTGTCTATGGGGGAGAGGGATAAGTTTCTGTTTAATGCTGTAGCAGTGGACCAGCCCATTATTTATCTTGTACATTATGGAGAGCCTGGATAGTCGTCGTCGTTCCTCCAATCTGATTTTTCAAATAAATTAACATTACTATTTCTAAATGCAATTTATATAAAACGCTGACATTTTTTAAAAAGTTGATAAAATTTACTTCCGCGTTATGTAAAAAGTAATTTTGCTTTTTAAATTACCTTTCAGCGAGCAATGTTTGCTCACAAGTCACAACTGGTCTGGTTTAGAATTCTTTACATCGCCTTCTCTCGCTTCATTTCAATAAATACTTTCATTCAGACAGGAGAATGAAGAGAGCCAGAATGTTAAAGCCAAGTTCTTATATGGTTCTAGATTTCTTTGCAGTAGACTGAATTTTTAGGAAGATCACTTAAATTAACTACAGTGTCTCTGATTGATCCAGAAATATGACATCAGGGAAGAGGTACCAGATTACCAAAGGTTTTAACATATTAAAAGTTTATTTTTTTACATTTCCTCTTCTTATCGCTATCACCCATATGTCTTCCCCCTCTTGATCCACTCTTGAGGAAAGGAGTGGAACATAGTGAATTATGTGAAGCTTTAAACTTTTATTGGTTTACATGCAAGTTGATGGCAAAGCAATTGGTTTGAAATTCATAAATGAATTGAATTTACTGATCACTGAACCGGGAATCTGAAATTAAGAAGAAAAAAAAGAGACAAAGACAGTCATATGTTCATGCATATTTATTTTTTTTGACAGTTGACTACAACATACAAAGCATGAAAGCCATCATTTGTGGCTGTGGACTTAGTACAAATAAATGGAAGGGATATTAAATCAAAAATCAAAATATTTCACAAATAGAAACGTGATCAGCTCTAGTCCCACCCTGAAATATTGGCTACTCAGAAAATTATACTTTAAGTTGAAAGGTAGCTACATTATTTTTCTTATGCTTTAGCACTCATAAAATAAATAAATGCAATCTTTGACTGGATAATAATATCCAAAGTGGATGATTAAAAAAATTATTATTTTATATATTATTAATATATATATAAATAAAGAAGGCTTGCAAAATTTTTTTAACCTGTGAATTGTAACGTAAAAAATACATCTTTTGTTTTCATTTATAATGTTGTTTAGATGGTTTCTAATAGTTTTTTTTTTTTTTTTTTACTATGCATTATTAATTCCATTACAACGTACACACTAATTGTAAAGTACATTATCTTATTTCCATAGTTGAAGATATTTAAAAGTTATGTACCTTTCAACTATTAATACATTTTTATCAATACGAATTGTGCTCCCATGAGATTTAAAAAAACAACTGAATATTAATTTTGAATGCCAAATAAAATCTTATGTTACAAATAAATCTCTTGCACTTAAGTATCCATGGCAGAGTAATCTAATGTCAATAGTGTCAGTTCTCATCAGTGGTTTTTATAACATTGTCTATCGTTTATTTTCTAATCAGTATTTTTATGATATTGTCCTGATATTTTCGGTTTATATTTACAAAGGACTGAATCTAATATTTGAGATCATTGAAGCTCTATCTTAGAAATTTCAAAAAATGTTTTACATTCATTAACTGTGATTAATTCATGCTCATCATTAATGTTGATTTAAAACAACTGGATTAGTAAGAATTTTTTTGTTGTCCTGTCAAGTTTGATAATATTCAATATACACTCCACCACCCAAGGTTAATGCAATCATGCAAGTTTGCCTGGTACCTAGCTTTCAACACAACTATTTAAAAACACAAATTTTAAATGTTTGAAAATAATTGCAAGTATATTTTTAGAAATTTGGTACACATTTATTTTAGTTATATCTTTAAACAGATGTGATAAAACCTGAGATATCATGTGTGTGGCCCCCACATAGTAATTGGTTCATCAAGAAATTATACAAGTTAAATATAATGAACTTAAAGTGGGCTTACACTAAATATGGTGGCATCGAATTTTGGAAACGCAAAACAAAAACATAATTATTATCGATACAATGTCACTAAAGAAATTGCTTGCTTCTTTTAATTTCAAAAGAAGGAAAAATTATAGAGATCGCTTTGAAAATACTTATATTAAAGAGGACAAAAATAACAGTCATCATTTTGAAAATACTTATAAGAAGTAAAAAGAAAATGAACAATAACTGCAACAAACTTAGCATTCCAGTACTAAAGTGATGCTTTTTTTCACGTAACCTAGATTACTATATATTTTAGATAAGATACCCTGTGTTGTACAAAGATCGGCCAATAGCTTTGGTAAACCCACTGCCTTATAGAGAAGACGATCACATAATTTAGCAAGGAAATCTACAAAACGGAACAGGCATGAGTTACCGTAGAAAGAGCAGAGGCCTTATTAACACAAAGGAAACAGAACATGACAACAATCCAGCAAGTAACAAGATGGAATGATGGACATGAAAGCAAAGTACTTCAAAAAATATCAAGAATGGGAACTGCATGCAAGGATAGGACGGATGGGATCAATAGTTTGTCAGTTTCAGCTTACAAGAAACATTTGTGATATGGGTAGGCAGTAATAATTCTCTACTGCACAAACTTGACACACCCTACTTCAATCCATGACACTATAACTTTGTTGTGAGTGTTCAATGATTTATAAGACGTTGATGGAACAACCTCTTTCAGATACTACAAAGAAAGAAAGACACATTTAACCAATCAGAGCAGATTTGATTGGTTTTCCAAAATATGACAACAGCAAATAAAACATATGGTTAGATGCATTTTTGTGAAAGTCCATTGTCTGAAAAGGAAATGGTTTTCCAAAATATGACAACAGCAAATAAAACATATGGTTAGATGCATTTTTGTGAAAGTCCATTGTCTGAAAAGGAAAAACTAATCCAACACATTTATTAGTATTTCAACATCCATTTTTATGGGGCAAAAAAAAAAAAGAGTAATGTTTAATGTTAATTTTTAAATATGGTAATTACATTTTAAAACAACAAAAAAACAATTTTGCTTTTTGCTCTAAGGGAAAATGTGGTCCATGCAAGACGACCACAAAGAAAAAAAAACAACTTAGACCATTCACATGGTCACATATATGGCACATTTAAAAGTTGACCAACAGTATCTCTACAGCACATGTCATCAGCAGGAAAATTATATCCAGGGTCAGATCAATAAAATACAAAAACCACTTTATAGAAATGCAAAAAATACTTGAACACTTATTGGCACAAATGACAACATTATTTAGGTCAAATTAATTATGTGTCTTTGGAATAGTCACCATTAGAATTATTCGGTCCAAACTTGCAATAATACAGGTAAATACAAGTTAAATTTTTACAAAGTTTTATATCAACGTTAATAAGTTTAATCAGTAGCCTTACCTATTTAGTTCTCAAGTTTATTTAAAAACTATTTTAAATTAGTAGAACTACACTTTGGGGCAAAAATCATTGATTTACAGCGTTTCATCTTTAAAATTAATTTGTTTGGATTCTCACAATTTGCTAAATGGCATTTATGATTCAACATGTTCAAATTAAGTATGGATCAATTAAATAAGATTGAACCATTTCCTACAACTACCAGTTATGTTACAGCGCTGCCAGAATAAATCTGAACTTTGTATACAACTTCAACATAGCTACAAGAAAAATGGTATTAAAACTGAATAAGCTAAATGTCTTAAAACAAAATCAAGTTTCATCAGCACTGCAACTGAAGAGATCTGTTGTCTACAAATTTCTAATTCAAAAGATTGATAATTCACTTAACTCTAAACAGCCATCTGTTATTAATATGACTGTATAATTGTTGACATGAGTAACAAAAATAATTAAATTAAATTTTTAAAATCCATTTTTTCTTCTATTTTTACACTAACAACTTAAATAGAGAAGTTAATATTATATAAATTTGATTATGGTATTTAATCAATCTGCTAATGATGACACAGAAATATATAAAAAAAAAAAATGCTTTTTGATTCCATGACTCAAACAGGCTACAAGGTAGATCCTATGACTCAACCATATTACATATAATACAATGTATATATCAGTAGTGTTAATAATGTAAGTATGACAAGGTTCATGATAAACATATAAGAATGACAGCAGTAGAGTGACTATTGAAAACACCAGGTTATTTATTCCAATATCAATATTGCCAGGAAAAAAACTATTGCACCAGTAATTGTAAAACCATGGACACTTAATTATGCGACAACTAAAATACTGCCTAAGATGGATTTGGCTCTTACAGATAAATACTGCCTCAGATGGATTTGGCTCTTACAGATAAATACTGCCTAAGATGGATTTTGCTCTTACAGATAAATACTGCCTAAGATACTAAGATGGATTTGGTTCTTACCGATGAATCCTGCCTAAGATGGATTTGGTTCTTACAGGTTAATACTGCCTAAACCGGATTTGGCTCTTACTAGTCATACAGATAAATACTGCCTATGATGGATTTGGCTCTAAAAGATAAATAGTGCCTAAGACTAAAATGGATTTGGCTCTCACAGATAAATACTGCATAAGATGGATTTGACTCTTACAGATTCAGATAGCAATAATACATAAGAATACTTGGCTTTAAAATTAATTACAAATTATTCACAGTGTTAAATAATATATAAATGTTTATTTATATTCTATAAATGCTCAGTTGGAGCATTGCTATGGCAACAGTCACAACGAATGTTTCTTCTTATCTAGCATCCAAATCACGCTCCTATACTTATAGATAACGATAACTGAGAAAATGTAAACAAACTGCTTTGGCAAGACTTATCCCCTTAGCTATTGTCTCAGAGTCAATTTACAGTGATTCTTTAGCACTGGATGAGGTATAATTTTAGTTGTAGCAAGCTCACTCATATGTACACAAGTACATATATATATTATACACACAACTAAAACGCTCAATTTTCTTTGTACATCAAAGAAGAAGTGAAGTAACTACTGCTTAAGATTCCCTTGACATGCCCAGTGGTATTTTTCGTAGATCAACATTTATGGCAGTTACATCAGGGTAACAGAAAGTGACATTTAATTTTGTTTAAAAGGCAGACAATTTGTGTACAGTAACAAACAAAAATTGTTTGGAATTAGAGGCATGCTTGTAGTTATCATTGATAACCTGAGGCAAAAGTTTCAGTTTAAAGGCGAGTGAAAAGAATGTATTTATATTTAATGGGAATGTTGACAAAATTCTAACATCACAAAACTGAATGGAATATAAAAAAAAAGGAATGATTTACTTAATAACTTAATAATAACATGTAAGGAGCGTGTGTATGTGTGTGGTTTTTTCTTGGGGGTGGGGGGTGGTACAATGAATATGATGTCATTGCTTGGTTTGTTGTCATAATGGGAAAACAGCAAGTTAGGGTGAAGAGATACAATTTAAATCATTTTATTTATACATTTTTCCCACCAGGATTTTTTGCCATAATTGTAGTAATGATGTTTTTTTTTAAAAATCAATATCATAAATATTAAACTTTGTACCAGAGAAACACAAATTATGGAACTAAATGTTAGTTTTCTTTGACTTTTGAACTTCACCAATATACAACATTAACAAAATATTATACCAAATCAATGATAAAACCACAGTTAAAATGTAAAATGTCTTGGATTTATTGTGGTTAGCAGGCAGTGGGAGAGCTTTGATTTTACACAGAATGTTTTTCTTAATAGCAGCTTCAGATAATACAGTAAAAAAAACACTATAAATGATTTTTTTAAAGTAAATTTAAACATTTATTTGGTAAATAAATGCATTTTCAGTAAGTTATCCCCTAATAATTTCTTTGTATAGATACAAAAATGTTTGAGACTTTCAGGCAATAAAATTTGAATAAATTATTTTTAAAATATGACAGTTACATGGGCCTGAAAATATGCTTTTTAAGATGTAAATATTATTGTGGTGCACAGTAACAGACAAAATATCAGCACAAGTTCACTGCCTGAAAAAACTAGAGATCTTATAGAGCAATTCAAAGGTTATATAATAATAACACAATTTACCCGTGCGAAGGAGAGAATGATGGTCATAAAGTGTTCATAAATATGACTAGATCACAAAAAACAAAAAAAAACTGTCATGGAATATTTTAGCAAATAGATTTCATCTTACATTTGGGAATGTTTAATTAGGAATGGCCTATGGTGGCTGGAAATATATCAAACACAGATTACTTATTAGAAAATTCAATTTCATTAATTTTGGGAAAACATATAATTAGCAGACTGTTGCTGGTGGTTCTCTTGTATTGTTATTGACCAATCTAAAAATATTTTAATTTTTAACACATGAAAACTGTTAAAGCATGCGAGCTCCAGATTGATTGTGTGGTCACTTTTAGATAACACAATAATATAAATTATACTCTTAGAAAATATGAGTGATTGGTAACCCTGTTTTGTTTTTAACATGCTAATAAGTTCAAATTGCAGGTATCCATGGTGAGATATCCATGGTCAGATGGGCATTCTCAGATGAGCAAGCTCAGTGGGCAATGCTCATTTTACCATTCAAAGACAGCCATATTAAATTAAACATTCTCTGATGGCCAGGCTTATGTGCCCACAGTCAGTCTAAGTCTAAAAGTGACAACACCACTGTGGCCCTTAATTTTGGCCATTTATTTTTAAACATCTTTTCTTTTTTAAAAAAAAATTCAATTAGATATGTTAAAAAAAACAAAACAATTGTCAGATACAATGAAAAAACTTGAGTTTAAAAGAAAGAAATGCACTTAAAAATAATAAGTGTCCACAAATTTGAAATTTTCAAAAGCTTCATAGAAAACACCTGATCAAAATCTTCATAGAAAGGATCTTCAACGCTTTCATTTTTTTTATCACACTAAATGTTGATTGTTTTTTTTCAAAACTAATGAACATACCTTTCAAAGAATTAAGATTGAGCAATTTCTCAGAGTGCTAAAATTTTCTGAGCTATATCATGAGAACCTATTGAGACAATATTATTGTATTCTTATTGTAGTAGCTGAATGTAGTGTGACATAAGTGGTGAGATGTCGGTAATTATGAAGGATTTGTGAAATTTTTTTTTGATAATATGTCCCTGAGATTGTGTAGGGTGGAAGTGGAAGAAAAACATTTTGTGCCATGGGAAATGGCTGGATCTGTTTATGTTTTTCATTATATGATCTATACAAATAAAATAAGATCATGATTTTGCCCTGTCACAAGGTCAATCATGACCGTTTAATGTAAATTTTATTGGGGCACAAAAATTACAGTTGAACCGGTTATATCGCCGGCCTAGAGATTTGCCAAAAAGCGTCGAGATAAAAAAAAAAAAAATGGTGGCGATATATTAACATGTGCTTGAAATTTATTTATGTACATAATGTGCGTTAATAAATGAGAAAGTTCATGCATGTGTTTTTGGAGTTTTTTGTTTTTTTTACACAAAAGCGTTGCCGCGATTTGTTTGACAAACGATCGAAAGTAGTTAGTAAAAACAGAATTCCGACATAGGAACCAATAAAAATTCTTATTTTATTCACCGGTCAGGGCTACATCATGTGTTACATGAAGTAGGTCAGGAAAATACCAAATTTTGCTTGAAATTACTGGCGAAAGATTTGGTTGCTTTCGTAATGTTCTTTATGATGATAAGCTATATTTATCTTGAACCGGAAATAATAAGCTTTCAAACCATACCAAATACATTAGGATTGGGTGATTCCAAATACTCTTAACGAATGGTCAAGCGGATCGAGATAACAAACGTTAAGTGGCAAATTTGGCCCCCTCTTGTGCTTGAGATAATAGGGTTTGGTAACATAACCGATGACAAATTGCTAAGACAAAGAGAGAATTTGGCGGTTCCACTTCAAAAATATCAACTTATTAGGGTTGGCGAGTTAACCGAGGTCGAGATAAGTGGGTTCGACTGTAACGTCTTTCCTGTGTGTGGAGCATTCGATAGCTGTTCTCATTACATGAGAACATTGTTTCATGTTAATTTACTTGACTTCTGAATGTTGTGAAATGTATTATTATTGAATAATAATTCTAAGACCAAGGTGAGCAACCGTTTTCTAAAATAGCCAGTTGTAGCAAATGAAAAGTAAAATTTGCCATAATATATATAATTAATTCATAAAACACCTCTATTAATTCAAATGAGAGTAAATTATTATCATTATGATGCCATGTTTACATCTGGATATATGACAAGATTTTGATTTTCTACTTTAAAATTTCTACTTTCAATTTAAAAAAAGCTAAGGAAAAAAAAAATATATATGATAATTATCTGACATCCAATCTGCTGCTGAGGATTAAAGCATACACTAAAGTCTTAAAGTGTTGAGAGCCATTCAATGAACATTTTTAATTTGATTGATTTATCAACTTTTGACAACAAAATTGAGGGCAGGCATCTTTTATATTTGAAAACAAAAATAAACACAATTAAAAAATTGATGAGTTAAGTAAAACTGTTTAACTCTACCAGCAAACTGTAAGTTGATTGGCCTTCTACATTTATAATAAACACACAAAAATTTAAATCTTACATTTGCCAGAACGCTTATAAAATATGTGTATACATAAATAAACCTGAACTGAACTACACCGTTCATACAGTTTAAAAGGAATTATAAATATGACTAGGTTATCGTGTGCAGTTCAGTTAGCAATCAACAATAAACAAATTGTACAGCGGAATAAATTCTTTTTAAATCTAAAACTGACTAGAGTTATTTATAAAGAAATTCTCTTAAGCCTGATAGCTAGACTACTCTCAATGTATTATGCATATCATCTTTTGAATCTATAACTAAAGCTTCTGCTGGACATCAGCCATTAACTAAATCAACTGCAAACAAAAGGCCAGACAAAAAATACTTGGCAGTGCAACACACTTATAATGTGCTAATCTCACGAATGTGTTTGTATTCCATCCAGTCGTGTTTCACACATCACAGCCTGTTGGGGAAGTGTTGGGTGCTCTGTGGTGCTCAGCAAGTGGACATCCTTGCCCTCAGTTGAAGATGTTGAACAGCTTGTTATTTTGGAAGAGTCAGACTATAGTATAGAGGAAAAAATGATATGAGTAAATCATTTATACAGATCTGAGTGTAACTAATTTGTTACATTGGTCAAAACTTTGACCATGGATAAAGTTATCATATACCTTATCTGAAATCTGACATTTAATTAAAATAAAGGGACAAAATTGTATGCCAACTTTACAATTCAATTTTCTGCTCTAAAGATAGGCAATGGGGCAAAAATGTTTTTTTGAAAACAATGGAAAAACGTATATTTAAATATTTCAATCAGACTGTCAGTTTATTTCACCCCTGCCTCAGCAAAGGGGTGTAATCTAAACTAGTAATAGTAATGTACACATTTTAAATTAAACATTACTAATAGAAATAGTTATAAAAAAAAGTAAAGTTATTGCAGTTTAATATTTAAAAAAAAATAAAAATTAATGAACTGTAATTGTATATTTAGTATTTATTTAGGTGGAAACCAGGAGTGTGCTTTAATTAACATCAAGGAGTAGTAAGTTAATAAAAGCTCACCTGTCCAGAAGTCAGTTTCTCCACACATATTCTCATCTGTGCCACAAGAACCAGCAAATCTTCGGTTGTGGCGTCTCTGGTCTCAACATTGTCCGCAACTTTATCTTTGCCATGAACCCTGTCCACCAGTTCCTTCAACTGCCTACAGGCCTCTGTCAGCTGTTCTTGCTGTGGTATAGAATTAATTCAATGAACTGATTGAGTTTTTTTGCTGATAGGAGAAAACATGGAGAGTAATGGTCCATGGAGAAAAATTAATTCTTCATTAAAACTAACTTTGGTGACTTGCAATATTTGTTTTTAAAATTTACATTTGTGATGCTCTTGAGACACACACAAAAGCCACCCAGGTTTATTATATTTCTTTCTTTCTTAGTGGGAAAAATCAAATCTTAAGTAGATACAATAAAATCTTTGAAAACATTTCTAAACTTTCTTTTACACTTATAAATTCACTTATTCCTTGTAGAATTTAATGTTGTACTAAAGTTGTTTTTTTTAATATTTGCTTAAAACAAAATAGTTTATTTGTTATTGCTAATAAATATACAGGGGAATTATCCTTGTAATAACCTGTTTAATATGATCACAGAGTTGACTCTTTTGTAAATTATCATTTTCTAGCAAACTATGGTGATTGTTAACATTCTTCTCTTCTTGAACATCAACAGCACTGTCACAGAAGTGGTAATTATAACTTAGACCTGCAAAGGTAAATAAGCAAAACCAAGTTAAACTCCTAACAGGAGCTGACAGACATATTTTGTCAGTAACAATAAAATAAAATTTGATAAAACTAAAGCCATTTAGAAAAAACACTCGTAATTTGACAGCGACAGGAAAATGTGATGTTGGATAATTGCATTTTCCCCTCTTCTTTTTGCATTGTAATTCAAAGGTTTTCTCATAGTCAAATTAAACTAACTCTAACAAAAATAATGTTACCCATTCTCAATTTTTTGCTGTTAACATTTCTTACCTTGTTATATTCTGACTCTGTGAAATTTTTAAAATCTAATTTTGACATAGCATACAACTGAGCTTATCATTTCAGTTTAATTATGTGGCATATGCTGCAAGTGCTATAGAAATAAGTAACCTTCCAGCCACAATGTCAGATCTGTGAACATTCTATGACAATTTATCACTACATGTTTATCTTCTGAATGAAGTGATGGTAAACTATTGGAAAGATAAGTGATTGTATGCTGTCCTCACCATGTCTACTATCCCCTATAGATAAAGTCGTTCCAGCAGTGTTTCCAACAAGAAAATCATCATCGTCACACTCGAAGTCATCTTCCTCCAACATCTCAGATGTGACTTGTGTCATGTAGTACCAATCAGCTGGACAACTCTGCAATTATTGACAAAATGTTCCCAATATTTTTTAAACATAATTATTTTATTATGGTGACCTGTGTAACTATGTTAACAATAAATCTTTAAAGTTGCACACAACTAGCTTAAGCCTGGATTTCAACTATGATCAAGGTTAAAGGCACCCAAAACCAGTGACTGTTTTAACCCGACTCCAACAATTAAACAATTTAAGAGTGTGGAGATCAGATTACTGTGAAACTCTGATTTACAGTAACTTATGAATTATGTATATAAAATGAATCCGTCCATTAACTGACACAACACAAGCTCTGCTTACCAAGTCTGACTCCAGCCGAGATTTTATTTCCATGGACCGGTTGAGAGATTCATTGCTCTGATGATCACCCTCCTGGGAGTCCCCCCCTGAGTAAAAGTCAAAAACACCCAGCATGCAATTTGAGGAAGAGTCTGATCCCGAGCTGTTTTTATCTTCATAAAGCTGTGATGACAGCTCTGTGAATAATGACTGCTCTTGATAACCCCTGGGGTGAAATTCAAAGGCAAGTGGGTTGAGCCCTGAAGGGCTTGCCCTACCACTGTGAGACAATGGATCAGAAAACAAGGACTTGTCAGAGTCTTCTGGGGAGCAGCTTTTGAAGCTGGACAAAGAGTCTGATAGAGTGTCTTGTGGTGTGAATGCTGGTTGTGTTTGATGGAACTCCTCCATAGACATAGATTTACTATTGACTCTTGTGGAAAGGTTGGAGGACTCCACAAGCAGCACCTGGTTTCCGTTACCATCTGTGGAAGTGGGAGCAGCCAAGGTAACTGAATGGCGGTACATCTCTCCTAGTTCTGAGTACAATGTCTGCTTGTAGCCGCTACTCCTGTTTTTATCCATATCAGTTTCAGAGTCGTCATCACTACTGCCACCAATGTTCTTATGTTGACGTTTTCTGGATCCTTCTGCCGTTGAGTACAAACTGCAGTCGCTGGTATTTCTACAGTGACCATGTGCAGTGGAAGAAAGAGCACTTCCTTCTCCCTTTAATTGGTCACTATTTGGCTCAGCAAACAAAGAATGCTCTGGTAAATGCTGTTGTTGATTCACTTCAATATTGTCAATTTCTTCTGGTGCGTTCTTAGAAGATTTATCTTTGTGCTCACCTGGTGAATGAGATTTTCTCTGCTTCTCTTGGATGAGCTCAAAGAAAAGAGTTTGGGGTGGAAATGCTTTGTCCTGGACGTTCCTTTTGAATCCAGAAATGGCAGTGTTTTTATTGTAGCCAGTGTTAATACTTGCATTGCTCCCGGTTGAGTTCCTGTAATGTGTATGACGGTAGTATGGTTGCTGGTGGTGATCTAGTTGTAACTGTAGATCAGAGTTCACTTCCTGTAGTTCCTCTATATCAGAAGCTTGGCGGTGAATCTAAGGGCGTAAAAGAATAAATTATATAAGATAGATGAGAAGATTGGGATAATGCATTATGCATTCTGTGTATATTTCTCCAGTTTTACTTGCAGGTGATTGGCTAAATAAATGTATCATCTAAATTACAGCCACCCAACAAATAAAATAATTTAACAAATCAAGAAAATCTAACTAAATTAAAAAAGGAAAACGTCAAGGTTTTAGGCATATGTGAACCAACTAAGAAAGACCATTTAAACACCTGTCTTAGGCTTTAGACATAGATTCTCCTACCAAAATAACAGGGATTAAAGTCAATCTGAACTTATGTTTTCAAAAATAACAAAAACAACAAACCAATGACTTACCTTTTCCTGTTGTTGGGAAACTTTTGTTTCCAGGTTCTGCAGCTGTTCCTGGGTTACTTCCAGGGTAGTTAACAGGCCATCCCTTTCTCCCTGAACTTCAATCAGCTTTTGAGTTGTCTCTCTCAGTTGTTTACTGAGCTGTTCAACCTAAGATTTAAAGCAACATTTTAGTCATATATTCATGTTCAAGCATACTTCAATTAATAAGAGTGTTAGTCTAAATAGTAGCATTCCCCTGAGTAAGTAACTAGACATGTTCAAGTACTTGAAGGACTTCCCTTTTCTCTAAAAAAATAACCCACTAAGTATCACTGAAGAAGACAAAATAATATAAATAAGGAAAACAGTGGACACACAACTGAATGGACATCATAACCTAAGTAGTGATGTGTTGAGTAAAACATCCACCTGTTCTCTTAGCATGGCTATGTGATCCATCTGGTCTTTGATTGTTGCTTTATTGCAATCATTGAGTCCCTTCTGTTCACCTAGTTCTCTTAGCAGTTCCTCCTCTCTTTGTGATGCCTGCAGGAATATACATAAACCTTTAAATCCCTGAAAGTGGAGCCATTTACTATAGTCTGTAGATGTTTAAAGCTTTGCCCTCTTCCTTTTCTAAAGTTAGATTTTTAAATCTTCGGATGATGTAAATGCATTACTTCTTGTCACTCATATCCGGAAATTTGATCGAAAGAAATTTCGTAGACAGAAAATTGATAGATGTAATTTTATCGCATTATTTTGTTTGACTATATAAGTATAGTGCGTTCAAAAAGAAATTTAACGCAAATTTTAATGTATGACTGAAAAAAGATTCAACGAAATTTCCGTTTGATCAATTTACCGTCGACGAAATTTCTTTCTATCAAGTTTCTGGTAACCCTGGTCACTACAGACGATTATGATGTAAGATAATTCCAGAAATAGAAATGTGTAATCTATTTTTAAAAAACTAGTTTTCAAAAATTAGCAAAACTAATGCATATAGTAAAATATTTACCCTATTGAGTCAGCTCTGTGTGTAAATAAAACCTATGTAATACATTTTAATTTTTCAGTAAGGAAAATGAACACATTTAACAAGAAATTAGTTCAATTGAAAATTCTTAGTAATTTTGGGGTAACCTTTTTAACTTGTTCCATCAGAAAATCTGAGTTTAGCTTGGCATCTCGTAGTGATCTTGATCTTTCCCGCTCAGAGTTTTGCAACTCATCACTGACTCTGAGTTGCTTACGGAGTGACATAACATCTTCCTGTAAGTCTTTTAAAGCATTTTGGTATTCAACCTCCATTTTCTCAAGTTCAAGGTGAAGATCATACTTTTCCTGTTTCAGCTCCTTTTAATCAATTGAAATGTTAGAATTAAAAATGTTCCCTTATAAACAATTTAAACGAAATTTAAAAAAAATAAATTTTAAATATTTATAGAAACAGAAATAAGAATATAGGTTGCAAAGTTCTATCCTTTATTTTATTACTTCATATATTTTTTTGTAAATACCATCACAAACCTCCATTTTGTGTGTAAATTCTTCAACAACTTGGTCATAACGAGACTGTAGCTCCTGGTTAGAGTCTAACAAAGCTTTGCCTAGCTCTGCTGCCAGGATCAAGTCTCTCTCTTTCTGGGCCAGCTGATCAAATACATCCCCCACATTTTCCTCACCATGGTGTCCTTCACACTCAAGCTCGGGGTGAGAAGCACTGTCAGAGGAAGAAGGAAGACTACTCTTTCCTGACATAGCTTTAATCTACATGGAGGCTTGAAATTCAATTTTTACAACAGGTCACATTATCAAATTTACCTTCTCTCACTGGTTGACATAAGAGCTTAAAAGTGTTTAAGCCATTGCTTTTGCTATCTGTGGTAGGAAATAGAAATTTATGGGGAAAAAAATAAAATACTGTGCACATTCAACATATTGACATATTTAACCATAGTAATTCGATTAATGATGAAAATGATGAAAAGGGTCCCCATTGCAAAAGTGTAAATCATCATTAATGTGCCCCAACATAAATCTGGAAAATCATCTGTTATGCTTTAGTATAATTAGTATTTTTTAGTTAGCCTCTAAATAATCGTACTGGACTAAATATGAATTTAAAATGAGTTTTAGTTAGCCTTTTTTAGGTGCTGATTTATTATTAAATAATCCTCTGATTATGCTACATATGTCTATAAATGAAACTCACTGATCACTGATAGACTGTTCACCATCTAAATCTACTACTACTTAACAGTATAGCTATTAACAATAATAATATTATAGAGAATTATTTCTGTTCGGCCCACCACTCATTTTCCATGGCTGCCATGACAACAGATGTGTCATGGCAACCATGATGGAGAACGTGTTTAAAAAAAAAAAAAAGGTGGTGCACACACACGTCTGCTAAAACGGGGAGGGGAAAAAGTGAGAATGTGCTTTTTTTTAGCTACTTACCAAGAGAAACAAAAACGTTAAAATTTAATGAAATAATTGTTTGAGAAACATTCAATCCTAAAGTCTACTACTCTACCTAACCCAAATGCTAAATTTTGTAGTCAATCTGCGCTTGTACAGGGAGCCAATGAAGTGAATGAAGTAGTAGTGTGATTTGTCACCTTTTTTTTGCCTCCAGAATTAGCCTAGCAGCTGAGTGTTGAAGAAACTTTTGTAATTTTGATAAGAAGTGTTTTGGTGAACCTGATAGAAGAAAGTTACAATAGTCAAGACGAGAGAGAACTAGAGCATAAATAGCGCTGTATGCAGAGCGACAAATGTGAGAGATAGGATTATCGAGAGACATGCTATTAGACAGAATATAACCAAGATTCCTAGCGGAGAATGTAAACTGTATGTCGGAGTTACCTACATTTAATGAAGTGGGGAGAGCAGAGTTAGAGGGTGATTTGTGATCGTGAATAAGGAGTGCTTCCGTTTTGTCATTGTTAAGCTTCAACTTGGTAAGTGTCATCCATGTCTTGACATCATCAATGCTCTCCTGCAAAGTCCGCATAGCAGAATCAACAAGAGAAGGATGCATATGCTTGTATAGCTGCATGTCATCTGCAAATGACTGGCTCTCCACAGTATGCCTCCCGAGCAAGAGAAGCAGTGGTCTGGTATACATTGTGAATAGAACCGGGCCCAATACAGACCCTTGTGGCACTCCGTACACCAAGTCAGCATTGCCGGGGAGACAGCCATCGACAGCCACCGCCTGCGTTCTATCAGAGAGGTAGGACCTAAACCAAGCCAAAACTAATCCAGAAATTCCAAAGTAATTTTCAAGGGTTTTGTAAAGGGTTTCATGGTCAACAGTGTCAAAGGCCGCACTGAGGTCTAAGAGGATCAGGATGGAGATATCACTGCTGTCCAATACAAGCAAGAGGTCATTGGTGACTCTCAAGAGAGCTGTCTCAGTGCTATGGAAAGGTCTATAGGCCGACTGATTAGGACTGAGAAGAGAGTGGTCGTTTAAGTAAGCAAAAAGTTGTTTAAGTACAAGTTTTTCAATGACTTTAGATAAAAATGATAAGTTTGATACAAGTCTATAGTTTTTTAAATTATTTTCATCCAGACCAGGCTTCTTAAGCAATGGTTTGATGACAGCTGACTTACAAGGGAACAGTGCCAGAAGACAAGCTTTCATTGACTATATGGGTTATCGTTGGGAGCAAATGATCTAATGACTCAACCAACAAGGGGTGGGGATGGGGTCTAAAGAACATGATGTAGGTTTAGACTTCAGAATAACACTTTTGACCTCTTGTTCTGAAACCGGTTGAAAAACTTAAAAATGTGAACTAACACAAGAAAAAGGAGGCAAATCTAGGGGAGTTATGTCAAGACGATCAAGCTCAGCTTGAATGTCAGCAATTTTGCTTGTAAAAAATTACAGAAAATATCCGGTTGCTGGGGCAACAGATACACTGAAGGAAGAGCTATTCCTTTGTTACTCCTTCTCAGGTGGCTTCGAACATCGAACAACTGCCTGCTGGTTTTACCCATAATTATCTTTTGGCTAAAATACAAAATAATATGATTTTCCTCAATTAAATTTAGTAAAAATAATATAAAGAACAAAAAGACTCAATGGGAAAGTAGGTCATCATTTCTCCTAATGTGAATGGGTGGAGTAGGACCTTAATTATGGGCCACAAGGACTCATGTATTATTAAAATTACACTCACATAAAACAATTAAAAACTCGGATTCCACTGCGCCGACGCCCATTTCCGATACAAATTAAGCAGTAGTCTCCCATGTGTTACCAAAGTACCTATATTAACTGTATCAATTGTCAGATTTAGTTTGTGACGTGAGTAATGCTCGAAGATTAATAGGAAAGTTATCACATACATCCTTCAGGTCCTACAATTGGTCTATTCACCTAAGTCCAGTGTTGGGATTTCCCAAAGTGATGTCACTGCGCTTAGGGTGAGACAGCTCTTGTCAAAAACCATACCGGATACCGCTAACAGAAAATTTACCTCATAAATAATTAATATTTTAATATTACTAAATAATATGAGGCTTATAAATAATATTGCTAAATAAAATGGTAACAGAGAAGAAACACTGGAGGTTTACCATAATCATTATCAAACATCTTTTTTTAATAAACTTAACTTCTCCTGGTGCAACTATTTATGTGAGTGTGTGTAGCGAGATGGGAAGGTCTGAGGTTACACCATTAGTTAATACTTCATTGTATGAAATAGTTAACTCCACCACTTAGCCAAGCTTACCCCCACCCTCCAGCCCCACCACCCAAGTTATGGCACAGACACTAATGAAATAGGCCTACATCAGAAAGTTCCAAATTAATTGAACATTATTATGGCCTAAGATATATAGATACATGAAGTTGGAGGCTTAGATTACAGTACACACATCTACATGTATTCATGGATCTTAGCCAAAAAAACCTTCATAATCCCACCGGGGAAAAGGACACCTCCTGGAATGTGATCTCACTGAGGAACAGGATCCAACAGAAAATCGGTCCCAATCTGATCACATGGAGAAAGGGATCCTACGAAGGATAAAATGAGTAAAACAAAGTAGGGTTAAACCTGAAAAAAGGAATGCAACAAAACAACGAATTTGTCAGCAGAAAGCTTTCGTCAGCGAACAAAACAACAGAAAAAACTGTATAAAAATAAAAACTAGCACTTAGCTTAGAAGTAGTATCCTCCTTAACATTACACAAGATAAACAGTTTCCCGTCTCCGAACACTCCAATAGTAGCGACCACCAGGGCAAAACAGACTATTCAATAAGTGCGATCGTGGCTAGCACGAACACACCCAGCCGGATGAATTTGGAACACAGGCTTATCCTGACTTATGGCACATTGACGCCACATGGTATGAATGTCATGTCTCATTTCACAGGTTGAACCTAGCTCCGCCCCTCCACGTCCCCACCTATTGCAGTGGACTTACTTCTCCTCTCTTCTTTCCCTCTTCCCTATTTAATCTCTCACTCTCTTACTTTCTGTCAAAATTCATTTGCTGCCCACAGATACTAAGAGCTATTTTTAATTTTTATACTGTTTTTTTCTGTTGTTTTGTTCGCTGACAAAGGCTTCTTGCTGACACGTTTGTTGTTTTGTTGCGTTCCTTTTTCAGGTTTAACCCTACTTTGTTTTACTCATTTTATCCTTGGTAGGATCCCGTTTAACCCTACTTTTTATGTTGTGCTAACCTGATTGCAGTCTGATTGATTATTATCCTACCAAGGAACAGGATCCCACTGGGAATAGAGATCCCAACAGAATGGTATCCCATTGGGATCCCAAATGGGGTTGGGATGCCACCGGGAACGGGATCCCATTGGGAACGGAATGCAATACTAGGCAATGGGATCACAACTGGGAAGAAATCCCATTGGGGATTGGGATACCTTCCGTATTGTAATTATGAATGTTATTTTAGGGGAGAAAATTTTATTATACAAATTTTTTTTTGTTTTTTACAGGCCCCTTAATTTAGATTTTAGTAGGCACTTTGATGAAAATTTCAAAACCTTTTTAAAAATATAAAAATACTACAGATGTATAGAGCCTGGAGAATAGATTACAGAAACGCCAAGATCAACTTTCTAGCTCAAGTGGTTCAAAAGTTATGAATTTTTTAATTAGGGACCTCAAAAACCACTTATTCACTATGGGGTTTTCCTACACATTTCGTGACCCTCATTTTGCCTTTTTTAAACGCCTATAACTTTATTATAAAATAAGACAAAAATATAATATTTACAGGGAGCATAGTTAAATAAGAATACTTTTAAATAAAGCCACAAAATATAAGTTAATTTTTGTTAATATTCCGCAAAAATAAAAATCTCTATTATTTTCCTATTAAAAAAATATAAAATATGCTGACTCATTACTTATTTGTAATTAATTAATTATGTTTAATTTTTTTTTTTATTTCCCAAAACTTATAACAATAATAATATTCTTTAGATATTCATTTCAAATTTTCTGTGGAATTGTTTAATATTTATAAGTTTATACAAATAATACAGGGATTATTTGATTAATTTAGTTAAAATTGACGATTATACTTTTTATCTTACCCTTTTGTATATAAGTATTGTAGTCCCACATAAATATAAAAAAAATATTAGTATGTCATTTATTTTAAGTTAGTAATCTTGTTTCACAAATCAACATGTATCAACTTTGGTGGTTGATAGAAATTAAAATAAGTGCTAGTTATTTACTTGAGGTAAGTACAAGTTTTTATGATTGCTCTTTAATAATATCTTAAGAAATTCTTGGATTATTGTGGCAAAAGTGCGTTATTTCTTTAACTCTCTTGGGAATTTCTCGCTGTCTAGCAGTGATTATGACACTGATAAAAACAACCGGGAAAGTAATGAAGACAATCAAAATGAATATGTTTATGATAATGTTGTGAATCCTTGGTTTAGGATTAGGGGTTCTGAACTGAATAGAGGTGACCCCTATGTATTTTTTAGAAAAAATACAGCCTATAAAGATGCCTCAGGGGTTAAGCAGTTGAGTACTTTATGCTATTTTTTTTACACAAAATATCATTCAAACGTTTGTGAGAGAGACTATTTATAACTAATAAGTATGCACACAACTTTCTCAGTAACACCCAGCTCAAATAAGCCATAATTGGGTGCACAATGGGGAAAAGGACTGCTCTGTCTGAAGCAACCGAAAAGTACCCGAGGGCAGGAAAAGGAGTAGAACTCTGTGCCAGTTGTGTCTGAAGGGCCTCCATAGGCCTTGTTTCATTGAAAAACTCACAAAATTTACACTGGTAAGTCAAGTTTATTCTCAGTTTAACAAAAAAATTCATCGCATAAATTATGCAAATCAGGATGGCTAATTTGCATAAATATTGAGATTTCAGTTTGATTTATAAATATTGTATTAGTTTATTCAATTTCGTACAAGAATATATATAGTTTTATATATGTAAAGTAAATAGTTTATTTTTCATAAATTTGTTTGCAATGTGAGTGCCGAAAATTGTGATTTGTGAGTGAATATAGGATATTTCATTATAAAAGGTAAGAGAATATTTTTGTTACATTTTTATTTAAATTATGCTTTAAGAATCATAATATTCATTAAAAATATCATTACATATAGGTCATAGGTCCTACAATAATAAGTTGGAAACTGTATACTATACTAGACTAGGCTCATAGAGGACACACATAATATATATATATTAATACTATAATTTACTATTAGTTGTTAATTCCATTTCCCCAACAATTAATACCCCAAAAGCATCAGATCATATCATAAATAAGTATTTGTGCTATTAAATTATGATAATTTGTTTTAAAATAAGTTATTATTGGGTGATGTGCTCGATTCCCAGTGTAAACAAAGTTATTCACTTCAAAAAAGTCAATTATCGATAATTGGTAATTTTGGGACACATGTGATAAAAATTTTGAACAAAGATAACTAACCAATGCACTGGCCCTAATCTCACGAATTTTCAATTTGTTGTATGTTGTAATTTATGAATTCTTCTAAAAGTTGTATTTTTTTAAATGCTATGTTTTCCACACAAAAAAATACGAATGAGTGAAAATAGCTATTATTCAATTTTCAAAGTCAAACCATAAAATTTTTTCTAAAAGAAACTTTTCACATGAGCAACAAACATGTCTGCTTTAAGTTGAGACAGAAATAAATTTTAATAACAAAACTAACCTCTACAAAAAAAATCCAAAGCAACACTACCCTCAGTAAATTAAAAGGCAGCGTCTACACGTCCAGCGTGCCGGACGTATATCTCCCAAACTATTTGTCTGGCGACCAAGGCACATGACGGCCGGAAGAATACTTTATCTAGTTATTCGTCCTTGGACCAAGTCACATGAACGCCATAACAAAGTGGCGCAAGATATTTGTCTGTCAGCCTTGTCACGTGACCGCGAATGTTTCAAAACTATTGTTAATTTTAAAATCTATTTCTCTACCAAGTAATTTACAGAGTATCTTGCAAACAAATAATAGAAAAAAATACTTGGGTATAATACCAAAACGAATTGGGGGTTAAGCAATAATGCATTCTGGAAGGAAGCAATGCAGAGAGGGAGAGAGAATTACGGTAATAAAAAATATGAATGCTAAAAAAATAATAGTGAGTGTGATTAAATAATAAAGTTTAAGGCCGGGAGGCCGATAGTTCACAAAGAAATTTACCCTACATCTTAATATAGGGTCTATAGTGGTAGCCTAGCTTACGTCTCATGCAATACTAAATACTAATCCTGAAATACACCTTTATTGACAAAGGACTATTGAAGTCTACTGGTCTTATTTTATTTTGTTCATATTTTAAAATTAGGCTTCACAGTAGATCTTTACAAGATGTATGAACCAAGATAAGGGACTTTTTTCTTTGAAGAATCGGAATCAAATAGACTAGTAATAGTAGTAGTAATAGTACTACTAGTTAGTATATAGGCCGACTATTTTAATATTCAAAGTCAAACACTTTATGGATCTCAGAGCATCTGAATATATATTAATATGTTCAGCATTTATTTATTATCTAGGGATCGGAATATCAAATGCAATGCAACTATTTTGCCGGCAACCACTTGTCGCATGACCTGCCGGAATAATATCGCCTACTGACTTTTAAAAACTTTTCTCAAAATCGCACTCTTGCCATGTTTGTCTCATAAAATGCTATAAAATAAAGATTTTTAGTCCGACTTTAAAACGGTTCTTACCATTGAAATCAACATAAAAATATATACAAACGTAATAAAAATCAGAATGAAACTAGTCGCTGAGATTCGACTGAAATCGTCGTGGAGGGTCACATTATATATGAGAATGGGGAAAAACGCGCGGGCCGCATTAACACTAAAATTTGATTCATGAGGCGGGACGCAAAATATCGTCTTGCGGGACCGCAGGCCACGAGGCCCAGGCCCCTGCCTTATAACATCTTTTCCCACTTCACCTACTCACTCTTTCTGTCTCTCACCCTCTCCGTATTTCGTGAATTGCAACGTTATGGTCAGAGCCGGATTAACCTAAGGGGCAATGAGGCACCTGCCGAAGGGCCCAGCACCATTTAGGGGGCCCGTGAAAGAGATACTATTTTTGTACTAAGGTCTGCTCGCGCCGAACTCACAAAATTGCGCCCCCCAACACACATCCATTGCACACATCAGGAATGTTAAGCCATATTTATAAACCTGTAAATACCACCAGGGACAGTCACCCCCTTCGCACGCTCTAGGTACGCCACAGGGGGAGGAAAATGACATGACATGCCCACCAGATGCATATCTCCCACACTATTTGTCCGGCTCGCCGGACTTGTAGACACTTAGAAATTAAAAAGTGGAGGTTGACATTTTGACAATGAAATTATGATAGCCCTTTCTTTGGTGTTTCTGGGCCATACTGAAGTACCAAATTTTAGCTAAAACTAAAGGGCTTAAAAATTTTCATTTCTGAACGCCATCACAAGCGATGCTGTGTATAATTATAATGTATATTGTCTTGTTTTAGACTTAGGGAAAATTGGTAATCTACCACTTGAACGTCGGCCAAGAAAAATCCAGTTGTTCCGGTTGGAAGGGCTATATAAACAACTATTCTTACATTGGAGTCTGTTAATATTTTTGCTTCCGTATAGAGGCTATAAAGTTATATAGCACAATACTAATACATTTAAATACTTATTACTGCCAAGCTACCGATATGCCAGGAAGAAAAAGAGACAACAATTATTTTTTTTTATCCAGATGACGCGGATGTCCACACACAGAATGTGTAAAACGTGAATGCTTAGAAAGCATAAACTGAAAAGACAGTTTGGCACAAGAAGCGCCGGTGATCTTTCCCCTTCATATTTACGTGGATTCATGTACCACAACTCTTTTCGTGGAAATTAAATTTTTTTAAACTTCATTGTCAACTTGGGGGATAACTATGCATAATTCCATTTTCACACATTATTTTCTATTTCAAAAAATTGTTATAGTTTTTCCTATTTTAAAAAAAAAAGGGTTTATTATTATGGGAATGAATACGTACAACCAATGTCATTAAAAATAATATAAGAATAGTTGTTTAAATAGCCCTTCCAACCGGAACAGCTTGATTTTTTCTTGGCCGACGCTCAAGTGGTAGATTACCGGAAGGGAAGCGTTATAAGCAGTCGGCTGCGCATAACCCTGAGAGTTATACGCAGTCGACTGCGCATAACCCTGAAAGTTATTCCAAGCGGACTGCGTATAACTCTCAGGGTTATACGCAGTCGGCTAGGAATTTAGCCAAATAAGGTTTATCAATCGCTAGTTTGGCAATTTTTTAAAAAGTATTATGCGTAATTAGCCGCATGATGGGTTGTTTTGAACTATAACTTTTAATGTGTTTAACGTAAGACGTAAAATTTTAATTGAATTAATTATAATTAATTTTGAATAATAGTAATAGTATTAGTGCTATTATAAGAATTATTGCTTGTATCTTATAAATTATAATTATAAGTCTAAGTCAAAGTTCTAAATTTCTTAGAGTCTAAAACTAAGAAGATGATTATGCCTTAAGGCAGCGGTTCTCAACCTGTGGGTCGCGACCCCTTTGGTGGTCGAATGACCATTTCCCAGGGGTCGCCTAAGACCATCGGAAAACACACGCTCAAAAGTTACCAAGCAACAACGAAAATAATTGTGTGTTTGGGGGTCGCCACAACGTAAGGAACTATATTAAAGGGTTGCGGCATTGGAAAGGTTGAGAACCACTGCCTTAAGACATTTCCTCGGTTTAAGTCGAGTTCTGTATTCTGATTGATTAGGTTTTTATATGTTGCTATGACTATGTGGTTGGTTTCACTAGCTAATTAAGTAAATACATTCTATTTATTTTTAAAAACTCATATAATTTTTTTTTTGGGGGGGGGGAGGGGGGGGTGTGTGTGTGTGTGACCTAAATGTAACAGTTTTCAGCTTCCATGCAAAACTATAACCGTGTGAAAGTATTCCTTACAGTGCCCCCTCTACAGAACCCCCTGCCCCTACAGCTATTTTTTTCTGCTACTCTCCACCCCTAATTATAATTCTAATCATGTTTTAACAATTTTTAGCCAAAACAAAAGTGAATTAATTAACCGAGCTGTTGGTTCATTCTCGAGAACAAACATAAAAAAGAACATGTATCATTCAGTCTTGACTGGCCGTTGGCTGGAATTGAACTCCAAACCACCAATTTAAATCATTCGACCACCTAGTCATCTTGATAACGAGGTACCTTTAACGAACGATACTGTAACAGAGGAAGTATATAGACCTCATGTGACTTGCCGAATGCGTATAACTCTCAGGAAAATTAAAGTTATGATTTCAATAATACCCTTCAGCACCGGAATTTGAATATGGATAACCAAGTGTATGTCTACTAAATTTGATCTAGATCCATGCACCCATGCAGGAGCTTTTATTTGGAATTATAATTATGCATCCCAATTCGCATATAATAAATAGTAAATACATAATAAGTGAAAAAAACGAATTTTTGGCCCCTATCCCAAAACGTAACACCTAATTAAGTTCACCCCCCTCCAGCTTTTTTTCTCCAGTATTTCATTCTTTTTTTGAACATGTCTACAGTTACAGTATTTGTATTAGTATTATAATTATTTAATTATTTCTGCACTGCCTGGATTTAATTGAGAATACTTAATACTACACCAAGTCTATACTATGTTTACATGCGAAGATACGAAATGCGTTAAGAAAATATACGCACCTGAACTTCACTTTCACCAATACAAAAAACAGGATTCAGAATTATCCTTAAAAGAAAGTGTTTTTCGGTTTTGTTCTTGATATTTGTCCATTCATTGTTTAACCAGATTGGAAGAAGCTTCTGCTTACAGCTTACACTGTTACAGGAAGTGACATATGATTTGGATAAATCAATAACATGGAGTTCCGTCCCTTACCAAACGTTTTTTAAATCCTCTCTTATGTTTATAGCAGATGTAAATAAAAGATACAAATTCTCCACTTACGTCGTTGACTTAAAAAATAAATGTACGTCTTTAACGCAAATGACGTGACACTATTATTTAAATATATCCAGACTGTAACATAAATACATGAGCTTTCAAAATTCTGCATCAGATCCAGGTTTGGCAAATAAATATACTATCATTGAAAAAAGAAAAATTAAATGCCATTTCACTATAAGAGTATATCTACACGTTAAAAATGCACAACCACTTAAAAGATTAAGGGTGAAAGTGATAGTTGAAAATAAGCTTTAAAAGGGTAACGCTTAAAATAAAAAAGCTATATGATGCGAATCTCATACAGAAATTAATCATGAAATAACAAAAATATATATACAAGTTAAAGTCAAACAATTTTGATACTCTGAATATAGGTATTTTTAATGTAAGTCTAAGTTTTTGTTTTGTTCATCTGTTACTTAATTAGATATGTCATTAATATACCAACTAGGGGTCGCAAAACCGGTCCCTTTTGCCAAAACCGGTATTTTCGATATTGAAGTTTATACCGGAATCCCGGTATTTTCGATATTTAAAGAATTTTTAGTCGAGATTCGAGATTAGAGGTGAGGATTTATCAATGAAATAAAAACATTCAAAAAAATATCACATTTTGATTTTTAATAAGTTTTTAACAATAACACACATTTATTACTTCAGACTTTAATCAAACGAACAAAAAATAATATTCTTAACTTTTTAATTTAAATAGTTTTATTAATCAAATATTAAAATAATTCGTGTTGATTTAATCTTTGGTCAAATTTAAATAATGAAATCGTAAAAATGACAAGTGTATAATGTTTGGTCACTTAACTTTGACTGCAAAAGGTTACAGAAGTAACTTGAAGAAGAGAACTTCCGCTTTGACTCCACACTGGTCGGAGGAATAGATCTTAGGCTATCATACGCAATTTCTATATATTTTCCTCTTGAACCGCCATTCTCAAATAAAGCCGTTTCTATTTCTACCAATGTATCAATGTCTCCATCCGTTGGTCTGGAAGTATTATCCTGAGCCTGAAGTTTCTTTTGTATTTCAATTTCTAATTGTCTCTTAAGCGGCAATGTATCTTCAAGTTCATCATGCCCAGATCCAAGATGTTAAATTTCATTGTTGATAGATATGTCCAACGAGAAATTCGTCGTCTTACCAAGCTTTTAATACCCATACTCTTGATTATCCATATTCAAATACCGATGGGTACTTAACGCATAACATCCATTCCTCTGGGACAGAGGGCCCATTTCATTTTTTCTTATTTTAGCTATATTAATATCAATAGGCTTAGTACTCCTACTATGAATAGATGGATCTTGACCAAACTTAGTACACATACTCTTGATTATTCATATTCAAATACCGAAGTTTAATGAACACATAATATTCATCCCTCTGGGGCCGGGGGCCCCATTTCATTTTGTCTTATTTGAGCTATTTTCTCCAACTTTTCCTGTAGATAGAATGTTGAAATTGGGCAGGCTTATTCCTTACAGCTTACTTACAAAACATAAGCAAGTTTCATTTAGAAACTCTACCCAAAACGGTCACAACTGGGGGCCCCGAATTCGTTTTTTTCATAATCTATACTAATAAAAGGCAAAGCCCTCACTCACTCACTCATCACTAATTCTCCAACTTTCCCTGTAGATAGAAACATGAAATTTGGCAGGCTTATTCCTTACAGCTCACATACAAAAGTTAAGCATGTTTCATTTCCAAACTCTATACCGTTTGGGGCCGGGAGCCCAAAATGTCGTTTGCTTCCTATATAAGATATATGAACTTCCGGCTAGCAACAAGAAGGGTGCCTTTCAAACTTTTGTTTACCGAAATTGTGCAAAAACAGGAAGGTGTTGTTAAATCATTATCATAATTAAATAAATTCAATTTCGGGGAAGTCAGAGTTGTCTTGAGCTCGAGGCGTAGGCCTTACAGGCATGTATAAGATCGAGCTCTTGATCAGATTGTATTTTTATCTGTGTTTCCTGTTTTCCTTACGTAATCGGCCATCTTGGCTGTCATCACAATCATCCCTCATGCAGGCTAATGATACGGTTAGACACACCACGGAGGTAATCGAGATGTGCTGATTTACTCGCGCGATCGGCTATTGTCAATGAATGCCCAACGTATACTCTTGAGTGCTAGCCTTGTGTATCGATTGAAAGAACTCTCCATTGGTCGAGGCCTGCCCCGTAAGTGTACCCATTGCAGTAGTGGACGGAAAATGGGCCATCAACGAAAGAAGAAGCGTCTTTATCGAGCAGGTCGTCGTAAACAGCGTCCACTGAAATACCATCATGACGACAGCCAGTCAATATAACTGCTTGCGGAAATCGTAATGTAAAGCCTTTAAACGAAACTCCAAGTGACGAAGGAAATCAGCCACATACCGCGTCATCCATCGCGACCATTCCCTACGTGTCAATCCTAAGAGAACGGTCAGCGGATCATGCTTTCCCACCACCTCGAAGGGGCGTGACGAGATCAAATCTAGTTGCTGTTGACTGCCATCCCATCAAAACCTCTCCACCTTTCAGCAACAAACAGTTTCTCATCGCCTCATTCAACGCCCAGTCGCTTGGCTCTTGTGAGAAACGCATCGCAGTCTCCGAATTTATCACTGATAGGCAGATTGACATTCTGTTTATCCAGGAGACCTGGTTTCGACTGACTGGCGATGAGGGGAAGTGCACCGATCTCGCTCCATCTGGCTATTCTGCCCGATCATTTCCCCGTTCAACTCGTGGTGGAGGCCTTGCTGTTATATATTATAGAGACACGTTGTCCCATCAAAGAGCTTTTGTCACAGACCTCCCATTCGTCCATACATCTTTTGAAGCAGTTCAGTTTACCCTGTCAGTGCCCCAGCAGAAAGTTCATTTAATGTGCATATATCGAACCTTCCCTAGTAAGAAAAATAAATTGACCGACGCAGTGTTTCATCGAGAATTCCCGGATTTGATTGATCACTGCAACACATTGGCCGGGACTTACATTGTACTAGGTGATATGAACTTTCATTTCGATCAACCACAGCACCCCTCCACTGCTAAGATGTTGGATCTTTTGGATTTATTCAGTCTTCAGCAATCAGTCGACCAACCGACTCATAATCGTGGACATATTCTTGATTGGGTGCTACAAGGCCTCAAAATGGTTTAGTTAGATCTGCTTCAGTCACTCAGGAGCTGTCCTCTGAACACTACTGTGTTAATTGTGAGCTTAATGTAAGGGCCCCCAACCCTCTCCCTCAGTTTAGGGAGGTCCACAGTCTGCGAACTATAAACAGGGATGCCTTTAAGTATGACCTGAGTCTAGAAGTGTCCCCCGCCCTTTGCCCTACATTGGAAACACTAGACCGTGCATTGCGTGCTGTGCTTGACCGGCACGCCTCTGTCAGCTACCGCAATTTTAGGTTAACGCGGTCAGCTCCCTGGTATGCGAGTATAAGGGAAGAACTACGCAGTGCCAAGAAAGAGCGGCGTAGTGCGGAAAAAAAGTGGTTGAGTTCAGGTCTTGTGGTTTTTAAGCAGATCTTTTCCGCTGCCAAGAAGCGTGTCACTCAGATTGTTTGTCGTGCTAAGACTTCGTATTTAGCCAAAAGATAACTATGGGTAAAACCAGCAGGCAGTTGTTTGATGTTTGTAGCCACCTTAGAGGGACTAACAAAGGAGCTCCTCTTCCTTCAGTATCTCCTTTGCCCCAGCAACCAGATATTTTCTGTGATTTATTTACAAGCAAAGTTGCGAGCATTCGCAGCTGAGCCTGATCGTTTTGATGCACCATTCCTGGATTTGCCTCCTCTTCCTTGTCCAACTTCACATTTCGATACTTTTAAACCTGTTTCAGAACTTGAGGTCAAAAGTTTATTTCAAAAACACGCTTCATCCCCAAAGGCTTGGAGCGCGGTACAAAGTCAACAAAAACAAATCTATAATTTACCACATTTAAAACAAACGCAACACTACAAAAACTAATTACAAGCAAACCAAGTCAAAGTCTTTCTAGCCATTTCAACCCTAAGCAACACAGCCAATAAGCATTAACTGGAAAATATGGTAGACAATCATCCCAGAAGTTGTTTGCGAAATAAATGTGTCTTTAAATCGGTTTTAAAGGCCTCCAGTGTCTGGTTGTTTCTGAGATCGACAGGAAGGGCGTTCCAAATTGTTGGACCAGCAAATGCGAAAGTGCGCTTTCCGCAAGTCTCAAGGCGATCACGTGGTGTCAAGAGTTTGCCACTGAGCGGAGTTGTCTAGTTGGTACATAAGGCGTCAGCAGCTCTTTCAGATAGGACGGCGCCAGGTCATGTAGCACAAAGTTGCGATTTTGTACTCTATGCGAGCACGCACCGGCAGCCAGTGCAACTCTCTCAGAAGTGTTTTTGCATGGTCGAACTTGCGTTTGCGAAGAACAATGCGAGCCGCATTATTCTGTGCTATTTGAATTTTATCCAGGAGCGTAGCTGGAAGACCCACCATGAGAGCATTGCAGTAGTCCATGCGTGATAACAAAAATGCAGACATCAGCCTCTTTGATGCATCCAACGTTAAGAAAGGTCAAATGTGACTAATCCTGCGCAGCTCTAGGAAAACTTCCTTGCAAAGCATGTTAATATGATTTTCCATAGTAAGTGTTCTGTCTAAATAGACACCCAGGTCTCGCACTGTATGAGCAAACTCAATCTGCATACCTGAGAGAGTAAGTGATGTCGTGCGTTATTAATATAGGCTTTAGCCATTTCTAAGCCATATGCGTTATTAATATAGGTTATTTCTAAGCCATATGCGTTAATAATATAGGCTTTAGCTATTTCTAAGCCATAAGTTTTATTAATATAGGCTTTAGCCATTTCTAAGCCATATGCGTTATTAATATAGGCTTTAGCCATTTCTAATCCATATGCGTTCTTTATCTAGACTCCTAGCCCTCACTCGGCTTAATCTATTCGCTAGTCCTGGGTGTGATACATTATATATACACTCCCGTCTCGGTCACATACATTATTTATATAGACTATAGAAATTTCTAAGCGACACACATCATTTATCTACACTGGCTCAAAGAGTCTACCCAAAAACTATGGCTCTCTCCTCTGGTGGCTAAAAAAAAATAAAAAAAATATATCCCAAAATCAATGGCGGACCTAGCCGCCATGTTGTTGGGAAGCCATGTTACAAAGGGAGGTGAAGCAGCATATTCCCACGGAAACAGATAATTATGCAAAAGGCAATCCCTTACTACCCCGTGCCGTATTAAAAATTCATTAGTCCAAGTTTTGAAAGGGAGATGTGGGGGGGGGGGGGGGGGGGGGGGGGGGGATGCCCTGGGGGAGATGCCCATGCTGTGTGGTTGCTCCAGTGGATTGTTCAACGCTCAACTCGCTCTGCCCGGCTTCCTTCACGCTAAACTGAGTAGTATCGAGCGCTGGCCATTCGACCCGGAGATTGTTTCAGACGTATGAGGCCACCGTTATCTCACACTCTTATCTCACACTCTTATCTCACACTCTTATCTCACACTCTTGTCTCACACTCTTGTTTCACACTATTATCTCACACTATTATCTCTCACTCTTATCTCACACTCATATCTCAACGTCTGTGGAGTCATGATATTGTTTGTTTTTTTTTGTCAAAAGTACCGGGACAGTTGTATCTATGAACCGCTGATCTAAATGTCACGGGAAGTCAGGCATAACTTTTGGTCAGGTAATGTTTGAGGTTGCTTATATATAAAAATTAATGGGGCGTTATGAGACTTTTTGTTGTACATTTTCACCCAAGTTTTAACAAAATGGTTTGCTTTTGTTGTACATTTTCACCCAAGTTTTAACAAAATGGTTTGCTTTTGTTGTACATTTTCACCCAAGTTTTAACAAAATGGTTGGCTTTTGTTGTACATTTTCACCCAAGTTTTAACAAAATGGTTGGCTTTTGTTGTACATTTTCACCCAAGTTTTAACAAAATGGTTTGCTTTTGTTGTACATTTTCACCCAAGTTTTAACAAAATGGTTTGCTTTTGTTGTACATTTTCACCCAAGTTTTAACAAAATGGTTGGCTTTTGTTGTACATTTTCACCCAAGTTTTAACAAAATGGTTGGCTTTTGTTGTACATTTTCACCCAAGTTTTAACAAAATGGTT
>CAXITT010000201.1:1048076-1087627 GCA_964033795.1 Lymnaea stagnalis
GTGTCTCCTTCAGGACTTACATTGCGCAAGTCTCAACTGGAATAGAGCTAGCAAACCATCACAACATACAGCACACCCGTGTCTCCTTCAGGACTTACATTGCGCAAGTCTCAACTGGAATAGAGCTAGCAAACCATCACAACATACAGCACACCAGTGTCTCGTTCAGGACTTGACATTGCGCAATTCTCAACTGGAATAGAGCTAGCAAACCATCACAACATACAGCACACCAGTGTCTCGTACAGGACTTGACATTGCGCAATTCTCAACTGGAATAGAGCTAGCAAACCATCACAACATACAGCACACCCGTGTCTCCTTCAGGACTTACATTGCGCAAGTCTCAACTGGAATAGAGCTAGCAAACAATCACAACATACAGCACACCGGTGTCTCCTTCAGGACTTACATTGCGCAAGTCTCAACTGGAATAGAGCTAGCAAACAATCACAACATACAGCACACCAGTGTCTCCTTCAGGACTTACATTGCGCAAGTCTCAACTGGAATAGAGCTAGCAAACCATCACAACATACAGCACACCCGTGTCTCCTTCAGGACTTACATTGCGCAAGTCTCAACTGGAATAGAGCTAGAAAACCATCACAACATACAGCACACCAGTGTCTCCTTCAGGACTTACATTGCGCAAGTCTCAACTGGAATAGAGCTAGCAAACCATCACAACATACAGCACACCCGTGTCTCCTTCAGGACTTACACTGCGCAAGTCTCAACTGGAATAGAGCTAGAAAACCATCACAACATACAGCACACCCGTGTCTCCTTCAGGACTTACATTGCGCAAGTCTCAACTGGAATAGAGCTAGCAAACCATCACAACATACAGCACACCCGTGTCTCCTTCAGGACTTACATTGCGCAAGTCTCAACTGGAATAGAGCTAGCCAACCATCACAACATACAGCACACCCGTGTCTCCTTCAGGACTTACATTGCGCAAGTCTCAACTGGAATAGAGCTAGCCAACCATCACAACATACAGCACACCCGTGTCTCCTTCAGGACTTACATTGCGCAAGTCTCAACTGGAATAGAGCTAGAAAACCATCACAACATACAGCACACCAGTGTCTCCTTCAGGACTTACATTGCGCAAGTCTCAACTGGAATAGAGCTAGCAAACCATCACAACATACAGCACACCAGTGTCTCCTTCAGGACTTACATTGCGCAAGTCTCAACTGGAATAGAGCTAGCAAACAATCACAACATACAGCACACCCGTGTCTCCTTCAGGACTTACATTGCGCAAGTCTCAACTGGAATAGAGCTAGCAAACCATCACAACATACAGCACACCGGTGTCTCGTACAGGACTTGACATTGCGCAATGCTAAACTCGAATAAAGTTGGCGAACCAACACAATACACCTTACCACTGACACGTTACGCAATGCCTATTGTTGCCCTTAGCCGAAGGAATTTTTGCCTTGAAAACATTAATAAAACGAATGACCACCATGTTGAGATGCTGCTTAAAGCTTCTTTAAAAAAATGATTGAAGTACCATATGTTTAAAGTAAAATCCTGAACAAACAGACAGGCAATGGAATTTCTCTTACATCCTTAACTCCTAAAGCACGATGATTTCAATAGGAATGAGAGCTGGATCAAACACGCAGGGATCTATTGTATACATATTGGAAGCTCGTGGGATATCTCCTCCGTGTAATGTATCCTAACACTAAACACCCCGTTTGTCAGTTTTTGAACCTGGAATATATTCATAAAATGTCGATTACGTGGGTGCGAGTTTTTTCATGCCTCACACAAATTGCAATGTCATATTACAATGGAATCCCCCAATTTTTTTTTTTTTTACCATGGGATAGTTTAAGATCTTTATTTATAGGTTGGTGCAATATTTTTATCCATAGGATGTACAGTATCGTTATTCATGGCTACTACTCTATCTTTATTATTGGATTTCGGCAATACCTTTACCAATTGGATGCTATAATATCTTTATAAATGGGAAGGTACGATATCAGTTTTGAAAGATACTAAGATAAACTAACGGTTCACCCAAGGGAGGATAACATATCATTTAGATCATGCTGTGGACATCAATTAACCACAGGGTGTAATTAATACCCCAGCACCACAATGTCTTTTGAGAAGTTCCCAAAAATGTACGAGTTAAGGCGCCCTTGCCGCATCCAGGTTTTCCAAGGTGCCCCATGTTAAATTCTGACAAGTGCTCTGGGAAACAAGAAGCCTATTTACACAATTAATAAATTGTTTCGTTAAAGAAAAAAAAACCTAAACGAAGAATTAAGACGAATCAAAGCCTCGCACAAATGATAACTGTCTAAAGGAGTTAAAAATCCCATTCAGAATTGAATACTCATCAGTCTTTCCGAAATTCAGTTAATTTCCACAAGCCAGGCGATAAGCTGTTCTGGATGCTGTCCTGCAAGCTGTGTTGTTTCTTAACCTTCAAACACTCATCTAATTTAAATAAATACGTTCATAATAAATTAATATTCTCCCACAGGAACCTGAATTCAACTGGACACCGGAAACGGTTGGTGTTGTTGACAGCTCGTTCTTCTGGGGATACATCGTGACCCAGATTCCAGGTGGCTACCTGGCCTCTAGAATCTCCGCAACCAGGTGAGTCAAGGCACCCTTTGGACTTCTTTGCTTAATGTAATGGCTTGCCATTGCCCGCGTGTGACTGTCTTATACAGACATCGCATATTTCATTATCATCTCTTCATTTAGACCTACAACACCTTCATTTCGTGTGTGTGCTGGGTGCATTGTGTGTGCTGGTTACAGTGTTTGTGCTATGTGCAGTGTGTGAGCTTTTTGCACTTTGTAGAGCGTAGGTGTGCATTGTGTGTGCTGTTTACAGTGTTTGTGCTATGTGCAGTGTGTGTGCAGTGTGCTGATTGTAGGTGGGTATTGTGTTGCTGCGTGCAGTTTGTGTTCTATGTGCAGTGTGTGTTCTATGTGCAGTGTGTGCTCTATGTGCAGTGACAGTTGCAACACGAGTTAAACCACCTGGTATGAAGCTCCTCCGACATCGTCGTAACAATAATAACGACAGTCCCAGTGTTATCTTAGATCGTCAGGTAGCCTTGCAGTCTTGACCCTATTGTAAACAAGACCGTCCCTTGTGTTAACCTCATGTAGGTGGTCACGCAATGTGTCTCACTCGCATTATAAAATCGAAGCTGCTTTTCGGACCCGAAAAAACAATGAGAGGTTGGGTTTATTTAAAAAAAACCCAACATATTTAAAATATTATTGTTGCTTTTGTAAGACAAAATGTGTTATCACATGAACGATAGTTGAATGTACTTCATGTTTGTGAAAGTACTTCTTCAGTTTAACTAAAATAAATGACAACAAATGACATCCGTAAAGCATTTAGTCTAATGGGACCCGGGCCCGAATAGCCGCAGCCTTATAAAATAGTACAAGTCCAATTTTCAGAACACTACAATTTATGTCTTGAGATAATATTTAACAGGGTAAATCATTGTATCATATCGAATCGGAATAAGTTTAGATGGGTAAAATGCCCCCAGTTTCCAAGACATAAAGACGATTTACTGAATCAAATGATAGACCGTAAATAACGTGATTTAAAAAAAAAAAAATAGATGAAGTGTTCGTTCTCATTGATTTTTAACCTAAATCAATCATTTTTTTAAATGAACTTTTTTTTTTTTCACTCCACCCCCGCCTCTTTGGATTCGCTGTGGCGTTTAAAAATACTCGCCACTTTCGTAATGATAATCTTCAAATTCATTTATAGCCTCCCCTTACTTAAAAAAATACTCTCCCTTTATTTAAGACCAATATTTAAAACCTATCATATTTTGATTTATTTATCCATACCCATAGTCAAAGTGGATGGTCAGCGGACATTTGAGTGCTGTCAAGACTAACAAACGGCCTTTGCTTTCACCCACGACTATTTTGTCTATTCTCAAACGATAAATACTTGTGTACAGTAAGCTCAGTAAATTTTCCATCAACCATAAAGTAATAGTGTCCATTTGAAATCTCTATTGAGTTTTTCGAACGAGAAGAGCTATTCAATATTTAAAAAAAAAAATACTTTTTATATTAAACAAAATAATTTAAAATTGAATGTTTTCAATAATTTCACTACTGAAACTGTCACCCCAGGGCCCTCTACTTCGTCTTGTCTAATATTAAGTACGATAACTCCAACCGATTTTCTATAATCCCCGTCAAACTTTAATCCATGCAGCATAATGACCAGGGTGCCTTTTTTTCGATAAAATATTTGGGATGGCCTCCCCCTTGGCCCACACGTCACGTCTGTCCATCCCGGGCCCCCCCTCCTCAACGTCCTTAAATCTCCTTTCGCGCCGCCAGTGCCCGGTCTGTTTACCCGGGAAAAGCCGCGATTAAAGCGCGCATGCTGGAGATAAAGGCGCCGGGAACAAAGTAGATCCTCGTCACGTGACTTCCCTAACGATGCTGGTGGACAAATCGATGCGCGGGACAAAAGCTGCTTGGTTTGTGATGACTTTTTGCTTTATGACGTGATTTCTGACTTCCGGTTATCATGACAGCTCCCCCCCTCCCCCACGGTAACATTGTTATCATTTATCGTGCGAGACGGTAGTGAAATAGTTTTATTGGTAAGCTCATCCACTACGTCATGAAAATCTCACGATGACCCTTAAAGCCGATAGTGTCATCGATGAAAAGAGGTTTGTTCGGTATACGATGACTGGGCTGATCTTTGAGGCTTGAGATAGAATTCACTAACATGGCTTACGTTTGAATTGTTCTGGGTTATTAATATATATTATTAATATTAATATTTTTTTTTTTTGCTTCTCTTATTACTTATCAGAATGTTTATACGGTTGCTGAAATAAATAGGTGAAATTTAAGCGAAGCCCAATACCATTCTTGTTATAATCAACTAAAACGATATCATATCTAATCTTATCTTATCTTATCTTCTCCTGTTGATAATCACCAGACTCCGTCTTTTTCTATGTGCGTATCAAGAGTTTAGACATTTTCTATAATATGTCATCGTTCATATGTTTGTGTACTGAGCTATTTAGACAGTTTCTATAATATACCATCGTTCATATGTTTGTGTACTGAGCTATTTAGACATTTTCTATAATATAACATCACTCATATGTTTGTGTACTGAGCTATTTAGACATTTTCTATAATATACCATCGTTCATATGTTTGTGTACTGAGCTATTTAGACAGTTTCTATAATATGCAATCGTTCATATGTTTGTGTACTGAGCTATTTAGACAGTTTCTATAATATACCATCGTTCATATGTTTGTGTACTGAGCTATTTAGACAGTTTCTATAATATACCATCGTTCATATGTTTGTGTACTGAGCTATTTAGACATTTTCTATAATATACCATCGTTCATATGTTTGTGTATTGAGCTATTTAGACATTTTCTATAATATACCATCGTTCATATGTTTATGTACTGAGCTATTTAGACAGTTTCTATAATATACCATCGTTCATCTGTTTGTGTACTGAGCTATTTAGACATTTTCTATAATATACCATCGTTCATATGTTTGTGTACTGAGCTATTTAGACATTTTCTATAATATACCATCGTTCATATGTTTGTGTACTGAGCTATTTAGACAGTTTCTATAATATGCCATCGTTCATATGTTTGTGTACTGAGCTATTTAGACAGTTTCTATAATATACCATCGTTCATATGTTTGTGTACTGAGCTATTTAGACAGTTTCTATAATATACCATCCTTCATACGTTTGTGTACTTAGCTATTTAGGCATTTTCTATAATATACCATCGTCCATATGTTTGTGTACTGAGCTATTTAGACAGTTTCTATAATATACCATCGTTGATATGTTTGTGTACTGAGCTGTTATACATTTTCTATAATATGCCATCGTTCATATGTTTGTGTACTGAGCTATTTAGACATTTTCTATAATATGCCATCGTTCATATGTTTGTATACTGAGCTATTTAGACATTTTCTATAATATGCCATCGTTCATATGTTTGTGTACTGAGCTATTTAGACAGTTTCTATAATATAAGATCGTTCATATGTTTGTGTATTGAGCTATTTAGACATTTTCTATATTATCACATCGTTCATATGTTTGTGTATTGAGCTATTTAGACATTTTCTATAATATACCATCGTTGATATGTTTGTGTACTGAGGTATTTAGACATTTTCTATAATATACCATCGTTCATATGTTTGTGTACTGAGCTATTTAGACATTTTCTATAATATACCATCGTTCATATGTTTGTGTACTGAGATATTTGTATACTCCGCCGTCTAAAAATTGCTATTTTTTAAATTATTTTTTTTTAGGAAATCAAGCAACCTATCGAAATACCTGCTTTAAATAAATCCGCTTGTCGGAAGTACAATTGTAAAAATTAGTGTAGAGCAAAAATGGTTTGAATCATATTTTTAACGAACTATTTCTTGATAAGTCATTGCCAAGATATTGTATACCAGTTGGAGCCCGCCAACACATTGGTGGCAGCAATGCGTGAACTTCGCATCAGTTACTTGACAAAAACGTTAACTCAAGTTACGCACATTTAAGAATGCCAATTTTGCTACATACCCTCCCCACCCCACCCCCCCCACCCCTCCTTTTTTTTTTCATGATACGTCACTGCAAACTTTTTATTTTACGCCCATGAACTATATTAATATTCTCATGTCCGAACCACTTTTAAACCGAATATTTTTTACACAATACTTAACTTCACACGATTTCATTTCCGAAAATAAAATATTAGGCACCAAATGCAATTGCGTTAGTAGAAATAGATATATATCATTTAACGTAGTTATCGGGTTATATATATGCGCGCTAGTGAACTCATTTTTGAACCACACTCTGACGTACCTATATATAGCCTTCGTGGTGGTGTTTGACCTTTGATGGTGAATTATATATAGAGATCTTTAATTTCCAAAAAAAAAAAAAAAAAAAAAAAAAAAAAAAAAAAAAAAAAAAAAAAAAAAAAAAAAAAAAAAAAAAAATAGAAATAAAAAAAAAATAAAAAAAATAATTAAGGTAAATGCCTCAATATTCATTAGAGTAAATATTTTCAGAAAATTACATAGTCTCTTATTTCAAAATATCACATTTCCTGTTTTATTGAACAATTAATATACTTTGAATCGTATTAGTGTTGTAGTTCCCTAATGCTCAGTTCAGACGATCATATTTTCGTCAAATAATTCTTTTTTGAACGCACTATTTTGCTTTACTAAGTAGAGGGTTCTAAAAAAAATTGACCATAAAGGTACCAAAAATGAATCGTCTGAACTAAGCATAAGTCTTGGACATTTCATGAGTGGTCACAGAATAAGACTATGTATATATGTATCTTACTGGGTATCACACAATAAGCTATGAATGTAACTTGCTGGATGATTACACAATAAGACTAATTATGTATGTATCTTACTGGATGGTCACACAATGCGACAGATTATGCATTTATCGTACTGGGCGTGCATTTATTGTTCTTGGGGTGTCGCAATCAAATCTATTCAGCCTGGTACTGACTGATGCCATTCATTATCTAGATTCGCTTTTAATAATGCTGAAAATCTATCTCCCTTCACACCGACTTACTCCCTTGATTCTATCTTACTTCACACCGACCTACTCCCTTGAATTTATCTTACTTTACACCAAATTACTCCCTTGAATCTATCTTACTTCACACCGACTTCCTCCCTTGAATCTATCTTACTTAACAGTTACTCTAAAACCTATTCAACTTCACACCGGCTGACTCCTTTAAAACTCTAACTTACTTCACACTGACTGACTCCTTTAAAACTCTAAGTTACTTCACACCGACTGACTCCTTTAAAACTCTAACTTACTTCACACCGACTGACTCCTTTAAAACTCTAGCTTACTTCACACCAACTGACTCCTTTAAAACTCTAACTTACTTCACACCAGCTGACTCCTTTAAAACTCTAACTTACTTCACACCGACCGACGCACTCAAGTCTATCTAACCTCGCACTCTGTGAGGCCGTCGACGACATCCCGAGCTACACTCCACGCTTTGTCCACGAGTGCTGTAGAAAGGAAATGGCCGGCCCGTTAATTGGCCATTAGGTGTGTTTGCGATGTTGTCCTTAAGCAGAGAGAGCCAAAGTTGGGGGGAAAACTTTTTACATTGCTCCAGGGAGGCCGCGAGAACCGAGGACTCGAATTCTTAAAATAAAAAAAAAAAAGTTTGTATTTCATTTGCCGCTACTACTTTTGAAATCCAAGAAGAAAAACCAGTTTAGGATTAGAGGATTGTAGAAAGGAGAGGAATTCTAAATAAGCGTTCAGTATTTAGGAGGGAATAATAGTTTGATTAAGGCAATGACGTCCTTATGCACGACAATAATTATGAAATAATAAGAAAACGAAATCGTAATGCTAGATAAGGGTCTCCGTCGTAACGTACAAGTCCTATGAATGTGGGGGGGGGGGGGGGGGGGGGGGGAGGGCTTTTGGAGCCTGAGCCTTGCACAACCTTTGATCCTGACCGTTGGAAAACCTTTGATTCTCACCCTTGGACAGCTTTTGATCCTGAACCTTGGACAAATTTTAATTCTGACCCTTGGACAACCTTTGATCCTGACCCTTGGACAACCTTTGATCCTGACCCTTGACCAACCCTTGAGCCTTACTCTTGTACATCATTTGACCCTGACCCATTGTGCCACCTATCCCGACCCATCGGGCTTTTTATGATAACCAATGAGGGCTGTTATCGCGACCTTTGAATGAACAGCAGACACCTTCATTTATCTAGAATCGAATGCCTAGTAAAATGCTTAGAAACCCATGTCTAGGAAACCACTAGCTAGGAAACAAACTAATGCCCTGGAAACAAAATAATGCCTAGGAAATAAACGAATGCCTAGGAAACTAATGCCTAAGAAACTAATGCCTATTGGCTTAAGAATACAAATTGACACCTAAAATCTAAGGCTAAACAAGCTCCCTTTTTTTAAAAAAAAGATAAACCGAAGTCTAATTTAAAGATCCAAGTTCTCCTTGCGAACAATGTTATCACGGATAGCAGTTGAATAATGGGGTAATGACTATACAACTCTGCCCGTGAATTATCTTAAATACTGAATGGTCGATTGCGCTGAACATCGAATTGTGTTAAACACAGAAGGGAGGATTGTGTGAAACATTGGATTGTGGATTGTGTGAAACATTGGATTGCAGATTGTGTGAAACATTGTGTTGCGGATTGTGTGAAACACTGGATTGCGGATTGTGTGAAACACTATGGATTGCGGATTGTGTGAAACACTGGATTGAGGTTTGTGTGAAACATAGGATTGTGGATTGTGGTAAATATTGGATTGTGAATTGTGCGAAACATTACACTGCAGATTCTGTTCAGAACTGAATGAGGGATTTTCATAGATTTTGGAGAGTTAAATCTACTCAATGAAATTAAACCCACAAATACTTTTTTTTTAAAAATCAATACATGTCTGGTGCATTGATTCAATTAATCATGTGATTGGTTATTGATTTCGCTCAGTTCTTCAAACACAGGACATGAAAAGATGGCTTTGTTCGTGGTAGGGATTTTATTTTCATAGTTTTAAATTGATGAATTGAAAGCTCTGCATTCATTTGAAAGCGTTTGACCCAAAAAATATAATGCTAAGAACGAGGGTCAGCACGTAAAATTTCAGCAACACTAAAATCTTTTAGCTGGATGTCCGATAAACTTCAAGATTGGTTGATACCTCGGGAAGCACCATCGACTTATCACAAAGGCCACGATGTGCGCACAAGTGCATGGTAAATGTACGCACAGAATGCACTTTTAGTGGGCAAAGCTCATTTGACATTGTCCTTGCCCAGCGAAATACAGGGATATATTTAATTTAGTTTAAATTATATTTTGAACTGTCTTGAGCAATTACAGATTTGATTTTTATATGTGTTTAATTGTTGTCGTCTATAACTATGTATAAAAAATACAACAACATTGTTGTGGTAAGTTCAGAAGTTGGTTACTTGCTACCGGTTGCTGCTCCGCTTCCCATGACTTCCCTGGTAATGGATAACTAGCCAACAATACGCTTGTTTGCCAAAGTTGGATACAACCGCCTGTAGGAAACAACAACAAACAAACAACAAACAACAAACAACAAAAAACTCGAGACTTTATGAGACTTGCAATAATACTGGTCGCTGATTCTAGTTTCGAATCCGTCACTGAGTCTTTAACAAGCAAATGTTGCTAGCGCCTTATGTCAAAAGGGTTCCCTTCGAATATATATATATATATAAAAAACTAGGAATATTAATACATCTATCTGTTTATGTATATGTCCTACTAAGTTGAATTTAGAAAGAGAAAAACACAACCAAAAAAAAAAATTACATTAAATAAAGCTAGTTTCACACATGAACATCTTCGGACTAGGTCACTAGAGCAGCGGTTCCCCCAATTTTTTTTTTCTTATTTTTTTTACTCATTGATCAGACTTTACATTTATGAGTGAACACCACCCACCCCCCACCCCCACCCCCCCAAACCAATACACCACTTCCCTAACACTCAGCTATCCGTAACAAAACATTGACTGATGACAAGATTAGATACATGATACAAAAGAAAGGAAATCAAAGGGTGATTTAAAGACCTAACAAACATTCCACGTCGCTTGCAATAACCATCTGTTCTCACTTTTAGGATTGTGGGAGTGTGGGGGAGTGTGGGGGTGTATGTGTCAGATCATTTCAGCAATAAGACTGTGGGTATAAAACACCCATGTCTTTTCATTCTACTTGTTAATTATACGCCAGTGTTAAGAGTATATATATATATATATATATATATATATATATATATATATATATATATATATATATATATATATATATATTCCTAAAATGGTATATCCGGTATTTCCCGGGATGGTAAACATCTCACGGGAGTCCTTTGTTTAAATGATATATCATACGGGCCTGCGTATACCGAGGGGGGGGGGAAACCCCTAATTATACGTATAACCTGTCTTGGGTTGGATTAGTCAACGTCAATACCGCTGTGTTCGATTGGAACAAAAACCAAAAAAAAAAAAAAAAAAAAATAACAACAAACACACACTAACAAACACCCACTAACAAACACACACTAACAAACACACACTAAAACACACACTAACAAACACACACTAAAAACACACACTAACAAACACACACTAACAAACACCCACTAACAAACACACACTAACAAACACATACTAACAAACACACACTAACAAACACACACTAACAAACACCCACTAACAAACTCACACTAACAAACACACACTAACAAACACACACTAACAAACACACACTAACCATAGCAGCATTAGATTGTCACAGCGGCTTATACTTACAAGCACCAGGGGCTCTCGCTGCTTCTTGCTCAAGACGTGAAGACACACACACACACACACAACAACACAAAAAGAACAAACAACAAAGAAACAAAAACAAAACAACACAAAAAAAAACCAATGTTTTTTTTTTTATTGTTTGAATAAATCAAGGCAGTTACGTTCCCAAACATTCAAGAGGCGGAAAAGGTGCGATTTCAGCATTACAAAAAACATCCACACTACAAATGGCTTACACGCTCGTTGATTGTTGGTGGTACAGATCGATACCGAAATGTAAGTTCGGCTTCAAAACGTGTTTAAGAAAACTACTCTATAATGCAGTAATCGAATCTGTGCTCAGTCTGAAGTACATTTTGTGTGGGCGGAGTGGAAAGGGGGGGGGGAGGGGGGAAGTGATGATGCAAGTAATTGCTAGACAACCACAGCTTAATATTTAGGGAAAGTAAGTGGAGCAGGGTGCCGGATAAAAACACAAGGAAAGGGCGGAAACGAAACGCCCTCTTCGGCAACAAAAAAAAAAATCAAATGCGCCCAATAAATTGACAAATGTTCGTGAAACATTAAAAAAAAAACCAACCAAAAATAAAAATAAAATAGAACTACAACGAAATGATAGTGAGCTATTGAGTGCACATGATAGTGAGCTATTGAGTGCACATGATAGTGAGCTATTGAGTGCACATGATAGTGAGCTATTGAGTGCACATGATAGTGAGCTATTGAGTGCACAAAATAAATGTATCAGGCAGGGGACCATTTGACGTTAACGAGAGAAGCCTTGGACTTGAACATATAAATTTTAAAAATTTTTTTTGGTGGTACAAATATACAAATACATCGGGGACCACATGAGACATTGCTCATAGCAATAGGAACTACGCAGTATCATAGCACCAGGGGCTAAACAATAAATTGCTCATAGCACCCTGGGCTACACAATACATTGCTCATAGCACCCTGGGCTACACAATACATTGCTCACAGTACAAGGCACTACACAATACATTGCTCATAGCACAAGGGACTACAAAATACAATAGGCATAGCACAAAGTACTACACCATACATTGCTCATAGCACAATGGACTACACCATACACTGCTCATAGCACCAGGGACTACACATTACATTGCTCTTAGCAAAAGGGACTACCCAATACATTGCTCATAGTACAAGGGACTACACAATACATTGCTCATAGTACAAGGCACTACACAATACATTGCTCATAGCACAAGGGACTACACAATACATTGCTCATAGCACAAGGGACTACACAATACATTGCTCATAGCACAAGGGACTACACAATACATTGCTCATAGTACAAGGCACTACACAATACATTGCTCATAGTACAAGGGACTACACATTACATTGCTCATAGTACAAGGGACTACACATTACATTGCTCATAGTACAAGGCACTACACAATACATTGCTCATAGCCAAAGGGACTACACATTACATTGCTCATAGTACAAGGGACTACACAATACATTGCTCATAGCACAAGGACTACACATAACATTGCTCATAGCAAAAGGGACTACCCAATACATTGCTCATAGTACAAGGGACTACACATTACATTGCTCATAGTACAAGGCACTACACAATACATTGCTCATAGCACAAGGGACTACACAATACATTGCTCATTGTACAAGGCACTACACATACATTGCTCATAGTACAAGGCACTACACAATACATTGCTCATAGTACAAGGGACTACACATTACATTGCTCATAGTACAAGGGACTACACAATACATTGCTCATATCACAAGGGACTACACAATACATTGCTCATAGTACAAGGGACTACACAATACATTGCTCATATTACAAGCGACAGCACAACACATTGCTCATAGTACAAAGGACTACACAATACATTGCTCATAGTACAAGGGACTACACAATACATTGCTCATAGCACAAGGGACTACACAATACAATAATCATAGCACAAAGTACTACACCATACATTGCTCATAGCACAAGGGACTACACCATACATTGCTCATAGTATCAGGGACTACACCATACATTGCTCATAGCACAAGGGACTACACCATACATTGCTCATAGCACCAGGGACTACTAGAGACAGACCATTCCCAGATTGATGTACCTCTGCCATCATCCATCATAACATCGTTGAAAACAAGTCCCTTAAACTCGACGATCCACGCTCTCCCCAAACCAAGAAAGAAATTCTTTAGTCTACACGGTGTCCACCGGGGAGTCGGGTGGACATCTTCAGACACTGCTCGCGGTGTCACGTGACAGATTCGGTTAACCTGAATGTCACGTGATAATCGCACTGGAATCGTTTGGGGGGGGGGGGGGGGTCGCGAAGGACCCGGTAGGGCCGCGCGTCTGTCAAATGCTGAGCGATATTCATCTGACGCCTGGCCGGGGCAACTCGGTCTTCATTGACTTTATTTCTACTCGAGGAATAGTGGGATTCAACAAGGGTTGGGTTCAACAAGGGTTGGGTTCAACAAGGGTTAGATTCAACAAGGGTGCGATTCAGGCAAGGGTTGGTCTGATGCATGCAGAAAGAGACACCGTGAAATGCCACGAGACGTCGTTGATTGTGTTGGGATGTGGAAGGAATGCTACCATGAAGAGTCATAACCTTTTTGATGTCTCTTGTTAATTTTTTTTTAAAAAGTGCACCGGACTTATAATTGTGTAAGCTTTTCTAGATATAGTGCTTTCAATACTAGTTTTTTATACTCTCTCTCTCTCTCTCTCTTTCTCCCTCCCTCCTCTCTCCATCTCTCTCTCGCCCTCTCTACATTTACTTTCATTTGATGTACTCAAATTTACACCGGTTTAATATGCTCTATTATATCAGCTTTATATAATCTATATCACCTTGATAGACTCTAAGTATGTAATCTTTATATAATCTATTTAAATCAGTGGTTCTAATACTCTGATCAAGCTTACCTGGGCCAGCAGCTCCATTTCCATATCTAAAATTAGAAAAAAAATAAAATAAAAACGTGAATCAAAGTGTTTTGAATGGCTTCTGGTCAGAGTCACGTGATCATCGCCAGCCAATGGCCAATTGATGTCGCGATATGATCAACGCCCCACGAGCAGATAATGGTAAACATTCTCTCTCCGAGACACTTACACCGGACTGAAATAGTGGCCATTTATAGCTTGATTTATGATGTCTCATTTATAGGAATGACAACGACTATTATACGTCTAGTAGATACGGTGCGATACTATCTATTGCATAGATACAGTGCGATACTGTCTGTATTGTTCGTCCGTCGAGGATCGACGAGGACCATCGAGTCGTCTGGTGACTGATGACTTGCGTGGATGACTTTGATTAAAGTGAAGAAGAGTTGCGCGGCGTCTACCTCACTCTCTCGTCCGAGCCCACCATATCCAGTGGCAAGACTCCACGTCAAGACGACCAGGGATGGGTTCGGTTGCAGGAATTGTCATTGTTTGCGCCTTACGGGACTCCAACTCCGGGTTTGAATTTAGAGTTTCCTTCTCTTAGATGAGTTGCCGACCAAGGTTAACGAGTCTCATCCACCCGGGGTGATGTTTTTTGCTTGACTGGCCTTTGGCTGGACGATACTGTCTATTGCGTAGATACAGTGTGATAATGTCTATTGAGTAGATCAAGGGTGATACTGTCTATTGTTAAAGGCCAAATTGTAAAATACGAATTGTCAAAGAATAACTTGTCAAAAACCAACGTGTCGCAGACCAACTTGTCAAAGATAAATCTGTAAAAGACTCTCGACCCAACAACAACAGACTCTCGTCCCACCAAGATTAGACTCTCGACCCACCAATACAGGATTCTCGTCCCATCAACACCAGACTCTAGTGCCACCAACCATAGACTCGCTCCACGAACCACAGACTGTCGTCCCACCAACCTTAGAATCTCGTCCCACCAACACTTGACGTTCGTCCCATCAACCTAAGACTCTAGTCCCACCAACCATGGACTCTCGTCCCGCCAACCCAACAGTAGGAGAAGAGTGTAATCACCTGAAACAAGCCGATCACGTGATTGTAAGATCCGTCTCCTGATTGGACACGCGGCGCTGTGAAAAGCCATCGTTCCTGCTGGAGGTGAACGGTGAAAATTTGCTCTTTGCGTGTTTGATTCGCTGGTGTCCATTTCTGCCTCGTATCATTAGATCCCCCATTGAAATGGCGACCGGCCTTGCGTGCGTAGAATTATTTCAGTTTATTTTCTAATTCTTGATCAAGATACTGGGGATAGGGGCTGCCACCCCAAGTGTTTGAATATGTAAGAGATAAGCTATGTACCTAGTACCAGGGCCATGCAAAGGGTAAAGGGTAAAGAAGAGGCCGCTACATTCCTAGTCACAGGAAACGACAAAATCGTATATGTATAAATTTATACACAAATAAAAAAAATATTTAATAAATAAATAAATATATATATATATATATTATATGGTGCTGGGTGGCTGAGATATTTTAACTGAGTTAATCTTGTGGTCTGGAATTCAATTCCTGCCAAAATCCAGACAAGTAAAAACATCACCAGCACCCCGGGTGGATGGGACTCGTTCGCCTAAGAGTTAGAGGGGGGAAATTCTGAATTAAAACCCGGAGATGGACTTCAGTCTGCTGATAACATTGACACAATGAAACTGCCGGCAACAAATTCTCTCACATGAGTTTTTTAAAAATTTAACGCAATTATATATCTGAATGATTTTTTTATGTCTCCGCATACCTTAGGCATAAGCAAACGGAAACTTATGTGATGGGCCGCAACCAAAATTGAAAAATAGTTTTAGATGTTTACAAAAGTTACCACACATTGTGTCCTCAGAGTCCAAACATATCGACACATTGATCCTATAGCTTTCAATACTGCGTGGACACCGTTTTTTAGGATTTGCCCCAGGTGCAGCTTTTCATTGTCATGGTCCCGCCTAACCAATCATAATATACTCTAAAACATCTCTACCCACCACACAACCAATCGTGTTGACTCTAAAATGCTCTCCGAGAACCAAGCACTATGATTTTAAGATGCTCTCTACCTACCACCCACACCATTTTTCAAAGACTATCCACCCGCCACCCATATCAATTCTAAAATACCGTACTCTCTACCCAGTAGCGTAGCGAGGGTGTTTGGCGCCCGGGGACAAGATTCGCGCCCGGGCACAAGATCCATTTTTAGCGCCCCTTTTTCTTTTTTTCAACTCTCAAACCCATTATTTTCATCAATAAAATAATATCAAAGCACATTTTGGCACCCTTAACTAGCTGGCGCCCGGGGACATCTGCCCCCCCTGCCCCCACCACGCTACGCCTCTGTCTCTACCTACACCACCCATGCAAACTCTAAAATACTCTCCACCCACCAAGCAAACCAACTCTAAAGTACTGTCAAGCCACCAAACCACCTTAAGATTCTTACACCTCTCCTTATGGTGAAAATACACGTACTCGCGTACTTCCAACCCCCCCACCCCCTTGCCCTCGCACCTTCGTCCACCCCTTCCGCCGCCCCTCACCCCCCTCAAGTGGTGATATTGAACACGCAAGACCTGGCATTCTCAGTCCACACCGATATACATTGATCCAATTTTAATCACATTTCCGCCTAATTTTCCCGCCAATGAATGCCCGCACGAGATGAAGTTAAAAAAGAAAAACAAAGATTCCTGTTATTCCCCCCTCCCCCCTTTTCCTCATTATCAGAACCTCCCCCCCACCTCCCCCCACCCCAACACAAACCCCTCCAAACACCCCCCCCCCAACTCTCACAACCACTTCATTCTCAGCTGTCCCGTGTTTATGTTATGTTTCAGTCTGCAGTCAATGGTAAATGACCCCAGTACCAGCGAAGATCAGCTCTGTTTTAAAATTCACCAGGTCACCCGCCCACCATTTATGAACTGATTGCACTCTACGCTAATTTCTTACGAATAGAGCTTTATCCATTCTTCTCCGTTGAACCATAAACGCTGTAAGTGGTCAACAATGTCATCAGACTGACCTGCTGGCCGACAGCTTTATTTACCCTACATCCTTCAGCCGGTAATGTCGATTTTAAGTTGAGCAGTTTTTCTGACCTCCATGGGATTTCTTTCTGACCTCCATGGGATTTCTTTCTGACCTCCATGGGATTTCTTTCTGACCTCCATGGGATTTCTTTCTGATCTCCATGGGTTTTCTTTCTGACCTCCATGGGATTTCTTTCTGACCTCCATGGGATTTCTTTCTGATCTCCATGTGTTTTCTTCTGAACTCCATGGGTTTTCTTTCTGACCTCCATGGGATTTCTTTCTGATCTCCATGTGTTTTCTTTCTGAACTCCATGGGATTTCTTTCTGACCTCCATGGGATTTCTTTCTGACCTCCATGGGATTTCTTTCTGACCTCCATGGGTTTTCTTTCTGACCTCCATGGGATTTCTTTCTGACCCCCATGGGATTTCTTTCTGACCCCCATGGGATTTCTTTCTGATCTCCATGGGTTTTCTTTCTGACCACCATGGGATTTCTTTCTGACCTCCATGGGATTTCTTTCTGATCTCCATTGGTTTTCTTTCTGAACTCCATGGGATTTCTTTCTGACCTCCATGGGATTTCTTTCTGACCTCCATGGGATTTCTTTCTGACCTCCATGGGATTTCTTTCTGACCTCCATGGGATTTCTTTCTGACCTCCATGGGATTTCTTTCTGACCCCCATGGGATTTCTTTCTGACCTCCATGGGATTTCTTTCTGACCTCCTTGCGATTTCTTTCTTGCCGCAAATAGATTTCTTTCTGAACGTCATGTGATTTTAGCTGATCTCCCTGAGATTTCTTCCTATGCTAAAGCCAGATGTGCTTTTCAGGTGGGGGTCTGACGCGCGCAGAACGTTTCTAACCTGTCGCATCTAGGGCTGCACTAAGGATTCTTGGACGGTGTCCTGAACAAGTGTTCTGCGACTCAGTTTAGATGGTGATTCATTACATAAAAGTGGTTCTGCGCCACTGTGATGGTGGTGATTCATTATGTGGACATGGTTCAGGGTCATTGCTATGATGGAAACGCGCTGCGTGGATGCGTTTGAGTGATATTGTGATGTTGTGTGGATGTGGTTCAGCGACCTTGTTATGTTGTGTGTATGTGGTTCAGCGACCTTGTTATGTTGTGTGTATGTGGTTCAGCGACCTTGTTATGTTGTGTGTATGTGGTTCAGCGACCTTGTTATGTTGTGTGTATGTGGTTCAGCGACCTTGTTATGTTGTGTGTATGTGGTTCAGCGACCTTGTTATGTTGTGTGGATGTGGTTCAGCGACCTTGTTATGTTGTGTGGATGTGGTTCAGAGATCCTGTTATGTTGTGTTGACGTGGTTCAGCGACCTTGTTATGTTGTATGGATGTGGTTCAGCGACCTTGTTATGTTGTGTGGATGTGGTTCAGCGACCTTGTTATGTTGTGTGGTTGTGGCTCGGCGACATTTTTAAAAAAATATTGTGTGGATTTGGTTAGTTCAATTTTAACGCATGTAATCGGTAGTATTTTACATTTTTTTATCAAGCACTGGTGGTGCAACAAGCACACACACACACACACACAATATAATAAAGAATCTATTTAATTATATTTACACGCGCATTGTTTTAATCAAACGTAACTAAAAAATGAATGTATTTCACACAATAAACGTTTATTTGCTGGGCTAGGCTACGGATGAACGCTACGGAAAAAAATCTGCCGTTAGACCATACTTTATAAAGTAACGCACATACACATATACTTTTAAATAGTGCAGAGTGTCTTTTTAGAGTACATTGCTTTCTCGTGTTTCCCTCCAGACTGTTTGGCATGGCTATGAATATTTATACTTTGAACAGTACAAAGTGTCTTTTGTGAATACGTTCATTTCCAGTTGTTGTTTTTTTCCCTCTCCTCCAGACTATTCGGGATGGCTATAGGGATATCTGCGTGTATGAATCTCTTGTTGCCTGGGGCTGCAGAGGTCCACTACGGCCTGGTCATCTCAGTGAGGATCCTACAGGGTTTGGTAGAGGTAAGTGACATATATTTCTTTTATACACTTATTTCACTTTAAGTTTTAGTATTTGTTTTTTTCGATTATAAACCGAATACACGGTTAGAGTAGGTGAGGGGTGTAGGTTGAGAAATGAGGGGTGTAGGGTTAGTAATAAGGGGTGTGGTGTTAGTAATGAGGGGTGTAGGGCTATTATGTGTATGTGGAATTTTTATATTATTATTATGTCTTGAAATCAAACGAGCTTTTTTGGGGCAGACAAAGATATAACGAGCAGAATTCTGGTGTAAAATAATGCAGTAAGGAAAGGCCTAGGCTCCAACCATAGACTAAGTCAACGATCCACCCGATTACGTAGCCACTGTGAGATTACAATTAAAATATACTTTTTTTTTTAATAGGAACAGTTTGAATCTCAGTAATACTTTTATTTACAGATCTAAAATTTTTGGTGGAACTCTTTGATACTGATAAATCGTATTAACTACAAACACTTGCAATAAATTATACATTATTTCTTTTACCCCCCCCCCCTTTTTCCCGTTAGTCTGTGATGGACAGAACCCGGCAGTGTTTGTCAGCTGGACATCCCGTATTTCATTGGTTACGTGTCGTAATTGCTTGTCTCCTATTTCTGCTTTTAACCAGGGCGTGACCTATCCTGCCTGTCATGGGATATGGAGACACTGGGCACCTCCACTGGAGCGCTCCATGCTGGCCACCATATCGTTTTGTGGTAGGTACCATTCTGTGCCCATGAGACGACCAACATCCTGACGAATGTCGGTACATGTGAATGATTTGATTGTGCCCTGTGGGTGCGTGTTTTTGGTGTGGAGATTATTTGTGTAGCTGCTGTGATGTGCTTTGTAGTCGTGACGTATTTGGGCATGGGAGATGACGCTTTAAGTTGTTACGTTGGTTTTTTTTTTATTAGTTAGTGAGTTGTAGAGAGAAAGCTGAAGAAAGAACCCAATGCCGTCTTACAATAAAGAACCACATACTTAGACAACGGAGCTATTGAACTGCTCATCACAGTTTGCAGTTCGCGAGAGCATAGTGCATGGTTTGGTATAAAAAAATCAGTGTTGGTAGATCGAATACATATTTGATACTAGGAAAGTGTGAACTGAATGAGTTCCAAGTGCATCTCTTCATGGCTCGTAGCTCTTATTTGGTATACAACTATTTTAACGTTAATCAAGATTAAAAAACCTATAGGATCCCAACGCTCGACGCTAAAAATATGAAATAAGATTATCAAATTACACAACGGGTATAAAATAATCACGTCCTTGGAATCAACAGTTGCTCGGTCTTTGAAATCAACTATTCACGTCATTGTCATCAACAATTGATGTCAACATTTCACGTCATGGGCTTCAGCAATTGACGTCAAAATTTCACGCCGTGGGCATCAACAATTGTCGTCAACATTTCACGTCATGGACATCAACAATTGACCTCAACATTTCACATCATGGGGATCAGGAATTGACGTCAAAATTTCACGTCATTGTCATCAACAATTGATGTCAACATTTCACGTCATGGGCTTCAGCAATTGACGTCAAAATTTCACGCCGTGGGCATCAACAATTGACGTCAACATTTCACGTCATGGACATCAACAATTGACCTCAACATTTCACATCATGGGGATCAGGAATTGACGTCAAAATTTCACGTCATGGGCATCAACAATTGACGTCAACATTTCACGTCATGGGCATCAACAATCGACGTCAACATTTCACGTCATGGGGATCAGCAATTGACGTCAAAATTTCACGTCATGGGCATCAACAATTGACGTCAACATTTCACGTCATGGTCATCAACAATTGACATCAACATTTCACATCATGGGCATCAACAATTGACGTCAACATTTCACGCCATGGGCATCAACAATTGACCTCAACATTTCACGCCATGGACATCAACAATTAACTGAGTGGACATTAAAAATGCAACGACTGGACATTTACATTTTGTCGTATTAAAAATAAAAAAAAATCAGCCCAACTGGTCAAGCCCATACTTCTTCAATCTCTTAACTTAATAACACAGAACCTGACTGGAAGACATCCACAAAGTGACGCAATCATTCTCATGTTCCAGTAGAGCTCTCCGGTACTGTGGCGTTCCTTCACTCCAAGACAATCCAAGCGATCACCGCTGGCGCAAGATTTCTTAGCCGTGACATCACGTCCGCCATAACTTATGAACAAAATGCGTGCAGAAGGGACTTATCTTTCTAAGGATCACAATCCCCTAGGTAGTCCGCGGGGGGTTGTAAAATGATCGTAGCAACGTCAATGTTCGCGAACGGTTCACTTGTGGGAATAGTGAAATGAGAGATGCATCCATGTGTGTGAATGGTTCACGAGGAATTAGCGGCGGTAAGCTGGCAAGTTTATGATACGGCAGTGATCACTCAGCGTAACAAGCCCCCCCAGTAATAAGCAATGTTTTTTATTTTTTTAATTTTTCTTGATGCTGAGGGAAAGTTGGCGATTTCAAAAGCTGAAATAGATTGGAAGTTGTGGGAAGTGATTGGTTGAAAAGCGGATGTTAACAGTTGAAGGATGTGACAACGGTTTTCTTGGCTGTCAGTGGTAAATGTTATGTTATGTTCTATATATGGAGGGGACGCGTAAACCTTGGACGGAAACTCATCTACGCAAAAAAAAAAAAGAGTTGAGCGGGTAGGGCAAAGCTAGTAAACAGTTTAAAATTTTTTTTATTTTTGACATATTTTAAAAGATAAATCATTGTCTTAAAAAAATAAGATTGTATATTATTCAAACATATATTTCTATTGTAATGTGTGTTTATCCACACAAAAAAAAAAGTATTTCAAGAGATAACTGGTGGCGAAAATGAAATTTAATCTACATGACGTCGGCCTGGAGCTCGTTTTATTTAACTTTTGGCAGGAGTTTCTGGGGAGAGGGGGGGGGGGGTCGGATTCGGGGAAGGGGCAGAAAAACCATGAAACGTTGATGGGTGCGGCTAATAAAAATTAAACATTTATTTTTGTCTGAGGGGGGGGGGGTGGGCGGGTTGTCGGATGGGACACTTTCTTATGTGACACCCCCTCCCCCCCCCCACACACAACCCCCCAAAACTTTTTTTCCCCCACACCGGAAGCCACCGCACTTGTGTGATTTGAATAAAGCGACGCTTTGCTCCTCTCACTGGAGTCTTAAATGATACACCGATGCTGTGGAGTTTCCGGTATATGGCAATTACTGCGTTGTTCAAATCCTTTCACGGCCTGCAAGTGCCAGTCCATGCAAGTAGAGTCGCAGAAAGTGGAGAGGTGGGGGAAAAAAATCTTAAGAGAAATCTCAGTGGATTATATGTGACACGGGACTCAACATGGGATAAGATGAGAGGGGAAAAATATGTGGAGTGGCAATTGGAGATAGGCTTTTCTTTTTTCGTTTTTTTTTTTCGTTTTGGATTTTTCTAACGTCTCTCAACCCCCCCCCCCCCAAAAAAAAAATATTCACATCAGGTTATATTAGATGCACGGGGCACTTGTGCTGAGAGATGGAGACTTGTTTAGAGATGGCTGAATGGTTAGAGATGGGTACATGGTTAGATGTGGCTACAAGGCTAGAGATGGCTACATGGCTAGAGATGGCTTCAAGGCCAGAGAGTGCTCCATGGTTAGAGATGGTCACACGGTTAGAGAAGATTAAATGCCACGAAATGTCTGCTTGCTTAGATCTGTCTCATTGATTTGAGATGGATACTTATTTAGTGATTAATACTTGTTCTGAGATGGCTAATAAAGGGAAATATTTGCAATTTAAGACAAATCCATATATACAACCAATAATGCATTTTACTATTTTAAGCCCTCTGTTAAAATAGTGTTCCAGTAAGATAAATTTCAATGTCAACTTTCCACACGAGTTTTTTTTGTTTTTGGTCTTGTCTGCAGGTTCGTATGCCGGTGCTGTCCTTGGTATGCCACTGAGTGGAATCTTGACCAGGTACCTGGGGTGGCAGTCAGGATTCTACGTCTTCGGTAAGTGGAGAATTACCATAAGTCATGTAGGCAAACGTGTGAATTCGTTATTGGTAAGTAATGTCGGCAAACGTGTGACTTGGTCATTGGTAAGTCTTGTAGGCAAATGCGTGACTTGGTCATTTGTAAGTCATGTAGACAAACGTGTGAATTGGTCATTGGTAAGTCATGTAAGCAAACGTGTGACTTGGTCATTGATAATCCATGTAGGCAAACATGTGAATAGGTCATTGGTAATTCATGTAGGCAAATGTGTGAATTGGTCATTGGCAAGTCATGTAGGCGAACGTGTGAATTGGTTATTGGTAAGTCGTGTAGGAAAATGGGTTAAAAGGTGATTAGTAAGTCATGTCAGCGAATGTATTGACTGGTGATTTGAACTTATGCTTAAAGTCTCAAGACAGTGTCATGATTGTTTGAATGTGTAAGTGAATTCGTTAAAGTCTTTGAAACCAAAGCCTAGACTTGTATTATCAGTTGATTCGCGTTGCAACTCCATTGTAATGCATACATTTCAAAGCTGTTGGGCACTACTGGTCAAAGCTGGTCACTGACGGCCATTGCTGGTCATTGTTGGTCACTCTCATGCCTCTTCAAAATAATTACAGGCGAGTCCGGCAATTAGCATTTACAGTTCATAAGTCAAAATCAATTTCATAAGGTGCAAACATCAAGCCTGAAGATCCATAGTACAAGGTCATGAAAATAGAAAAATCAAGTTCATACAATAAAAACATCAAGTTCATAAAGGGACAATCTCATACAGAAACAAACATCCAGCTAATAAATATAAATTCAAAAGATACAAACATCAAGCTAATAAAGATACTTTAAAAAGATACAAACATCAGGTTAATAAAGATACTTTCATAAAGATACAAACTGCACACTCATAAATTAAATGTATAGCCATCAATCATCTTTACAAAGATACAAATGTCAAACTCGTACTGATACAAACTTAAAGTTCATACAGATAAAAGCATCAAGTTCATAGAGATACAAACATCAAGTTTATACATATTCTAACATCAAGTTCATACGGATAAAAACATCAAGTTCATACAAACTCTAACATCAAGTTCATACAGATTCTAACATAAAGTTCATACATACTCTAACATAAATTTCATACAGATACAAACATCAAGTTCATACAGATCCAAACAACAAGTTCATAGAATTTCTAACATCAAGTTCATACAGATCAAAAACATCAAGTTCATACAGATCCAAACATCAAGTTATAACATATTCTAATATCTAGTGCATACAAATCCAAACATCTAGTTCATACAGATCCAAACATCAAGTTCATACAGATCAAAACATCAAGTTCATAGAGATCCAAACATTAAGTTAATAGAGATTCAAATATCAAGTTCATACATATGCAAACATCAAGTTCATACAGATCAAAATATCAAGTTCACAGAGATTCAAACATCAAGTTCATACAGATCCAAATCTCAAGATTCATACATATCAAAATATCAAGTTCATACAGATCCAAATATCAAGTTCATAGACATCCAAATATAAGTTCATACAGATCCAAACATCAAGTTCAATGATATTCAAATATTAAGTTCATACAGATACAAACATAAAGTTCATACAGATCCAAACATCAAGTTATAACTATTCTAATATCTAGTTCATACAGATCCAAATATCAAGTTCTTACAGATACAAACATTAAGTTCTTACAGATACAAACATTAAGTTCATACACATGAAAACATCAAGTTCTTACAGATCCAAATATCAAGTTCAAACTGTTGCAAACATCAAGTTCATAGAATTACTAACATAAAGTTCATACAGATCCAAACATCAAGTTATAACATATTCTATTATCTAGTTCATACATATCAAAATATCCAGTTCACAGAGATTCAAACATCAAGTTCATACAGATCCATATATCAAGATTCATACATATACAAACATCAAGTTCATACACATTCAAACCTCAAGTTCATAGAGATTCAAATATCAAGTTCATACGAATACAAAAATCAAGTTCATAGCGATGCAAATATCAAGTTGATACGATACAAATATCAAGTTAATAGAGATCCAAACATCATGTTCATAAAAATTCAAAGATCAAGTTCATACAGTTTCAAACATCAAGTTCATATAGATCCAAACATCAAGTTCATAAAAATTCAAACATCAAGTTCATACAGATGCAAACATCAAAATCATAGGGATTCAAATATCAAGTTCATACAGATCCAAATATGAAGTTCATACTTATCCAAACGTCAAGTTCAATGATATTGAAATATAAAGTTTATACAGATCCAAACATAAAATTCATACAGATCCAAACATTAAGTTATAACATATTCTAATATCTAGTTCATACAGATCCAAATATCAAGTTCTTACAGATACAAACATCAAGTTCATACAGATGAAAACATCAAGTTCTTACAGGTCCAAATATCAATTTCAAACTGTTGTAAACATCAAGTTCATAGAATTTCTAACATAAAGTTCATACAGATCCAAACATCAAGTTCATACAGATCCAAACATCAAGTTATAACAAATTCTATTATCTAGTTCATACAGATAAAAATATCAAGTTTATTGAGATTCAAACATCAAGTTCCTACAGATCCAAATATTAAGATTCATACAGATACAAACATCAAGTTCATAGAGATCCAAACATCAAGTTCATATAGAGTCAAACATCAAGTTCATAGAGATTCAAATATGAAGTTCATACGGATCCAAAAATCAAGATCATAGAGATTCAAATATCAAAGTCATCCAGATACAAATATCAAGTTCATAGAGATCCAAACATCATGTTCATAAAAATTCAAACATCAAGTTCATACAGATTCAAACATCAAGTTCGTACAATCCAAACATCAAGTTCATACAGATCCAAACATCAAGTTCATACAGATCCAAACATCAAGTTCATATAAATCCAAACATCATGTTCATACAGATGCAAAGATCAAGTTCATACAGATCCCAATATTAAGTTAATACAGATCCAAATATCAAGTTCATACAGATGCAAATATCAAGTTCATACAGATCCTACCATCAAATTCATACAGACTAAAACATCAATTTCATACAGATCCAAATATCAAGTTCATACAGATGCAAACATGAAGTTCATACAGATGCAAACATTAAAGAGAATGATATAGATAAGGGAAAGCGACTTTCTCAAACGAGAGACAAACTTTTTTTTTTCTTTTTCCCTGGTGATTTTCTCATAAACCCTGAACCCCCCTATCATGAGCTTAGCACGGCAAATAGCCAGGGGCGGTAATAACGGATCAATCGGGATCATCTTGAGGCTTTGACTTGTTAGCAGGGGGGACAATTTTTTTTCCCCTTCTTATTTCATCGCGCTGAAAAAGGGTGAGAGTGGTCCTAAAAGTCGGTTGCTGTTATTCCCCCATTGTGAAATCTCGTAATAACCTTGTCGACATAATGGTGCCGTTTTAAGTTAAATAACTGAGTAGAGAAGAACATAACGACAGTTTGGTTTAATCCAGAGTGCTGCGATCAGCTGGGAGTAGTAGATCATAAGACGCAAAGTATTGAAAGAAAAAGCTGTAGAAAGAATTGACGGAACAAAGCAAGGCACGAGCGTGGCGGCAAGAAGCTTTCGCCAGCAAAAGAAAAAAAAATAATTATCAAAACAACGCTACAGATAGCGCATTTTGTTCCGTGTTATTTTATTTCCATTTTCCTTCTTTTCTTTTTTTTTAAAAACTATTTTCTACATCCGACGAAGGCTTCTTGCCGATACGTTTATTGTTTTTGGGGGGGGGGTGACTTTTTATTTCTGTTTCCCCTATCATGAGTTTTAAACTTCGTTTTAAATCTTTGCCGGATAGATGAACCAGAGATCATTGGGTGGAGCAGAAAAAATGGTGTGTGGATGGTGGGTGGGGGGGTTGTCTGTCTTCATTAAAATGCGCTCATAATAATAATCTGTATCTTCATTTTATGGAATAGGAAAAAACGTATTTAGTGTCAACGTTCATGAAAAAGTACTGTCAACTTTCCTTGAGCCCATTCAGGGAAATTTAAGAATACTATGAATGAATTCGCCTGTTTTCAATTGCTGCATACCCAAAAACTCATCCGATAGACAGACATAACACAAATCATATACACATTTCAAGGTACAACTATTATCTGTACATGAATATCTACCAAAATATAAGCCATGCAAAGTTTGCACCAAATATAGCACTCACAACACGTGTAGGCACACAACCAGAACTTTGCGGTGGAGGGAACGGAGGGGCTTTGCCCCCGGACGCTGTGTTACCTCCTTACAGAATTGCACATGAATTAAACGATGACTTTCTATTGTCTAAGGGATTCGAGCGAACTGCGCGCTGAGAGTCCACTCCGATTGTTACATATATTCTACAATATGTTCAGATCACCACTACGACTGTTACATATATTATACAATATATTGAGATGACCACTAAGAATGTTATATATATCCTATAATATGTTGAGGTGACCACTACGACTGTTATATATATTTTATAATATGTTCAAATGACCAATACGACTGTCTAATATATTCTACAAAATGTTCAGATGACCAATACGACTGTTATATAAATGCTACAAAATATTGAGATGACCACTAAGACTGTTAAATATGTTCTACAATATATTAAGATGACCACTACGACTGTTGTATTATAGATTCTACAATATTTTGAGATGATCACTATGACTGTTATATATATATATATTCTACAATATATTGAGATGACCACTATCACTGTTATATATATTCTAAAATATGTAGATTTGACCACAAAGACTGAATATTTATGATACAATATGTTTAGATGACCACTACGACTGTTTTATATAAATATATTCTACAATATTTTGAGATGACCACTACAACTGTTATATTACTTATTCTACAATGTGTTAAGATGGCCACAGGGTGTGAAGCATTGCACGCTGTAGTCTTGTCTAATGGAAAATTACTTGTTCTTCATTGAGATGTTTCTTCATTATGACATTGTCTCTTTCAAATCAATGGTGTTTACCCACTTGCAAACCATCCACCTGCTCCACACTCCACCACCCCCCTCATACACACACACCCACACATATCTTCTGCCGCACGGCTGCCTGATTGCCCCCGTGGTGGCAGGTCGCCGTCATAAGCCGCTTATGTCACTACAAGGGAAAAATCTCAGGGAACTTGGTATTAATCAACATTACTTTCTCTGGGTCTGCGAGGCAGAAATACCGCACGGTTTAGTAGAAGCGGGTAGAAAGGCACGGCGAGGGGGTGGGGGGGGGGAGGGGCGCTAGAATTGTTGGGAGAATCAACGGGATAGAGAGATGGAAGACTCAATAGAGGAAGGTAGATAAATTAGAAGCGGGTAGAAAGGCACGGCGAGGGGGTGGGGGGGGGGGAGGGGCGCTAGAATTGTTGGGAGAATCAACGGGATAGAGAGATGGAAGACTCAATAGAGGAAGGTAGATAATAAATGAACAACGATACGTTAGGCGGAGAAGGTCGGGGCGAGGGTGGGGGGAAAGGGGGCGCCGAAGCAAGAGGGAGGTGAGACGGGGTATAGGGAGGGCAGGGCGTAAATGACGTGACGATGATTGAATTGTAAAGGACGTGACTTAAGACAATCGATTGACTTAAGACAATCGATGATTCAATTGTAAAGGACTTGACTTAGTATTCAATGATTGTATTGTAAAGGACGTGACTTAAGACAATCGATGATTGAATTGTAAAGGTCTTGACTTAAGACAATCGATGATTGAATTGTAAAGGTCTTGACTTAAGACAATCGATTATTTAATTGTAAACGATGCGACTTAGTATTCGATGATTGAATTGTAAAGGATGCGACTTAGTATTCGATGATTAAATCGTAAGGGACATGACTTAAGACAATCGATGATTGAATTATAAAGGACGCGACTTAAGACAATCGATTATTGAATTATAAAGGACGCGACTTAAGACAATCGATGATTGAATTGTAAAAGAAGTGACTTTAAGACAATCGATGATTGAATTGTAAAGGACATGACTTAATACAATCGATGATTGAATGCTAAGGGACGTGACTTAAGACAGTCGATGATTGTATTGTAAAGGACGTGACGTATGTTTTGTTCAGTTGAAACAAAGATTTGAATTAGTGATTAAAAGGAAAATTCTGAAGATGTGGATGAATGTAAGGGAGACGATAAGCTAACGAAATGTCGACAAGGACAGTGTTATTCAGGGGGAACAAAATATATCTGGACATTTTTCACAATGGCAGTTTTTAAATATTTAAGAAGATAGCAGACTACTTACTATACGCTAAAAAAAGGTAATGTATCATAATTAGATTGCTATATTAGAAGTCAATGAAGTTGGCGTATTCTATATGACATCGAAAATGCCTGTTGAATTGCTGGGGCTAATAGTCAGACTGAATGGAACACGCAATCATCGTATCTGGGAGTGAAAGAAACCGATACCACCATGGATACTAAAGAGAGATTTGAACGATACGGTTTGGCTAGAACCAGAAAGAATGCGATACCACCATGGATACTAAAGAGAAATTTGAACGATACGGTTTGGCTAGAACCAGAAAGAATGCGATACCACCATGGATACTAAAGAGAGATTTGAACGATACGGTTTGGCTAGAACCAGAAAGAATGCGATACCACCATGGATACTAAAGAGAGATTTGAACGATACGGTTTGGCTAGAACCAGAAGGAATGCGATACCACCATGGATACTAAAGAGAGATTTGAACGATACGGTTTGGCTAGAACCAGACAGATTGCGATACCACCATGGATACTAAAGAGAGATTTGAACGATACGGTTTGGCTAGAACCAGAAAGAATGCGATACCACCATGGATACTAAAGAGAGATTTGAACGATTCGGTTTGGCTAGAACCAGAAGGAATGCGATACCACCATGGATACTAAAGAGAATTTTGAACGATACGGTTTGGCTAGAACCAGACGGAATGCGATACCACCATGGATACTAAAGAGAGATTCGAACGATACGGTTTGGCTAGAACCAGAAAGAATGCGATACCACCATGGATACTAAAGAGAGATTTGAACGATACGGTTTGGCTAGAACCAAAAAGAATGCGATACCACCATGGATACTAAAGAGAGATTTGAACGATACGGTTTGGCTAGAACCAGAAAGAATGCGATACTACCATGGATACTAAAGAGAGATTTGAACGATACGGTTTGGCTAGAACCAGAAAGATTGCGATACCACCATGGATACTAAAGAGAGATTTGAACGATACGGTTTGGCTAGAACCAGAAAGAATGCGATAACACCATGGATACTAAAGAGAGATTTGAACGATACGGTTTGGCTAGAACCAGAAGGAATGCGATACCACCATGGATACTAAAGAGAAATTTGAACGATACGGTTTGGCTAGAACCAGACGGAATGCGATACCACCATGGATACTAAAGAGAGATTTGAACGATACGGTTTGGCTAGAACCAGAAAGAATGCGATAACACCATGGATACTAAAGAGAGATTTGAACGATACGGTTTGGCTAGAACCAGAAAGAATGCGATACCACCATGGATACTAAAGAGAAATTTGAACGATACGGTTTGGCTAGAACCAGAAAGAATGCGATACCACCATGGATACTAAAGAGAGATTTGAACGATACGGTTTGGCTAGAACCAGAAAGAATGCGATACCACCATGGATACTAAAGAGAGATTTGAACGATACGGTTTGGCTAGAACCAGAAAGAATGCGATACCACCATGGATACTAAAGAGAGATTTGAACGATACTGTTTGGCTAGAACCAGAAAGAATGCGATACCACCATGGATACTAAAGAGAGATTTGAACGATACGGTTTGGCTAGAACCAGACGGAATGCGCTACCAACGGTGCTTGCCTGTGAAATGAAAAAATTAAAACAACGATTTGCGTTGGAGACACACAAAAAATAAAAATCTGGTCACTACAGTAATATGATATATCAATGATTGTAGGTCGATCATGAGAGAAAGAAAAGGTGAGAAAAAAAAAAGATCTGAAAGTCAAAGTTGAAGTCTGTGAAAACGGTTAGACGGAAAGAGAGAAAGACAGAGAAGGAGATAGAGAGGGGGAGAGACAGAGAGAGTGAGAAGGAGAGAGACAGGGGGCACAGAGGGAGAGAGAGAGAGAGAGAACGACACGGGACGAACAACACAAGGAAAGCCAGAAAGTTGGACCAGTGCAAAAAGAACCTATTGGCATTTATTGGGTGATGATTAATCAAAATGCTTTCCCTCTGGGTGGGTCGTGTGGAGGAGAAGTCCCTTAGTTAAAAGCTTTTTTTTAAAAAAAAATAGTATCAAAAGCTTTGCCTTATCGAATAACAGAAGTAAAGAAATAAAAAAAAAATACAATTTAAAAAAACAACAACTGATAGAAGTATAAATGGTGGGCTACCTGATTGGGGATATTAATAAAGTCTTATCGATGTGGGGCTCAGTACTGGAGCTCAACATGAGTGAAAAAAACAGGAGCTTAATTAAAACTCGTAGAGATAGCGGGAAACCAGAGGCTGCTGGGGGGAGGTTGGTGGTTGTTTGTTTGTTTTTTTTTAGATCGTGAAAGAGAATGCCGTTCATATGTTTTGGAACTCATTTATTGTTGACACAATTATGTGTTCAAGTGCTGATGTCTGCCATTGTTCTTGCATTGTCAAATGCACGGAGATTTAAATACAACATGTTCATTATGTTTGCACAAAATTATTAAAATTGAAAATCGCTTTGTAAATTTTATTAAAGGTTGTTTTGTGTGTGTATGTGTGTGTGAAAAAAAACTAGATCACCCTTTAAAATGAATCTTCCATTGTCTGCCTACTCAACACCGTCTGCTGCAAAGCTCACCGAACATTATCTATCTCCCTAATGTCCGAACCGCAGATATTTGCCTCACCCTCAGTGCCTTCCTCCAATATGGCACGTTCTCTTCACAACACCCCCCCCCCACCTTCAGGTTTCATTGCCCCAACCACTAGCTAATCCAATGGCTGCTTACTAACCCCCCACCCCTACCGCAATGCCACCCCAACCCACTCGTTTCCCCATACCGCCTTGGATTTTCCCTCATATTTTCCACCTTCCCCCTCTTCAGTCGTAAGAGTAACTAGCAGTCGCGCTGCCTTTGGCGGTGTTTACTTTTACTGGGCGTCAAATCGGCAACAGGAGAACCTGTTAGGGCAATATGGGGGGGGGGAATAATTTGACTTCCAGGGCCGTATCCCTTGTGTAAGAGCAGACACATGTCTGAATGGGCGTTCAGTAGCAGCGACGTATTCCATCTTCTGGCCCATCTTGTGCAAGTTGTGTCTTGGGGAATTACCGACGAGCAACAAAGAACACGCGTCATCTCATCAAACCTTTTCACATCCCAGATACTTTCCTTGGGCCACCAGGATCTCCCGATCCAGGCATTTCGCTTGTACCGAAATGAATTTCTTCGACCCTACACAACCACAGGAATAAACATTTCTCGCATGTTTTCTCATTGAATCCCTCTACCTACATTGGAGACAGAATGATCATTGGTCGTGGGTCCTTAATGTATAGAATAAGAACACATTATAACTTTTTTTTTTAAAACCCGCACATTTCACAACATCCTTCATAGTTACCGACATCTCACCACTTATGAAAATGAAATCGAATTATCCACATAACGAGTTACCCACAATTGAAATGTGTTAATAACATAACTTCCATTAAATCCATACTCGCCACAACATAGACATTAAACACACACACACACACACAAAGAGACAGAAAGAGAAAAAAACCCAACAAAAAACGGGAATATCTGAAGATATCGATTAACCAATTGGTGTTCTGTCAATGACCTCAGCTAATTACATAGAGTTCTTATTTAGCATAGCTACAAACTGTTCACTGTTTATTTATTACATACACACGACTCATGTAATTCCGGAATTACAAATTATGTTCTGTCCGTCACGCACTACTGATTTGACGCCAACATCTATGTTATAGTTGCCCCACGACTGTAAAAGTGATATTAAATTTAACGTCCACTTTGCATTTAATTGTTGTTGTAAATACGGTAAGTAAAATATGTGTACATTGTACTAGTTCCTTCGTGTACTAAAAGTATTGTCACAAATACGCCGTACCTTCCTTTTTTTTTACAATGGAATATTAAAATTAAACTGTACCTTGTACCTTCATTTACAAAAGGTAATATTCAAAATAAAACTGTACCCTGTAACTTCATTTACACAAGGTGATATTTGAAAATAAAAACTGTACCTTCTCCATCTACTTCCCTGCTCCTGCTGCTCCTGCTCCTGCTCCGATGACGCTGACTAAGAATTCAATTTCCTATCTCATTGGTGGCCGTATAAATGAGCCAGGATGTTGGAGTCATGCGATAGGATGTCACCGCTGATTGGGCCCTATACAAAACAAACTTGATTTGGCCTATAGCACATATTGGCCATGTCTAGAAGAAGAAAAAAAAAAGGGGGGGGGGGTTGTGGGTTTGAAGGAAAAGAATGAATAGGGAAGGGGGGAGAGGTCTTCAACACTGTCCATCGTTTTTGACTTTCTAGTAGGAGAGCCCGTCCAAAAATGACGGATTATATTATATTTTGAACACCATATTTGAGATTTTAGCTAGACCAAACTCAGTATTCTTTTTGACCTCAAAAATACGCAGCTCTTTCCTTGTAAGTGTCAAAGAAAACTTGTTAAGGGGACGCAATTGTATGTTATGAAAATGCAACGCTTATCAAAGTTTTTTTTTGAGTCTAAACTCTCCTTTCAGACAGATCTTTTTTTATCGAGCATAAGTGTACACAAGTTCAAGGTCTTTTGCTCACGTTGACAACATTTGAAATAATTAGTCTAAATCTTCTGTAAAAAAAAAGGAAATAAAATATTTCAATTATATCAATTACTTCAATTGTATTAATCATATCAGTTATTTCAGTTATAATAATTATATCGATTCTTTCAATTGTATTAATTACTTCAATTATTTCAATTGTATTAATTTTATCAGTTGTTTCAATTTTATCAATTATTTCAAATGTATTAATTTTTATCAGGTGTTTCAATTTCATCAATTATTTCAAGTGTATTAATTTTATCAGTTGTTTGAATTTTATCAATTATTTCAAATGTATTATTTATACTTATGTAAAAAAAAAAAATTCAAATGTTTTTATTTTATCACTAATTTCGTTCCGGGAAGAAAACAAATATTGAAACATCTTTTTGAAATCCAATGTGTAAAACACGTGCCATTTTTTCCCCAACCATAAATCAAATTTTTAGTTGATGAAATATTTTCTTGTAAAGTCGATATCCTCTCATCAATTGCAGTGCATTTATTGACATCAAAGCTATAAATATTTCATTTGAATGTGCGGATGTGATCGGTACATCGACATTGCCGGTGTTGATATTTTTGAGTGGCTTATCACACAAGACAACCCGACTCTTGCAAATCGAATATTTGACCAGGTTTGTTGTAAGGGGGGGGGGGAACGTTTTACCATGCTTTTATTGTTGCGTATCTCCTATTGGTGTGCTCACACCGTTGTAAGATAATATCTCTTCTCACCAACACCAGGTGTGCTCGGTGCTATTTGGTCGGTGGCCTGGTGGTTCCTGTCCTATGACAGGCCGTCCAACCACCCGACCATATCGGAGGAGGAGAGGGTTTACATAGAGACGAGTATAGGGGAAACGACAATGAACACATCAAAGGTAAGTCAAGGCTCGATGTCTTATTACGTTAACGGATCTCTTGTTAACGCGACGTCTCTCTTCTTAGAAACATCTTAGTAAATTATAATCTTACCTAACATCTCTTAAAATTTATTTTCTTACTTCTCCAAGATGCCATTGTAGCGTCTCTCAAATATCTTATCTAATTTCTCTAAGATGCCAATTTAACGTCTTGAATAAACGGAAAGATTGTAATTTACCGTAAAAAACATCTGAGCTAAACCCTAGCAAATCTTTGTTACATCTTTCATTTATGTACAGTGATTACCTTTGGAACGAAATTATTACTTCAAGTAGTCTGTAAGCTGCACCATTCTTCCGTCGGCCATTCCTAACAGTGACAAGTTGTGATGATTTTAAAATAAATTGTTAGGCACAATCAGTTACTTGATGGCCGTGGAGCGCTTTTCTATATGCGCCCCGGCGGCGGTGGTCAGAAAGAGCGCCTTGAAAAACAAAAATGAACACCCTCCTACATATTGTATAACCATGAGCCCCAAAAGAGCCGCCCGGGGAGGTCAGCCCCCTTCGTACCCACACTAAGTACGCCGCTGACTGCTCTCTTCTTCTTCTTTACATTAAGGGCCACGATTAATTAATTTATCATTTTGGAGCCTATGCATGTAGAGGGGATTTGCAATGTTTCTGTGCCTGGTGTTGTTGATATCCATAATATCACAAGCTACTTAAAATGATAATTTATCGATATGGTAAAATTGACAATTTTTTTATATAATGTTGGATATTTTTGTTATTTTAAAACAAAAAAAATAAATGTAGATGAGATGATCCCGAGTCTTTCAAAATACAGCTGTCAATTTAAAAAAAAAAAAAAAAAGCCACTGTCACTTTTTGAAACAGTATTGTCGAGTTTAAAAATACCACTGTCACTTTTTGAAACACTATTGTCGAGTTTAAAAATACCACTGTCGCTTTTGAAACAGTATTGTCGAGTTTAAAAATACCACTGTCACTTTTTGAAACAGTATTGTCGAGTTTAAAAATACCACTGTCGCTTTTGAAACAGTATTGTCGAGTTTAAAAATACCACTGTCACTTTTTGAAACAGTATTGTCGAGTTTAAAAATACCACTGTCACTTTTTGAAACAGTATTGTCGAGTTTAAAAATACCACTGTCGCTTTTGAAACAGTATTGTCGAGTTTAAAAATACCACTGTCGCTTTTGAAACAGTATTGTCGAGTTTAAAAATACCACTGTCGCTTTTGAAACAGTATTGTCGAGTTTAAAAATACCACTGTCGCTTTTGAAACAGTATTGTCGAGTTTAAAAATACCACTGTCGCTTTTGAAATACAGCACTTGATTTCAACAGGATGACGACGCATTAGTTGGGACAGGAAAACATCAATGGAAGAAAGTTACTTGAGACACAATCTCCAGAGAAGTGGCCAAGTTGGCATTTCACGACATTTTCAAATGTTCAGTTGAACCGGTTTAGTTGTCTCTGGCCTAACAGAAAGTTCATTGTTAAAGAATTTCAAATAAATATATTCGTAGGCGAATATTTCAAATGACCTTTTCTTGCGAGTTCCTTTCTTTTTCCCCTAAAAGCCGAAGTCTGGTGGTGTCAGAAAGCACTTGATCGACGTCATTTAGATCTTGGATGGTTATGTGTTATGTATCAATGAAAATATTAAAGAAACCGGTCCCATATCGGTGGCCATACTTTAACATACGTCATCTGATCATCCACAGTTTTTCCGTCTGTTCATTTATGGTTTGTTAAATATGGATCTTTTTCTAAAAAGCGTTTATATTAACTTTGCCCTTGTTCGAGGCAAGCAAAATGTTCGGACGGCTAACCGGCACACTTCCCGTCTAGGTGTCAAGTCGAAACTTGGCGCATTGACTCTTTGCCGGTGACAACGCATTCTTTCAAATGTTCAGCCCCACCCCTCAAACCCAACTCCACAAATATCGGTTTTCACAGTTTTATTTTCAAGGGGAGTCTTGAGGGAATAGGATGCCACTAATTTCACAAAATAAAATTCCCCAAAACTGCGCTAAATGAGATTATTTGAACAACATGAAAAGTATCCCAAACCGCGTTTCATGCGTAATCTATTTCCTTTTATTTTTCTGCAATACTTTTGTGAAATAGATCTGCGGTGCAAAAGCTGGTGGGACGTTAAAATATTAATATAAAATGATTTTTTAAAAAATAAATTATCTAAAGGATGAAAACGAAACACTTCAGGGGTTGTTCAATTACTGTTTGAACTGGAGACGTTTTTCTAATCCTCGAGTCAAATTCTTTTTTTTTCTGCCCATCATTCAGTTGTATGCTTATTTTTTCCTGATAGAATATTTCCACCCCATGGGTGGCCTTCTTCACTTCCATGCCCGTGTGGGCCATCATGGTGGCCAACTTCTGTCGGTCATGGACCTTCTACCTGCTCATCATCTCGCAGCCCGCTTACTTTGAGGAAGTTTTTGGCTTCAAGATCGATGAGGTAAAACTATAAGGTCTTTACAGAAGGAGCACAGTGGTAGCTATGTAGATGAACTCAATTGTAGCTATGTAGGTGAACACAAGTGTAGTTATGGAGTTGAACATATATTTAGCTTTGACCATTGCTACTTTCGAAATCTGACAGTTAAGAAAGCAGAAACGACTTTGTAATAATTTATTTTTTAAGTAACTGGCTACATTTGATGAGTGCAATAAACAGGTGGTTTGATTGACTAACTTAATAGTTTCAGCTACATTTGATGAGTGGAAATAACAGTTGGTTTCACTGACTAAGGTGATTGTTTCATTTGGGTTTCCTCAGAGCGGCACGTTGTCTGCCCTGCCACATCTCGTCATGGCCATCATTGTCCCCATCGGTGGTCAGATCGCTGATTTCTTGAGGAGACGTATTCTCACAACGACAGCCGTCCGGAAGATCTTTAACTGCGGAGGTAAGTGTAGTGACATGAATTTAGGAAGATCTTTAACTCCGGAGGTAAGTGTAGTGACATGAATTTAGGAAGATCTTTAACTACGGAGGTAAGTTTAGCAACATGAATTTAGGAAGATCTTTAACTCCGGAGGTAAGTGTAGTGACATGAATTTAGGAAGATCTTTAACTCCGGAGGTAAGTGTAGTGACATGAATTTAGGAAGATCTTTAACTCCGGAGGTAAGTGTAGTGACATGAATTTAGGAAGATCTTTAACTCCGGAGGTAAGTGTAGTGACATGAATTTAGGAAGATCTTTAACTCCGGAGGTAAGTGTAGTGACATGAATTTAGGAAGATCTTTAACTCCGGAGGTAAGTGTAGCGACATGAATTTAGGAAGATCTTTAACTCTGGAGGTAAGTGTAGCGACATGAATTTAGGAAGATCTTTAACTTCGGAGGTAAGTGTAGTGACATGAATTTAGGAAGATCTTTAACTGCGGAGGTAAGTGTAGCGACATGAATTTAGGAAGATCTTTAACTGTTGGGGTAAGTGTAACGCTTCGAATTTATAAAGATCTTTAATTATAGGGGTAATTATGACGCTATGAATTTAGAAAATCGTGAACTGAAAGGGTAAGTGTAACGCTGCAATGTCAGGTAGATCTTTATATTCGGAGTTTAATTTAATGCTGCGATGTCAGGTAGATCTTTATATTTGGAGTTTAATTTAATTCTGTGATGTCAGGTAGATCTTTATATTTGGAGTTTAATTTAATGGTATGATGTCCGGTAGATATTTATATTTGGAGTTTAATTTAATGCTGCTATGTCAGGTAGATCTTTATGTTTGGAGTTTAATTTAATGCTGTGAGTTGCCACCTAGGGATAGTGCCGCCTAGGCATAGTGCCGCCTAGGGATAGTGCCACCAAGGCGTAGTGCCGCCTAGGGGTAGTGCCGCCTAGGTGTATTGCCGCCTAGGTGTAGTGCCGCATAGGGATAGTTTCGCCTAGGTGTAGTGCCGCATAGGTATAGTGCCGCCTAGGTGTAGTACCGCCTAGGTTTTGGTGCCGCCTAGGTTTTGGTGCCGTCTAGGGATAGTGCCGCCTAGGTGTAGTGCCGCCTAGGTGTAGGGCCGCCTAGGGGTAGTGCCGCCTAGGTGTAGTGCCACCTGGGGATAGTGCCGCCTAGGGATAGTGCCGCCG
>CAXITT010000201.1:1099801-1114956 GCA_964033795.1 Lymnaea stagnalis
GACGAGGCCATGACAGGCAATTCAGGCTCATACCAGCAAGAAGCCAGTATAGGAGCTGCTCATTCCTGCCCAAGACAATCAGGGACTGGAACAATCTTTCAAAAGGAACGGTTGAGGCGACAACACTAGACACATTTGTGTCTATTGCCTCAAGCCTTCAAACCCCCAGTGCATGATTCCCTCACAAAGTGGCACTGGAAATATGTGAAATTTCCTCATCAACACCAGGAACAGAAACATTGCAAATCCCATCTACATGCATAGGAGCCAAAATGATCAATAAATTGATCGTGGGCCCTTAAGATATAGAAGAAGAATAATAATAACGGTAGATAAAAGATTCATGTCGTAATTGTGCAGTCGATGAAGTTAATCTGTGTAATTTGACAAGTCATAAAACTCTTTATAATCCTGTGGCTTTAGGATTCATAAAGCCCTAGCTGTACTCCAAATATCTGATAATTCATGGAGCGGTAGCTATACTCTAGTAATTTGACGATTCATAGAGCCCTAGCTATACTCAAGTAGTTTTACAATTCATAGAGCGCTAGCTATACTTCTGTAATTAGGCAATTCATATAGCCCAAACTATTCTCCAATAATTTGACAATTCAATGGGCCCTAGCTAAGCTCCAGACAGTTTACAACTCACAGAGCCCTAGCTATACTCCAGACAGTTCAGAGCTCACAGAGCCCTAGCTGTACTCCTGAGAGTTGAAAATTAAATTTAATGTTCAATTTTCTCGATGCTGCTATCAAAAAAGAATTCCTTAAACCCTTTTCATGGACATATTTCCGAATTGAGACTTGATGGATGTCCACATTTTTTTAAAGACATTGCAATAGATTCGAGTTGTCGTATTTTTGTTAAAAGATCTCTTCCCTAAGTACTTCATATCGACATATTTCCCACGATTCCTTCCAACAACGCATTTTTCCCCCCTTACGTGGCATTGTTCCCTTAAAATTCTCGATTTTTCTCCCCCTTCCAGAAGTCCTTCCCTATCCTCAAGTCCGCTTTTAATTCATTAGCGGGTCAGAGGAACTTAGTCTTTCTTCTTAAAGGAATTAGATGGAATTTATTCTCGTTCGAAATGCCGAGAAAACACGAGGCCGGCCATACGCAGCCGCTAAATCTATGGAAGCCGACCCAATGACGCATTTTTTATGGCCATCGGAATCCGCTTTCGTCTCTTATCTTCACCACAGGCCCGGTCTGTCTCAGATGGTTCAACACATGAGCGAGGGGAAATCATAATTATTTAGAGGAGAAAAGGTGTAGCTGATTCTGCTGTGGCTACATCTTGTCTTGTAGTTATTTGTGTTTTAACTACATTTTGTTTTATAGTTGTTTGTCTTGTAACTACATCTTGTTTTTGTAATTTTTTGTGTTGTAGCTACATCTTGTTTGTGTAGTTTTTTGTGTTGTAGCTACACCTTGTTTTGTAGTTATTTGGGTTTTAGCTACATTTTATTTTATAGATGTTTGTCATGTAGCTACATTTTGTTTTGAATTTTTTTGTCTTGTAGCTACATCTTGTTTTTGTAGTTTTTTGTCTTGTAGCTACATCTTGTTTTTGTAGTTTTTTGTGTTGTAGCTACATCTTGTTTTTGTAATTTTTTGTGTTGTAGCTACATCTTTTTTTGTAGTTTTTTGTGTTGTAGCTACATCTTGTTTTTGTAGTTTTTTGTGTTGTAGCTACATTTTTTTTTAGTTGTTTGTGTTGTAGCTACTTCTTGTTATGGAGCTGTTTGAGTTGAAGTTACATCATATTTGTACCGATGATTAACATAACAACTCCACTACGATATAACAGGAATAGCTTTTGCAGTAAATGTATTTTTTTTTTGGGGGGGGGGGGGGAGAAAATATCCTGGCCAATATATTCATATGGCTGGTCCTGTCACCTAATTTTTCATTTGATTTTATTGAAAGCATGACATACAGCCTTGTCAATAAGCAATACATGTATGACATGTTTTGTTATCAGAAGTTAAGCAACATATAACTATACATATGTCAAGATTTTGTAAAAGTGGTTCTAATATTATATAATGGTCCGTTCTCTCAAAGTATCGTTATCTCGTAATACCGTTCTCTCTTAAGACCGTTCTCTCGTTGTACCGTTCTCTCTTAAGGCCGTTCTCTCTTAGTACCGTTCTATCGTAAGTCCGTACTTATTTCAAGTTATTACAGGAGTATTATGTTAAAGCATTACTCTCACAAATAGTATGATATTGGATAGAATGACATAGAAATGAGACAATTAAAGCTATCCTCAGATAGCGCCTTGCTCAAGGGGGATCTTAACAATGTTGCATTCTATCTTTATTTTAACTTATTTACCGACATCCTCCTCCCCACCCCCACACACCCCCAGTAAAAAAAATGGCAATAGAAATGAAAAAGTAATTTTTTTTGTAATAAAAATATTTAAAAAGTACCCTTGACTCCCGGCTCCTGCATCCCGAGGGGTTGGGGGTAACCCTAGTTGAGAACCTTCGGTCTAGCTACTCCACTGAATGTATGGCTCTCCTAGTTTTGGCTACGGCATATAACATGAATATATCTTTTATCTAATTTAACTTGGCAACACAATCAAATACACATTAAAAAATTACAATCAATATTGGAGCACGAAATGGGGGATAGACAGGATAGAATGATGAGGGATAGACAGGATAGAATGATGGGGGATAGACTGGATAGAATGATGGGGGGTAGACTGGATAGAATGATGGGGGATAGACTGGATAGAATGATGGGGGATAGACTGGATAGAATGATGGGGGATAGACAGGATAGAATGATGGGGGATAGACAGGATAGAATGATGGGGGATAGACAGGATAGAATGATGGGGGATAGACAGGATAGAATGATGGGGGATAGACAGGATAGAATGATGGGGGGTAGACTGGATAGAATGATGGGGGATAGACTGGATAGAATGATGGGGGATCGACTGGATAGAAGGATGGGGATATAATGATGGGGGATAGACAGGATAGAATGATGGGGGGTAGACTGGATAGAATGATGGGGGATAGACTGGATAGAATGATGGGGGATAGACTGGATAGAATGATGGGGATAGACAGGATAGAATGATGGGGGATAGACAGGATAGAATGATGGGGGATAGACAGGATAGAATGATGGGGGATAGACAGGATATAATGATGGGGGATAGACAGGATAGAATGATGGGGGATAGACAGGATAGAATGATGGAGAATAGACAGGATAGAATGATGGGGGATAGACAGGATAGAATGATGGGGGATAGACAGGATAGAATGATGGGGGATAGACAGGATAGAATGATGGGGGATAGACAGGATAGAATGATATAATGGAATGGAGGGCTTTCTAAACATTATTGGAACAAATGGAAACAATTGCCTGTCCCACTCCCTAAATATTTATTCAGACATTAAACAATAACAGATCGCACTTGAGCGATTGACAGCTTTTAACAGCCAAGGGGGGGGGGAGGGGGGAGGGGAGCATTCTTGTAAAACTCGGCTTGTTAACATCCCCCTACATCATCTGATGTTGAAATAGCTTGGTACGAATCCGATAACTACGTCATGCGATATTGCAGTAGATGGGCCCAAGCCCTATCACTACGTCATACAATGTTGAAATAGCCCGGAACAAATGCTGTCAGGCCAGACTCTGACCTAAAACTTAAAAAAAAAAAAAAAATTTAATGAAAAATGCATGCAAATCTTGAGGTTAAATAACCCCTGCTTTACTGTAGTAAAATACTATTTTGTACTTTGCCAGCGGTTAAATAGAACAAAAGAGAAGAGGCACACAAATCTTCAGACCTCACCAAATCTGTCAGATACATCAAACAATGTTTCTAACAACATTTGTAACGCGTAAAGGACATGCGCAGTAAACCAGCAAAAGTCAAGGTCTCTCCTGCGAGAAGTACAGCCGAGACTGCGAAGAAGTAAATATCAATTTTTTCATGATGCGCAGTGAAAAAAGAACAACGGCTGAACAGTTGAAAAAAGTAAAAAAAAAACTAACAACAGTCACATGACAGCAGTCTTTGTGAAAGTCTCCTGCACCTTCGATGCAAAATTGATAATGGAAGATTCATAACTAGCTGGTATGGTCACATTTTCTTGGCTCTCCTGCCGTCGGAATCCCGTCTGTATCTTACTAACATACCTGGGTGAGCTGGTACCGATTCAACGACTCCCCTTGCGCCCACTGTTGGTGAAGCCTTTGTACTTACCCATATTAACCGCGAGCTGAATGCATCATTTCCGCCTAATTATGAGCTACTTATTCATGAGGAAACAGTTTAAACTGCAGGATACTAAAGGAAGCAAATGAATATTTATGGGGAATCGAATGTACAGATGAGGTGTCGGAAAACGTTAGGTATTCCCTTTTAAATTAAGACTTCAGCGTGCCAAAGTAAGACTTCAGATTGCCAAAGTAAGACATGAGATTGCAAAAGTAAGACTTCAGATTGCCAAAGTAAGAGTTCGGATTGCCAAAGTAAGACTTGGGCGTGCCAAAGTAAGACTTCGGATTGCCAAAGTAGGACTTCAGATTGCCAAAGTAAGACTTCAGATTGCCAAAAAAAGACTTCAGATTGCCAAAGTAAGACTTCAGATTGCCAAATTAAGACTTCAGATTGCCAAAAAAGACTTCAGATTGCCAAAGTAAGATTTTGGTGTGCCAAAGTAAGACTTCAAATTGCCAAATTAAGACTTCAGATTGCGAAAATATGACTTCAGATTGCCAAAGTAAGACTTCAGATTGCCAAAAAAAGACTTCAGATTGCCAAAATAAGACTTCAGATTTCCAAAGTAAAACTTCAGATTGCCAAAGTAAGACTTTAGATTGCCAAAGTAAGACTTCAGATTGCCAAAGTAAGACTTCAGTGTGCCAAAGTAAGACTTCAAATTTCCCAAAGTAATACTCCCAAACATTGCCTGTCTAATTTTTCCCTGCGTACACTCCCACACATGCAGCTTCAACATCTCTTTTCCTACACTCCCAAAATTACCTGCCCAACCTGTCACGTCTCCACGCACACACACACACCCACAGACACACCACATTCCTTACATCGTATAAAACAGTGGTTCTCAAACGTTTAAGCTTGGCGGACCGGTGAACAAGTTTCGAAATTTTACCAGCGACCGCTTCATGATTTGTTTTTATACTTTTATTTCTATTTGAAAATAAATATTAATGTTATGGGTACCGGCAGCGTTAGGCATGCGGACCGGCAAAGGTCCGCGGACCGACATTTGGGGACCACTGGTATAAAACATATTCCTCGCACACAATCCTTATTTTGTGTTTTTTTTTTCTCTGTTCTTATAGGAACGTGTTCATTTTGTTTGCTGCCCCGTTCAAGACTTGCGTGTTGTGCGTATCCGATTAAGCCTGGGATTATCATCATCCCCATAATCCGGATTACATGAAGAAGTTATTTTTCGTGCACTTATATTTTTCTTAAATGCACATGTAAGAAATATTATTTTTTTAAAATGTTCATGACACAGTTTTTAAAATAAGCCTTTATATATATATATATATATATATATAAATTCCTCATTTACTGCGTTATTTTTGTTTCAAGATTGACCATTTTAATATTGCTTATGAAGCTAATATTCGTTTCAATCGCTTTAGCCCTTATAAACCCCTCCACTGGATCAGCCAATTATTTTTTCCTTATCCATTGGATAGCTCGCGTTCTGTCAATCTACGCATCTTCATCCAATGGATAGCTCTTCACTACTGGTCCACCTAAACGTCTTCATCCAATGGATAGCCCGTGAGCTGCTGGTCAATCTAAACATCCTCATCCAATGGATAGCCCATGAGCTGCTGGTCAATCTAAACATCTTAATCCGATGGATAGCTCATGAACTGCTGGTCAATCTAAACATCGCCCCCCTGTCAGTGTCGGGCCCCATCACTTTGTGCACATTGTGTATTGACCGCGCGTCCCATCCCCACCCTCCCCCACAGTCCGGTCATCTCCTGTAGCTGCCGGACAATGACTGACAACCGTGAGCGCTAATAAAATATGGCTCTTCAATTCGGGACAAGGGGCGTAACCTACCTCCGTTATGTGATATGGGTGGGGGGGGGGTTGAACTAACGGTGTGCACAACCTATACACTTTTTAAACATTAAAACATTCACATCTATCTTGTAAGGCAGGTAAAAAAAAAATCCACGAAATTTATGCATGTCTTTCGGACTTACTAGTACCTACCGGTAGTGACCCATGTTTAGAGACTAGTTACCGGTATGGACTAAATTTCCCCAAACTCACTGAATCGCGAGTAATAGTTGATCAGCTGGAAAATAAAACACACACACACACCCCCCTCCTCCCCCACCACTTTTTTTTCTTCTCTTTTGTACACTGCATACAAAAAGTTTTCCATGAAAATGGCTAAAGATGGTATTTTATTTCAGATCGGGTAGCAAGAGCCGAACGGATGGTCGACAGGTGTATGGTTCGTGGGATGATTCAAAAAATGGGTCAAGCGAGAGTATCTTCGTCGTCAAAGGGGTGGCCAATTCAGCAGGAGGAAGAAGACACTGATAAGAACTGGGCTCGGCGGGAGTAAGTCACGTGTTCAACGGAGTGCACGGAATCTTTGCGGCAGTGACGTCCAAGATGAGATATCGTCTTTACATTCAGAGTTGATAGGCTAGGGGTCCTAGGCGTTCTCGGTGTTAGTTAAAGAACGGACTTGCAAACCTCAAGAAAATAGCGTTTAAAAAAAGTGGTGTAGATAGGGTTGGTGCCGCCCGATGCGGGCAGAGATTTCAGTCGCCACTTCTAGCCCCCCCCCCCCACTTCCCACCCACAACAAGTAGTTGGCCGAAAGTGCCGCCGTTCAATATACATCTCTAAAATTGCTAAACCTCAAGAAAATAGCGGTTAAAAAAAGTGGTGTAGATAGGGTTGGTGCCGCCCGATGCGGGCAGAGATTTCAGTCGCCACTTCTAGCCCCCCCCCCCCACTTCCCACCCATAAAAAGTAGTTGGCCGAAAGTGCCGCCGTTCAATATACATATCTAAAATTGCTAACCGGAGCGAACCGCGCCATTCAGCCTTACCATTGCTACACCAGTGGTAGAGACAGCCCATTGGCCCCCTTCCCCCCGTCTAGCCTAATTCGGGACGACGCCCATGTCACTGGTTTTATTTCTTCCCTGGGCGCAGAGGTTGTCGCTCAAGTTTGACCAGGGACATCGCAGTTAGACACCCTGTGGGGGATGGGGACAGAGCGGTAGTCAAATCGTCCATCTCTCTGTTGTATTAAATGACCGGTGGAATTATTGACTGGACCAGGGAACAGGCACCTCATTCTGACCAGGGGTTAGGGGGAGGGGTTGGGGTGGATTTGAGAAAGGGTGGAGTGGTGGAGGGGATGGGGGTCTTGCCATGTGAGTAGAAAATAATTATGAGAAAATACGAATAAATGTGAAAGGGGAAAAAAATATTTTTCATTTCATTTAGAAATTTGAATCATATGTTTTGTGATATGTGAGTGGTTCTATGATCTAGAAATATATTGCTAATAAAACTCAGTTGTACTCATACAATATGTGACTGGTAGTGTGACATGTTATGTTCCTTATCCAGTCACTCTCAGAAACAGCCAGACACTGGAGTCCTTTAAAACCGATTTAAAAACACATCTATTTCGCAAACACCTTCTGGGGTGATGCTATCTACCATCTTTTTCAGTTAATGTTTATTGGCTTGTGTTGCTTATGGTTGAAACGGGATGAAAGACTTGGACTGGGTATGCTCGTATGTAGTTTTATAGTGTTGCGTCTGTTTTTAAATGTGGCAAATTTTAGATTGTTTTTCATTTCTCTTTTTAATATGGTTGACTTTGTACCGCGCTTCGAGCTTTTGGGGATGAAGCGTGTTGTTCAAATAAACTTTATTATTATTATTATTATTATTATTATCATTATTATCATTATTATGATTATTATGATTATTATTATTATTATTATTATTATTATTATTATTATTATTATTATTATTATTATTATTATAATGGTGTTGCGATACGTACCGTAGTGTGGTTTTGAAAAGTTGATCTGTTTTACGATTTGGCTCCGTATACGAACAATACGTAAGGAAGGACTGAAAGACAGAATGCAGAGAACAAACGATGCTAGAACTAATGATATCGACGATATTCAATTGATTTCGACTATTGAGCTTATATGAAGAATACAGAATCGAATAGGCACAAATAAAAACTATAATAACATACAGCACAGCAAGTGGAAAGGTGCGATTCTCGAATGATACAAATAGTAATACACACACAGGCAAGCATGCACACACCCACACATACGCACAGACAGACACAGACGCACGCTCAAACAAATACAAAGAATAAAATAGTGTATTATTATGTATGATTTTGTTGGAAATCTCGCCAAAAAACAACAACAAATATCTCCCTGCTGTGAAAACCGCCAGTGTATTTACTATGGAGTTCCAACGCAGTCTGTTGTCACACCACTGTCAGGTTCGTCAAGCCTATGACATGGGTTGAAGAGGAGCTGCTGGTGTCTTCTGATGTGGTTAGCCAACTACGTGACAAGTACGACACGATCTGCAGTAATCAACCACATCTTTCTCTTCTTTTGTGCCATAAGAAGTTCGACATTAGTGTGTGTTAGGTCTTGTTTAGTGCCAAAATGGCCTGAAAGTGGTGAATCATTGGGCTAATTTCAGTATGTCTTTTCCGAAAGGGGTGGGAACTACTAATTAATGAGCTGCTCTCCATTCTTCTTCCACTGCTGCATCTGCAGATCGTCATTGTTTTCGTAAGTAGGTTATCTTGTAAGTAGTAGCATACAGTGAAGGGATCAACTGCTTTTGGGTCAAAGCGCTTTCTCAAAGCTTAGCCGTTTCCGTATCACTCTTTTGCTCTTCCATACGCTGCATCCGAGTTGGTGATTTGTGAATATTTAACGCTTTGTTGAGATTGGCAAAGAATGGTGTTCCCAGATCAATATCGAGACTGACTCTTATTAACTTTTGGTGAAGTCTTGTTTTCTGAGATCTTTGAACTCATAAACCCTGGTAAAATCACATGCTGGGTGTTATTCAGGATCTTCATCTTGAGATTCAGTCGGACAAGGTTCATGAGTAATGATGGGTTCGGCTAACACCTTCCTACCAACTTTAGTCATTTCATAGAAGTAACGCGATGCCATCCTATGGTAACGTTGGTCGGACACCCACTACAACAGGTCTGGAGACTAGATCTGGCTTGAGATCCATAAGATATCAAGTTACACAAATCACAAATGTCGGTGTATATAAATGCAATTCAGCTTAACATGATGCTCCCAGTAGCAGCAGTAGTTTCAGACAAGGGAAGTATACCCTCAAGTTGTAAGGCCCGTGAAGCACCTCGGTCTCGTAATATCTTGATAGGTCCTAGGCTGGGAGAATCCCCTGACAGTGTCACAAAGCCTTCAGACGCGAAAGGCATAAAACTTGAATGACATCAATAGGTTCTGATGCAGAAATTTGTGGTGTAGGGATTAGGGGGGAGATACGATCACTCCTGCATTTTAAAAAAGAAAAAAAATCCAGATGCGGCAATGTGTGTGTGTGACCATCTGTTCTGTATTCTTTACTCCTTATGTTTCATGTTATAATCCAATGTTTTAATTATTTTTTTGTTATTGTTTTTTTTTTTGTGTAAAATATCCTTTTCTGTCCTTCCCCAAATTTAAATCTAAAAAATAAAGACAAATTGAAAATCTTGATGAATTAACTGTTGTTTTTTTTTTGTGGTTTTATTTTTAAAAAAAACAAACTATTTTGCCTATTTCAGGTTTTGGCATGGAGGCCATCTTCTTACTGGGAGTGAGTTTCACGAGAGATACCGCCCCGGCAGTGGCGTGCCTGACACTGGCTGTTGGTTTCAGCGGCTTCGCCATATCTGGTAAGTGCCATGATCTCAAATTTCAGCAACTGAAACTATTGCGTACACACACATCATCCAATGTGTGTTGCGTCATCGGCTTTCAGATAGTATTACATTTGCGGGGGCTTTAATCTGTACACATTTGAAAGGGATTCTATGTATTATAAAAACGTAATGACTCTTTACAATGCTGTTGGTGCGCCCATTCCCTCACCATTGGATTCAATGGTTATAGTCGAAATCAAATCTCCTCAACTACTTCTACATCATTTTATGCATACTTCATTTTATGCATACTTCATTTTAAGTATACATCATTTTATGTATACATCATTTTATGTATACATCATTTTATGTATACATCATTTTATGTATACATCATTTTATATATACATCATTTTATGTATACATCATTTTATGTATACATCATTTTATGTATACATCATTTTATGTATACATCATTTTATGTATACATCATTTTATGTATACATCATTTTATGTATACATCATTTTATGTATGCATCATTTTATGTATACATCATTTTATGTATACATCATTACAAGCTACAAAAAAATCATGTAAACCTCAGAATTTGTCATCGGGAAGAATTGTAGAAAAAATGCGTTGTGAGTTGTATACGACTTCAGTCTACATTGTTTCCCAAGTCGGTGACCATCACAAATTAAGGAATTATACATAAAACATTGATATATACATAAAATTAATTAACCGACTTTTGAAATGCATAGACGCAACCGTTTAACGCAGGAACAGGACCCTACAGGAGCTATCCACCAAGACAATTGAAACATCAGTCATCACTAAATGTGGTAACATCTCGGCATGTTTGCTCGGACATCCATCGGCTCATCGCTGGACCTTCAGTCAGCTAGGTCAAGATCATAGTGTTTCATTTTGTTTCATTTGACACACGGCCTTGTCACAGCTTCCCTCTCCAAGATGGCACGACGCGGACATCAATCCGATTCTATCAAGTCTATATGGTTTTGTTATGGTTGCTCTCTCATATCTTCTTAAGAGAACTAACGATTAATTTTTTTTTTATAAACGTCACACATTTTTTTTTTTTAGCTCTTGAACAACTAATACTTTAACTTTAAAAAACCCATCTCACGTGACCTAACTCCTCCTCATCTCACCCCAAACAAGATCTAGTCACGTGACTCTGGCCAACCTGTCAAAATACTTGCGCCACCCCCTTGTCTCTCCCCACACACACTTCTGATGTCTACACGACCCGTGATCAACCGTGATCCCTCCTACACTCCTGGTTCTGTCCATCTCATCCGAAGAATCGGCTCTCAACAACTCTACCTCCAGTCTTATGTCTCCACTTAACAGTCAACAACTCTACCTCCCGTCTCATGCCTCCGCTCAACTGTCAACAGCTCTACCTCCCGTCTTATGCCTCCACTCAACTGTAAACAACTCTACCTCCCGTCTCATGCCTCCACTCAACTCTCAGCAACTCTACCTCCCGTCTCATGCCTCCACTCAACTCTCAGCAACTCTACCTCCCGTCTCATGCCTCCACTCAACTCTCAACAACTCTATCTCTAGTCTCATGCCGTCACTCAACTCTCAGCAACTCTACCTCCCGTCTCATGCCTCCACTCAACTCTCAACAACTCTATCTCTAGTCTCATGCCGTCACTCAACTCTCAGCAACTCTACCTCCCGTCTCATGCCTCCACACAACATAAGTTCCTTACATCATCATGTCTCCAATGACCGTAAACTATTTCCAACAGCCCCCACCCTTTTTTTTTTCCTTTCCCTGAAACCCTAAACACCCCCCCCCCCCAAACCCCTAGAGTCTTCTACAAACAAAATAACCCATCCACTCCCTTTCCACTCAATGCCAATATTTTCTACCCTCCCTATAACCCCGTCCTCCTCCCCGACCCCATCCCACCATCCCTACCCTAGACTATAAAACAAGCCCTCGCACAGTCTCAATCCATTAACTTTATCTGTTTGTCCCGTCCCTTGGGGACCGGGCGCCCCATGCAATGGCCAAGAGTTGTCAATTGAACCTCTCGGCCTTCCCGTCTTGATCAAAGCCATTTTCCCCATCTTCTCAGCTCGCCGGGGCCCATGTTTCCAGCATCTAACAATAATCAAATCCATTATTTCTTTACTCCTCTCTGCGCCCCTTCTCTTTCCGCCCGTATTCATATTTCTCTATCATTCCCAGCACTCTTCCTCCACAATAATGATGAGTTTTTTTGTTTTTTTTCCTCATCCTTGTTGAGGTGACATCATTTATTTTTAAAAGATGTTTTAAAAATAATTCAATGCCCCCCCTCCCCTCTCCCCATCCCTTACATTTTTTTGTAAAGATATTTGCAAGCATTTTATTGTCTTCACCATTTATAGTAAAGAGCTTTGCATACATTCTACCGTAAAGATATTTTCTAAAAATCAACGCGTATGCTAGCAGGACTGGAAGAATGTTTGCACAGTCCTCATGATTTCACCTTGTGAGGATGTATTATTATCATTTTAAAAAAAAAATAGCTTTAACTCGTCCAGTTAGATTTTCTACGGCTTAAATGTATTTGTATAACAAAATGTACTTGTATGAAAATGCACTTGCATAACAAAATGCACTTGCATAAAAAATGTACTTGTATAACTTGCAAAACAAAATACACTGGCATTAAAAATATACTTCTGTAACAAAATATACTTGCACAACAAAATGTACTGGTACTTGTATAACTTGCAAAACAAAATATGCTTGCATTTAAAACACACCTGTGGAACAAAATATACTTGCATAACACAATGTTCTTGCACAACAAGATGTACTCATCTAACAGCCATAACGTCGCATGGAAACCAATCTTCCCTGAGATGCGTTCTCTGACGTCTCATTTAAAAAAAAACCACAACAACAATTGTTGTTTAGGATGTTTCCGTATGACGTGACCACGAAACCTAGACATAAAAGATATACATTAGCATAATCCCAAGACTCATAATACAACTCCACCTTTCCCAAATCCGCACTTATCGCCAGATCATAAATGATCTTGACATACGTTTTTTTTCAAAGATGCCATCAAAATCTGCGGGGGTTGGGGGGGGGGGCTTCCAAGGTTTTTTTTTGGTATTTTTTTGGGGTTAGTCGGATGGGTGGGAGAAATTTTAAGTTAATCAATCGCATTATCATTGATTGGATAAAGATACTTGGATTAAAACGCAAATATCCTTTTTATACTCTGAAGCATGGCGGAACTTTATGGACAAATAGACGAAATGTCAAAAAAAACCAATACATTTAGCTTTTAGCCAATAATCGGCTAATATTATAAAAAAAATACATTTAGCTTTTAGCCAATAATCGGCTAATATTAAAAAAAAAATACATTTAGCTTTTAGCCAATAATCGGCTAATATTAAAAAAAAAATACATTTAGCTTTTAGCCAATAATCGGCTAATATTAAAAAAAAAATACATTTAGCGTTCAGACACAGGCATGATGGCATTACAAGACATGTTGAGACATGGGCATGATGGCAATCCAGGGCATGTGTTCAGATACAGGCATGGTGGCATTACATGACATGTTGAGACATGGGCATGATGGCAATCCAGGGCATGTGTTCAGACACAGGCATGATGGCATTACAAGACATGTTGAGACATGGGCATGATGGCAATCCAGGGCATGTGTTCAGATACAGGCATGGTGGCATTACATGACATGTTGAGACATGGGCATGATGGCAATCCAGGGCATGTGTTCAGATACAGGCATGGTGGCATTACATGACATGTTGAGACATGGGCATGATGGCAATCCAGGGCATGTGTTCAGACACAGCCAATAATCGGCTAATATTTAAAAAAAACAACAAAACAGCTCCTGTAATTAAATTAGCGAAGAAGCTGCAACTGTACCGATAGATCAAGGACAGTTACGAGAACAATAATCTTTGAAGTTACATTTTTGTATTTTTTGAAAACCGAAACGACCGGGAAAGTGTAATCTACTGTAAATTGTTTTTAATGCTGCCAAATTGTCAAATACTTCTAAATTACGGACAGACAGTGCTCAGTCTAGCGTCTCAATCTGCATTCCAAAATTTTAATAATAGTTACTTAATCGAGGATTTGCTTCATTAAATTGTTCAAATTTTTTTTTTTTCGATTTGATGGAACAAGTCAATATCATAACTGCGTATGATAGAGGCACGTACGATACCAATGCACGATTCCAATGTACGATACCAATGTTAGATGTATATTATACTAATGAACTCTTTACAAAACAACTGCACCTCATTTACAAACATGCCGTATCTATTTAACGTGGACGTATTTCCCCCAGCTGGTAAACGTACCTCTCGTATCAATGCTTCACCGTTGAACAGCGGTTCTAGTGTGCTGAAGGGGTGACCCTTATGTAAATAACTTTTGAGGGGAGGGGGGGGGAAATATCATTTTCATCAGTTTAACAACTGATATAAATAAAGCTATAGTGTATTCATGCTGAATTTTGCTCTGCAGCTATCCACGCCAACCAAGGCCACAAACGTGGCGTAATCTTTTTTTGGGGTATGTTACAACTGTGAAAGCGACACCTCCTCCTCAACAAAAAACATCAATAATTTTTCCATTATCCGGTTTGGCTACAAACGGAGCCAAGTTTGGCTGAGCACCGAGGAGCCCTTGGGACAATGACAAGCGCACACACAGGACAGCTGAGCCCTGCCGTTACCGCATCGATAGGATCATATCCTAGTGGCAATCAAATCCGCCAGGAGTTATGTGCCGCTGTCCGTGGTGTAGTCGCAGGCATTTTCAATTTACTGGTAACTTGCACATCTTGATACATGGGCACAGGGGCAGTACAGGGCATGTTTAGACATGGGCAGAGCGGCATTACAAGACATGTTAACACACGGGCATAGGGGCATTACAGGGCATGTTGATACGCGTGCATGTTGGCATTACAAGACATGCTGAGACATGGGCATGATGGCAATCCAGGGCATGTGTTCAGACACAGGCATGATGGCATTACAAGACATGTTGAGACATGGGCATGATGGCAATCCAGGGCATGTGTTCAGATACAGGCATGGTGGCATTACATGACATGTTGAGACATGGGCATGATGGCAATCCAGGGCATGTGTTCAGA
>CAXITT010000201.1:1115861-1141704 GCA_964033795.1 Lymnaea stagnalis
TTTTTTTTTTTTTTTTTATTTCCTAGAGCCGGAGATTCTAATTAAAGATTTTAACAATCTGTTACCCAGGGGTTTGCGATCTTTTTTTATTTTTGACCCCCCACCCCCAAAAAAATAATTCGTTTACGCCGATGATACCCCTTCATTTGAAAGAAAAAATGGTGGGGGGGGGGATTAATAATTTTACATTTAAAAATATTTTATTGACTCTATTTAAAAGGAGAATCTTATAATTATTATAAAACAATAAAGTATACTATGAATGGGATAAAATAAATTAATACAATTCTCAGTATACAACAAAATGATTTTTAAAAAAAAAAATGTTATTTAAAAAAAGTGTCAGTTGGTGGAGACGAGAGTTTTACTGCATACCATGACATCGAAATGCGGAATTTTTAAAATTGAATTTTAAAAAAAAATAGTTTTTTTATATATCATAGCACTTGGATAGTGTCTTTGGATTTAATCCTCTATTTCTATGCTTTGTGTTTATGTTCATCTTAGTGAAAAATCTTTGGTCGCAAAGGTTAAAGGTTGTCGCAAAAGGCAGCATCCTTTTGACTTCCTCTTCGTTGGCAATTTAAAAAAACAAAACAATGATATACATCTCTTGACGTTTTGAGAATAATCAGTAGCGCCCCTAGGGGTGTAGATTGCACCAGGTGACATCCTTTACAGGGAGATGACACCCTCACAGCTTTAAAATAAACTATACACATCATGCTCACCACATTGAATTGGACTCTTCACGTCATGCGCGCCACATTGAAATAGGCTATACACGTCATGCGCGCCACATTTAAATAAACTACACACGCCATGCGCATCACATTCAATTGATCTATATATGTTATGCGCATCACATTTAAAATAAACTATACACATCATGCTCACCACATTGAATTGGGCTATACACGCCATGCGCACCACATTACATTGGGCTATACACGTCATGCGCACCACATTGAATTGGGCTATACACGTCATGCGCACCCCATTTAAATAAACTACACACGTCATGCGCATCACATTCAATTGATCTATACACGTAAAGCGCACCACATTGAATCGGGCCTTATACGCCGTGTGCACCATATTTAATTGGGTAATATTATGTCATGTGCACCAAATTTAATCCGGCCATTAATGTCATGTGCAAACCATTTATTTGGACATACACGTCACGTGTACCACATTTAACCGTGCCATCTTGAAGTGGCTTAAGAGCAAAAAGACTCAGTTAATTTGAGCTGCTCGTAATGCTTATAATTGGGGGCGTGTGTCGATAAAGAAGCTTAATTTAATAATGTTTTAATGATTGGGAACACAAGCTTAAAATAATAATATTAATAAAAAAAAAATTAAAAAAATTCAAGCTATATAAAGAATAGTCACATAATACGTCTTTTCTTATATTATAAATCTTCATTTAAAAAAAATATAGCATTACTTTATGGTAAAATTATAGCGAATAGTAATACAATTTGTACGAGTGGTTTGATTAAAAAAAAATATTTAGCATTACTTTATGGTGAAATTATAGCGAATAGTAATACAATTTGTACGAGTGGTTTAATTAAAAAAAAATAATAATAAATTATATTTAGGTGAAATAATTGGTTTGTCGTCGGTGAAAATGTTTCTTCAGAACGCGAAGCAATCGGTTTCCGAGGTGTCGTCTCCCTTGCCAACTGTGTTAAAAACTTCCGCCTTGAGGGGCCTCGGCCAGGCTTTCATTCCTAGATACTCTCTACTGGGGGAAATGATGAAAATAAGCCGCTTACTGACTCAGATCACGGCCGATTTCAAAAGCGTCTAATGAGTTCGAGAGTACAGTCTCATCCTTAAGATGAAACTTTATTTGCAAAATGGGTCGGGACTTTTTTTTCTATTCATCAAATAAAAATTTAAAATTTAAAAAAAAAACACCCCCCCCCCCCCCCCTTTTCTTTCCTTTCCTTGAAATGTGTTTTTTTTGGAAAAGGCTAGCGGCATTAGTTCTTTAGTTTTACAACACTCCGTGTATCGAATTCCAGTGTGTAACACATGTGTGCCTTGATGTGTTACTATAGTTCCAGTGTGTAACACATGTGTGCCTTGATGTGTTACTATAGTTCCAGTGTGTAACACATGTGTGCCTTGATATGTTACTATAATTCCAGTGTGTAACAGATGTGTGCCTTGATATGTTACTATAATTCCAGTGTGTAACACATGTGTGCTTTGATAAGTTACTATAAGTCCAGTGTGTAACACATGTACGCTTTGATATGTTAATATAATTCCAGTGTGTAACACATGTGTGCTTTGATATGTTAATATAGTTTTAAGAAACGCCCACTTAACTGTTGCGACCTTGTAAAAAAATTCGCCAGGATGAAATGATATGTCACAGGTAACAATTAACAATTTGCCCATCCATTTACTCTGAGAAAAGTGACCGCGCTTTCACGTCAAAATGTCGTTAGTCAGCTAATAATGGGGGAAAAAAAAGGGGGGGGGGATTTTGGAAACAAAGCTAGCGTGAACTACATTTCAAACATTGACGTCATTGGGGCCCTTAAAACGGCCTAATCAGAAGGTGCTATATTTTTCATATTCAAACATATTCGGAAAGATACATTTTCCATTCATCCATCCCTGTTGCGCTATGGGCTACAGCCCATGTAGGGCTTTGGCCGGCCTCACCACTTCCTTCCGCTCAGACCATCCATCCCTGTTGCGCTACAGCCCATGTAGGGCTTGGGCCGGCCTCACCACTTCCTTCCGCTCAGACCATTCATCCCTGTTGCGCTACAGCACATGTACGGCCTTGGCCGGCCTCACCACTTCCTTCCGCTCAGACCATCCATCCCTGTTGCGCTACAGCACATGTAGGGCTTTGGCCGGCCTCACCACTTCCTTCCGCTCAGACCATCCATCCCTGTTGCGCTACAGCACATGTACGGCCTTGGCCTGCCTCACCACTTCCTTCCGCTCAGACCATCCATCCCTGTTGCGCTACAGCCCATGTAGGGCTTTGGCCGGCCTCACCACTTCCTTCCGCTCAGACCATTCATCCCTGTTGCGCTACAGCCCATGTAGGGCTTTGGCCGGCCTCACCACTTCCTTCCGCTCAGACCATCCATCCCTGTTGCGCTACAGCCCATGTAGGGCTTTGGCCGGCCTCACCACTTCCTTCCGCTCAGACCATCCATCCCTGTTGCGCTACAGCCCATGTAGGGCTTTGGCCGGCCTCACCACTTCCTTCCGCTCAGACCATCCATCCCTGTTGCGCTACAGCCCATGTAGGGCTTTGGCCGGCCTCACCACTTCCTTCCGCTCAGACCATCCATCCCTGTTGCGCTACAGCCCATGTAGGGCTTTGGCCGGCCTCACCACTTCCTTCCGCTCAGACCATCCATCCCTGTTGCGCTACAGCCCATGTAGGGCTTTGGCCGGCCTCACCACTTCCTTCCGCTCAGACCATCCATCCCTGTTGCGCTACAGCCCATGTAGGGCTTTGGCCGGCCTCACCACTTCCTTCCGCTCAGACCATCCATCCCTGTTGCGCTACAGCCCATGTAGGGCTTTGGCCGGCCTCACCACTTCCTTCCGCTCAGACCATCCATCCCTGTTGCGCTACAGCCCATGTAGGGCTTTGGCCGGCCTCACCACTTCCTTCCGCTCAGACCATCCATCCCTGTTGCGCTACAGCCCATGTAGGGCTTTGGCCGGCCTCACCACTTCCTTCCGCTCAGACCATCCATCCCTGTTGCGCTACAGCCCATGTAGGGCTTTGGCCGGCCTCACCACTTCCTTCCGCTCAGACCATCCATCCCTGTTGCGCTACAGCCCATGTAGGGCTTTGGCCGGCCTCACCACTTCCTTCCGCTCAGACCATCCATCCCTGTTGCGCTACAGCACATGTAGGGCTTGGGCCGGCCTCAACACTTCCTTCCGCTCAGACCATCCATCCCTGTTGCGCTACAGCCCATGTAGGGCTTTGGCCGGCCTCACCACTTCCTTCCGCTCAGACCATCCATCCCTGTGGCGCTACAGCACATGTACGGCCTTGGCCTGCCTCACCACTTCCTTCCGCTCAGACCATCCATCCATGTTGCGCTACAGCCAATGTAGGGCTTTGGCCGGCCTCACCACTTCCTTCCGCTCAGACCATCCATCCCTGTTGCGCTACAGCACATGTACGGCCTTGGCCTGCCTCACCACTTCCTTCCGCTCAGACCATCCATCCCTGTGGCGCTACAGCACATGTACGGCCTTGGCCTGCCTCACCACTTCCTTCCACTCAGACCTGATGCTTTCCTTCGCAATGCTCGGATGCCCAGCTGCTGTGGATCTTCGTCCACATCATCCATCCCTCTAAGCCTAGGTCTGCCTTCGAGCCGGTTTCCTCTGGCATTTTTAGTGATCTACCCTCTTCACTCCCCTGATACACCTTAATTAATAGAATATTATAATTTACATATTTGGCTTTTATTCGACGCTAAAACATCGCTAAAACAATGCCAGAATCTAACGGCTACCTTGGATACTGTTCTTTTTTCTCCAAGATTCACAGCCATCGTTTAATTCATCACTGAGTGACCACTGATAAACTCTGGCGATACCCGCATCCGATCTCTCGCGGAGTTCCAAGTCCGTGCAGCGTGTGACGCAGCGTGTGACAGTTAAATCGGCTCGCTAAAGCCGCGGCTACAGCGTGTCAAAGCGTGGAATCCCCCCCCCCGCGCCCACCACCCCCCCCTCTCCCAGGCATGACGTGGGCTTAGCGTGCCACCAACACGAGGATCTGCCCGAAAATGTCAAGCTCTTGTTGACATTCCAGTGAATGAGAGAGTTCGTACCGGGAGTCCCCGACCGTGGACTGGACGCCTGGAAGTGTTTAATGGCGGGAAGAGCATTGAGTCGTAGGTCCGGGTGGGGGGGGGGGGTGAGGGAATGGATGCAATTACCGTGACAAAAGGAATGGCCTTCATGGAACACGAAGAATTGGGGGTTGGGGGGTAGTTGTGTGGGTAGCAGAGTGTAAATTAACAAGGTAGTAGTTTGAGATTAGAGCGTGTTATATTATCTTTTTTTTTACCTGTTAACGCACTGCAGGAAGAAAAAAAAACTGGTAAGGTGGGAAAAAGGGGGGGGGGGTTGGTGGTGCGGAAATGGATGATGGATTAATTTAACTCCAACGGTTCTCACTGTGAGTTTTTTTATATGTCGGGGTCAGAGAGTGCTTGACTCTGAATTGCGTCCGTAAATTATATATACCTTCATATTTAAAAAATAATAATAATAATAAAAATATATATATAACAACCCTTCTCTAGTATTTAGGGTCTTTTCTCAACACTGTGAGCATCACTGCCACTATGTCATAGTTCATTAAACAAAAGCGTACGTCACTGATATGATTGAGGCAAAACCCATCAATTTGAACCCGGAAGTTTGTATAATGTTCGTCCTCTCGATAAGATAGCAGGAGTTGCTCTCCGTTAAATGAGAATGTCTGACGCTATCGTAAATCAAGTTTCGTCATTTAAAAACAAAATTTTTCTTTTAAAAAAAATAGAAAAATGTATACACAAGGCATTGTGGAGAAGTTGTCATAGGGCTATTTCACAGTTGTGGAGAAGTTGTCATAGGGCCATGTCACAGTTGTGGAGAAGTTGTCATAGGGCCATGTCACAGTTGTGGAGAAGTTGTCATAGGGCCATGTCACAGTTGTGGAGAAGTTGTCATAGGTCCATGTCACAGTTGTGGAGAAGTTGTCATAGGGCTATGTCACAGTTGTGGAGAAGTTGTCATAGGTCCATGTCACAGTTGTGGAGAAGTTGTCATAGGGCTATGTCACAGTTGTGGAGAAGTTGTCATAGGTCCATGTCACAGTTGTGGAGAAGTTGTCATAGGGCTACATCACAGTTGTCACAGTTGCATTCGCTCTCAGTAAATGAAACCTTTAACACTACATCCAGTTCCCGTGAAGTATACAACGATGGTTGGTTAGTTTTGAATAGGACCATAATTGAAACTTGTTTGGATCTTAAAAGCTCCACTCAGACCACTGACCAATGGTTTCTTTCGTTGCCTCTCACCTGATCCAGATCGGTTGATCTATTTATTTTTTTTGCATTGAATCCCGCTCTCCCCCTTCCCCATCCCACGCCCACCTTTTAGCCACGCGCTGTCCATCAACGCCTATGTGAAACCCAAGCAACTCTTGTTTTCTGCCATACATTTACATACAATGTGTTTATGTGAACACAACTGATGTGTCGCCTAGAAGAGTGGTGGGAAAAAATCAATCAAGTAGGGAGTTAATGGCAGTCTCAGTGATGTGGAACGGACCGAAAGGTTTTTTCTTTCGTTCCTTCTGTTCCTTTGTTCCAGCCTTGGGATTGCTTCTTGAATAATGCATGACGTCATGCGAGGAGTGCTTCGCACCAGGGATAGCGTACACGTTCAACAGTGTAGGTGTGGGTGTAGGGGTGGGTGAGGGTGAGGGGGTGGGTGTGGGTGAAGGGGTGGTTGGGGGTGAGTGGACGGGTGTGGGAGTGGGTGTAGGTGAGGGTAGGTGTAGGTGAGGGTGGGTGTAGGTGAGGGTGTAGGGGTGGGGTGAGTTTAGTTGTGGGGTGGGGGTGGATGTGGGTGTAGGTGCGTGGGGATGGGGGGATCGGGGTCTTGTAGATAGTAATTTTAAGAAAAGCCACCTGACTGCTATCGCAGTTTTGATTAGGCCATAAATGTATAGCTAACAAGTTACTTGTTTATAAGAGAACATCAGTTACTGAAATAACAGTTTATGTTAGCAAACAAACACCTGTGCCCAAAACAACCATCTTTGCTCATTGTAAATTCCATTATTTTACAGTGTGATCTTTTTTACAATGTCATATTTTTGGCAATGTCATTTTTTTTGCAATATCATCTTTTACGGAGCAATTTTTTAATGTCATTTTTTTTGCAATGTCATCTTTTACGGAGCAATTTTTTAATGTCATTTTTACAATGATATTTTTAACGTCATATTTATTCATATCATTTTTTACAATGCCATGTTTTAACAATGTAATGTTTTACAATGCCATGTTTTAACAATGTCATGTTTTACAATGCCATGTTTTAACAATGTCATTTTACAATATTATTTTTAAAACGTCATTTTTATTGCCATTTTTAACAATGTCATGTTTTAAAATGCAATTTTTTAACAATGTCATTTTACAATATTATTTTTAACGTCATTTTTATTGCTGTCATTTTTAACAATGTCATTCTCGTAACGTCCTTCCACAAATTTAAATTTTCTCATTGTCACTTTTCGAGTCTTTTTTCCCCCTCAATATTCAGTTATCCTGAAAACAATTCTCAAATAGACATCTTTCCTTCTGACCCAAAAAAGAATTTGTAAAAAAAAATCATTTTAGCTGCATAACAGCAATCTTTAGAATATAATTTAGGCAGAGTTAATATATACTAACATTATTTCTAATTGATTTTTTTTTTTTTTTTTTTTTTTTTTTTTTTTTTTTTTTTTTTTTTTTTTTTTTTTTTTTTTTTTTTTCATTTTTGTAACGGAATAATGAATTGTTTTAATATTTTTAGAAGTTTTCAAAGCGTTAATCTGTGGTAACAGTTAAGATATCTTAAAGAGGAACTTACAACTCTTGATCCACCTAAAAATATTATTGCTAACACTTTGTTATCAATCAAGAAAGCGCACTGTAAAAAATTCATGATATACTTATTTTAGAGCGAATTTGAGAATTGAAATATCTCTGTATATTTTGTGTACGGTGCTGGATTAATTGGGACTGGACAAGGGATTGATTGGGGGGGGGGGGGGGGCGGCCAGCAAGAAGAGAGGGGGGCACCACGGCTTCTCCTCATCAGACCATTTATGAACTATTTGTGGTTAGTAATATATTGTGTAATCGGTGTATCAAACCAGTCCTTTGAATTGAATCATCTGTTCGCATATCCATCAAATCGACCCAAAGTAACGGAATCTATTATATGCTAAATATTTATTGTGTTATATAAAAAAAAGCAGCAATCTTCGACTTTTTAAAATAAGATTTAAAGGGATTTGAATGTTTTGTGAAACACTTATTATGACGGCCATAGCAATTTGATAAGAGCGATTTTTTTCAAACAAAATAATTTTGGAGTAGGGTTAGGAGGAAGATTTGTATTTTGATTCGTTGCGTTTAGCTCAACAATATATTATAGTTGACAGTATTTATTTTTCATTTGACAGGTTTCTATCATAGTTGACAATATTTCTTTGTCATCTGACAGGCTTCAACGTGAATCACCTGGACATTGCCCCACGCTACGCCAGTATTCTGATGGGCCTCTCGAACTCGGTCGGCACGCTGGCCGGAATGTTGTGTCCGATCGTCGTGCAGGCCATCACCAAGGACGCCAGGAGAAATGTCGAGAAGGTGAGCAATGGGTGTCCCCCAAAAAACGAGGCCATTGGATGGAACATGCGGAACTTTGTTGAGATTTCAGCAAAATCTTTTGGGTGTTGTACATCGATTACCCCCCCCCCTCCACCCCCCCCCCCCCCCCCCCCCCCCACCCCCCCCCCCCCCCCCATGAATGCGATGAGTTCATTATTTTGGAATGTCAGCTATTCATAGCAACATAATTTTTAGTACTGAACAGACAGATGGATTTTTCAAAAGCATGGCTTAAAGGTCGTGTTACTTTCTCTTCCTTTTAGTGGAAGTATGGAAAAAAGTGCGCATTGCACAGTGATTGTAAGTTATTGTTGTGATTGAAAGTTATTTGTGGTCATTGAAAGTTATTTTTCTTGTGATTGGAAGTTATTTTTGGTGATTGAAAGTTATTGTTCTTGTGATTGGAAGTTATTGGTGGTGGTTGAAAGTTATTGTAGTTGTGAGTGAAAGTTATTTTTGATGATTGAAAGTTTTTTGTGGTGATTGAAAGTTATTTGTTGTGATTGAAAGCTATTTGTGGTGATAGAAAGTTATTGTTGTTGTGTTTGGAAGTTATTTTTGGTAATTGAAAGTTATTGTTTTTGTGATTGGAAGTTATTTGTGGTTGTTGAAAGTTATTGTAGTTGTGATTGAAAGTTATTTTTGATGATTGAAAGTTTTTTGTGGTGAGTGAAAGTTATTTGTGGTGATTGAAAGTTATTTGTTGTGATTGAAAGTTATTTGTGGTGATTGAAAGTTATTTGTTGTGATTGAAAGTTATTGTGAACGATTTTTAGGACCACTAGGTTGTGACTTCGTGCTAAGTTTTCTCCTCTTTTTTTTTTTGCAAATTAATTTTTTTTTTTTAAACTTTGAATTAGCTCTTCGTATAACCGTTTCAGTAGCCAGCAAATGACGAAAAAAAAAAAAGGGGGGGGGGGTATGATATGATATAAAATGGGAAACTTTTCAATTTACATGACGTCATATTGAAATGGGGGTTAATGCCAGATGTAGAGTCATGACGCCGTTATTCAACCACGTCGTGACCGCTCTGTTACTCTGGGCAACCTTTAGCGTTCAAAAGACGCAACTGCTCTGCTATGGTCCTAGTTCGTAGTCGGTGTAGATATATATATATATATATATATTTTAGTCCCGAATAAGTATACACAAATACGAACTGCGAATATGAATCCACCATGTGTTGTAATAAAAAAAGTTAAATTTGTTGAATTAAAAAAAAACAAAAAACAAAAACAAAAAGTGTTGTACTTTTCAAATGTGTTTTCAAACTCTAACTCGAACCCTAGAAACCATGACTCTTACAGCTCTGTCCAAAAAGAAATGTAATGGACTCCAAAAAATATACCAGAAGCACTCACCACCCACATCATAAATGAATAAACCAGGCCATGGGGTTGGGGACGGGAGGGGAGTGGTGGGGTGGGGTGGTGAGTGAGGGAGGCGGAACGGGGTGTGAAGATGACGTAGGACGCCGAGAAAAATCTAATTGGACGTGAACGGAATGTCTCTCCCCACCTCCTCTGATTAGACACGCCTCTTGGCACGTACAGTTCTGAGGTGCTGGGAGTTAGATTGGAGGGGGTGGCCCGGTGGGGGGGGTGTGGCNAAAAAGGGGGGGGGGCGGGAGGGTGGGGTGGGGGTGATGACATGGTTTTGTCATTGAGGTGTAAATAGTTGAAATTGTTTATATTATGCAAGGGGGTGATGTCATTTGCATAACGGTTCAAAGAACTCGGGACAAGACATTAGTGAAACATCAGACAGGAACTTGCTGAATAATTGGAAGACATTAGTGACACATCAGACAGGAACTTGCTGAATGATTGGAAGACATTAGTGTTACATCAGACAGGAACTTGCTGAATGATTGGAAGACGTTAGTGACACATCAGACAAGAACTGAATGATTGGAAGACATAAGTGACACATCAGACAGGAACTTACTGAATGATTGGAATACATTAGTGTTACATCAGACAGGAACTTACTGAATGATTGGAAGACATTAGTGTTACATCAGACAGGAACTTGCTGAATGATTGGAAGACATTAGTGTTACATCAGACAGGAACTTACTGAATGATTGGAAGACGTTAGTGACACATCAGACAGGAACTGGCTGAATGATTGGAAGACATTAGTGTTACATCAGACAGGAACTTACTGAATGATTGGAAGACATTAGTGACACATCAGACAAGAACTTGCCTAATGATTCGAAGACATAAGTGACACATCAGACAGGAACTTGCTGAATGATTGGAAGAGATTAGTGACACATCAGACAGGAACTCGCTGAATGATTGCAAGACATTAATGACACATCAGACATTACCTTGCTGAATGATTGGAAGACATTAGTGACACATCAGACAGGAACTTGCTGAATGATTGGAAAACATTAGTGTTACATCAGACAGGAACTTACTGAATGATTGGAAGACGTTAGTGACACATCAGACAGGAACTTGCTGAATGATTGGAAGACATTAGTGACACATCAGAAATGAACTTGCTGAATGATTAGAAGACATTAGTGACACATCATATCATACATAAACTTGCTGAATGATTGTGAGATGAGTGATGTGTAAAGTTTAACATGACTTATGGGGGAACTATAAGACTAATCTGTTCTCTATAATCAGTGTTTCTCAAATGGTGGTCCACGGCCCGGCGGGGCCGGTCGGCGAGGCTTAACGTTGCCGGTCCGCACAACATGAAAATTTATGCTAGAAATAAAAATAACATGTGATTAATATATCTTTCAGCGGTCCCCAATGCAATTTCGAAAACGTTTTCCGCCGGGCCGACAAACTTAAAAGTTTGAGAAACGCTGATGATAGAGATTATATTGCAGTTGTGCAACAGACCAGCTGATGTTTGGTATAGAAGAAGCATATGGCCGTGGGAAAAGTTATTAGAACACAGAAGGTTCAATGATTGCTCATGCTTTGTCTTCCGAGGATTTAAGGTTAAGAATTATCACGAGAGCCAGCACTGGCCAATGTTGTGTTGGTTTAACGACGGTACGCTCCATTTTAGTTTAACTTGTCAGTTAAACGGGCTTTTGGGTAAACTGGTCCGTTAAACCTGCTCTCTTTGACAAATGTTAAAAAAAAAAAAAAAATAAAAATCTAATGCGGAAGGAAGAGGCCCGTTTTCATTTCCAATAAAATTCCTCCATTTATTCATTTCAACAATAATATGTATCTTCATGACATCATCTGTATTTCGTTCATTCAATAACACGACTGTGGTTTGGTTGGGGGTGGTGTGGGAGGGGGGGGGGAGGGCGCGCGGCACGTCCCATTTATTTATAGAGCATGATCTCATTGTTCTTACTTGTAATTAACCCCCCGAAGATCGCCAGTGCTGAGAGCCGAGCACAATTCGGTTACTGGCGATGGGGGGTAAGAGGGGGGCATGGGAACCCTTGACCCAGGCAAAGCCCCCAGGCGTGCTTATGGTTTATTTATGAGCTTTGGGCTAATTTCATTTGACAGCCATTGGCGTAGGGATAAGGACGGTGTTGGCGTCTTGAAGTCGACCGACACAAGAGCGCAATGCTTTTTTTTTTCACTAAGCCGCGTCTACGACTCCCCGTGGGGGGGTTTGCCGTGCACCCACACAAAGAAAAACGAGCAATCAACAGTGGACATCTATTAACTGTGGACAATCGGAGTGGTCCCAACAACGGGAGAGAAAATAATGTACATTTGTGTGTGTGGCAGGGGGGGGGGGGGGGGGGGGGGGGGAGGGCGCGCGGCACGTCCCATTTATTTATAGAGCATGATCTCATTGTTCTTACTTGTAATTAACCCCCCGAAGATCGCCAGTGCTGAGAGCCGAGCACAATTCGGTTACTGGCGAGTGGGGGGGGGGGGGGGAGTTGGTCCAATGATGGAAAGTTAACAACTTTCTGTGGGTTTTTTTACTTTAAAAAAAAAAAAAAAAGGCTTTTGAAATAAAACTAGAAGACCCTAGTGCTAAAAGTACTTAAGTCACATTTTTCTCAAAATCAATCTTAAACTAAAAATAAACTTAGCGTTAGCAGAAGGTATAAAAAAAAATTAATATAGCAATGTGTACACAATAAATAGGTTTAACTAAAGGTAATGGGAGTTCATCGATTGTTTCACGTCAGTTGAATGTTACAGCAGCGGCTACAGAGTGGCCTTCTACTCTTAAACTCAGAGGCCAAACTCTATATTGAAAGAGGACATTTTTTTTTGGGGGGGGGGGAGGGGGGTTGAGGGGGGGGGGAAGAACATTTTTTTTTTGGGGGGGGGGGAGGGGGGTTGAGGGGGGGGAGAAGAAAAGTTATTTGAGGAGGCCGAAGATGAATCAAAGATACCATCAAGCTCAGCCAAAGATACCAATCAAGCTCAGTCAAACATACCACCAGGCTCAGTCAAAGATACCAATCAAGCTCAGTCAAACATACCATCAGGCTCAGTCAAAGATACCATAAGGCTCAGTCAAACATACCATCAGGCGCAGTCAAAGATACCAATCAAGCTCAGTCAAACATACCATCAGGCTCAGTCAAAGATACCATCAGGCTCAGTCAAAGATACCATCAGGCTCAGCCAAAGATACCAATCAAGCTCAGTCAAACATACCATCAGGCTCAGTCAAAGATACCATCAGGCTCAGTCAAAGATACCATCAGGCTCAGCCAAAGATACCAATCAAGCTCAGCCAAACATACCATCAGGCTCAGTCAAAGATACCATCAGGCTCAGTCAAAGATACCATCAGGCTCAGTCAAAGATACCATCAGGCTCAGTCAAAGATACCATCAGGCTCAGTCAAAGATACCATCAGGCTCAGTCAAAGATACCATAAGGCTCAGTCAAACATACCAATCAAGCTCAGTCAAACATACCATCAGGCTCAGTCAAAGATACCATCAGGCTCAGCCAAAGATACCAATCAAGCTCAGCCAAAGATACCAATCAAGCTCAGCCAAAGATACCATCAGGCTCAGCCAAAGATACCAATCAAGCTCAGTCAAACATACCATCAGGCTCAGTCAAAGATACCATCAGGCTCAGCCAAAGATACCAATCAAGCTCAGCCAAAGATACCAATCAAGCTCAGCCAAAGATACCAATCAAGCTCAGTCAAAGATACCATCAGGCTCAGTCAAACATACCATCAGGCTCAGCCATCAATTTCTCAATCTAATAATCCCCAAACTGAATCTAAGCTTTTCTAAGTGTATAGTACATGATACTAGCCTGTACATGTGTATAGTGCATGAAGCTACCCTGTACATGTGTATAGTGCATGATACTACCATGTACATGTGTATAGTACATGATACTACCCTGTACATGTGTTTAGTACTTGATGCTACCCTGTATATGTGTATAGTACATGAAGCTATCCTGTACATGTGTATAGTACATGATGCTACCCTGTACATGTGTATAGTACATGATGCTACCCTGTACATGTGTATAGTACATGATGCTACCCTGTACATGTGTATTGTGCATGAAGCTACCCTGTACATGTGTATAGTACATGATGCTACCCTGTACATGAGTATAGTACATGATACTACCCTGAACATGTGTATAGTACATGATACTACCCTGTACATGTGTATATTACTTGATGCTACCCTGTACATGTGTATAGTACATGAAGCTATCCTATACATGTGTATAGTACATGATGCTACACTGTACATGTGTATGGTACATGATGCTACCCTGTACATGTGTATAGTACATGATGCTACCCTGTACATGAGTATAGTACATGATACTATCCTGTACATGTGTATAGTACATGAAGCTATCCTGTACATGTGTATAGTACGTGAAGCTACCCTGTACATGTGTATAGTGCATGATGCTACCCTGTACATGTGTATAGTACATGATGCTACCCTGTACATGTGTATAGTACATAATGCTATCCTGTACATGTGTATAGTACATGATGCTACCCCATAAGATAAGAAAGACAATTTAAATCGAATGCTTCCTCCTACATCTGCAGGTTTGAAAAAGAAAGTTTGTATTTTTTAAAAAAGAAGAAGAAAAAAAGAGATGAAATTTTCCAATTACCTGTTCCTCAAACGCCTGATTAAGCACAGTGTTCTGTGGATTTTTTTTTCTTTTTTCCCAGAGCTCGAGTCATTCTATCCCAGGAGACCTCAAATATTAATGCCGTTCTTTGAAGTTGAGTTTTCATTTGGGTAAAGTCTATTCAATTCATTCCGGCCCCCGTGATGACAGAGCGTAATAGAAAATGTTATTGATTTTATTGTAGGCAAATTTTTACTCTAAAGGGCGCTTATTTTTAACACATGCTTTCCTGTGATGGTGGGTGGAGATGATCCTACCTTACTGTGATGGGTGGTCAAAAGATGACCTTACCTTACTGCGATGGGTGGTAAAAAGATGATCTTACTTTACTGTGATGGGTGGTCAAAAGATGATATTACATTACTGTGACGGGTAGTCAAAAGATGATCTTACCTTACTGTGATGGGTGGTCAAAAGATGATCTTACCTTACTGTGATGGGTGGTCAAAAGATGATATTACCTTACTGTGATGGGTGGTCAAAAGATGATATTACCTTACTGTGATGGGTGGTCAAAAGATGATATTACCTTACTGTGATGGGTGGTCAAAAGATGATATTACCTTACTATGATGGGTGGTCAAAAGATGATATTACCTTACTGTGATGGGTTGTCAAAAGATGATATTACCTTACTGTGATGGGTGGTCAAAAGATGATATTACCTTACTATGATGGGTGGTCAAAAGATGATATTACCTTACTGTGATGGGTGGTCAAAAGATGACCATACCTTACTGTGATGGGTGGTCAAAAGATGATCTTACATTACTGGGATGGGTAGTCAAAAGATGATCTTACCCTACTGTGATGGGTGGTCAAAAGATGATCTTACCCTAGTGTATTGGTTGGTCAAAAGATGATCTTACCCTAGTGTATTGGTTGGTCAAAAGATCGTACCTTACTGGAATAGTGGTCAAAAGATGATCTTACGTTGCTGGGATGGTTGGTCAAAAGATCTTACCTTACTGGAATGGCGGTCAAAAGATGATCTTACGTTACTGGGATTAGTGGTCAACAGATGATCTTACCTTACTGGAATGGTGGTCAAAAGATCGTACCCCACTGGACTGGTGGTCATTACTGGAGTGGTGGTCAAAAGTTCGTACCTCACTGGAGTGGTGGTCGGTCAATTGATGTTCTTAACTAACTGTAATGGTGGTCGGTCGGTGTCTTACCTTAGCGTAATGGTGGTCGGTCGCTGTCTTACCTTAGCGTAATGGTGGTCGGTCGGTGTCTTACTTTAGTGCAATGGTGATCGATCGGTGTCTTACCTTAGTGTAATGGTTGTCGGTCGGTGTCTTACCTTAGTGTAATGGTGGTCGGTCTGTGTCTTACCTTAGTGTAATGGTGGTCGGTCGGTGTCTAACCTTAGTGTAATGGTGGTCGGTCGGAGACTTACCTTAGTGTAATGGTGGTCGGTCGGTGTCTTACCTCAGTGTAATGGTGGTCGGTCGGTGTCTTACCTTAGTGTAATGGTTGTCGGTCGCTCGGTGTCTTACCTTAGTCTAATGGTGGTCGGTCGGTGTCTTACCTTAGTGTAATGGTGGTCGGTCGGTGTCTTACCTTAGTGTAATGGTGGTCGGTCGGTGTCTTACCTTAGTGTAATGGTGGTCGGTGTGTTACCTTGGTTTGTTGGAGGTCGGTCGGTGTCTTACCTTAGCGTAATGGTGGTCGGTCGGTGTCTTACCTTAGTGTAAAGGTGGTCGGTCGGTGTCTTACCTTAGTGTAATGGTGTTCGGTCGGTGTCTTACCTTAGTGTAATGATGGTCTACAGGTGATCATGCCTTGCAGTTACAATGGTCAAACATGACCACTAACCGCACTAAGTCACAATTAGTGTTTTACCGTCTTATTATATCGCCATCTTATTGTGTACCATATCAGTGTGTCCACACTATTTTACATCAGTGTGTCCACATTATTTTGTATGATATCATTGTGTCAATATTTTTGTGTTATAGTATATACCCGTGTCTTTTTATAATTTAAACCCGCAAAATTGAGAGAAATCGGACATTTAAGCGACTTTTAACAAATTCTTGAACGCCCTGGTAGATAAAGTCTTGAGCTTGTCCGCTGACTTTTTCTAGCATTTTACCAAGGCCTGCCAATGGTCAGTAGATCAGTCTAGGGTTATGTCCAGAAGTCTCGTCTCTTTCCCCCTCTTCAAATCCCAGTTGCTCATGGGGGTACTATCAATATCTCTAGGCGACTTCTTAAGGTTTGTAGTAGTCTTCTCTGTTTTCAACTTATTCTGACTAAAAGCACACCACTTTCTATCTCAAGCACTCCACTGTCTGTCTCAAGCACAACACTGTTTATCTCAAGCACACCACTGTCTGTCTCAAAGCACACCACAGTCTCTCTCGAGCACAACACTGTCTGTCTCAAGCACACCACTGTTTATCTCAAGCACACCACTGTCTGTCTCAAACACAACACTGTTTATCTCAAGCACACCACAGTCTTTCTCAAGCACACCGCTGTTTATCTCAAGCACACCACCGTGTGTCTAAAAAGCACACCACTGTCTATCTCAAAGCACACCACTGTCTATTTCAACCAAATGCTGTAGGGTTGTATTGAGTTGTTGAATATTTCCTCCATTGCCTACAGGCCAAGTCAGAGTGGCAGTACGTGTTCCTCATCGCCAGCATGATCCACTTTGCCGGTGTTATATTTTATGGCATATTCGCTTCTGGCGAGAAGCAGCCCTGGGCAGACCCGCCAGGGGAGGATAACTGGAGGCCAGAACACACTCTCAGGTAAGATGTGTAGGCTAGAACACACTGTCAGGTAAGATGTTTAAGCTAGAACACACTCTCGGGTAAGATGTGTGGGTTAAAACAACTCTCAGGTAAGATTTGTAAGCTTAAAGCACACTCTCAGGTAAGATGTGTAAGCTAAAACACATTAACGGTTAAGATGTGCAAGCTAAAGAACAAACTTTAGGTAACACGTTCATCTTGATTACAGTCTCAGGTGGAGGCCAGAAAAAAAAATAATCTCAGGTAAGATTTCTAAAGCTGGAACACGCTGTCTGCTTAGAACCGGGGCATAGCACACAATCTCAAGCAGACGTGTTAGCTAGTGCGCAATTTCTGTGAAGAACTACATTTTGTCTGCACGATTGATTGATTCATTGATTTATTGATTGATTCATTGATTTATTGATTGATTCATTGATTTATTGATTGATTCATTGATTTATTGATTGATTCATTGATTTATTGATTGATTCATTGATTTCGTATTGTAACCATACAACTAATTACGATTAAATACATTAATTTAACAAAACAAACTTTTCTATCTCCTTCTTTCTCTCACCCTCTCGATCTCCCCTCACCCATTCCCTCACTCCCCCTCATCTCCCCGTGTACACCTTCCCTCCCACCCCTCGCCACTCTCCCTACTTGTGTGGTTGGTTGCCTCCGTCTTGCTGTTTGATATGCTCATTGACGAACCTTTCTACCGCCAGGCCCAACGACGAAAGCTGGAAGTTCAGCAACCACAGCAACCCCCACTACCAGGGGGGCGGCAACACCAACTACGGCGCCACAGACAAAGGCTACGACGACTTCGTCCCCACCCAGTACAGTCCGGTGTACGAGACGAAAGAAAGCTTTGTCCAGAAGCCCGCCAAGGAGAAGTACTACAGCGACGAGAGCGACAAGGGCTTCTAAGAGGGCCAACCAAGCTTGCCAGATGACATTATTTTGAGTTGGACAGTCCTTCAGATCACATTGGGTGTTTTTAGCTGTTAAATCATTTAGCAATATTGAGCCGCCCTGTAGGATGTCATAACCTCGGTATATGTCCTGACATGGTAGAATCTATAATATCAAAGGAGTTTAATTATTAATTTTTAAAAAAAATTGATGGTAAAAAAAAACTATTCTATAAAACATAAAATATTTCCTATATTTCAAAACATAACATATTTCATATGTTTCAAAACATAACATATTTCATATGTTTCAAAACATAACATATTTCCTATGTTTCAAAACATAACATATTTCATATGCTTTTAATGTTTGGGTTAACACATTAGTGGTAATGCTGTCGTTTGAAACAATTTATATTTTGGGCCAGCACTATTGAAGCTCAGGAGTTGAGACATGCTGTTAGCCCTACTTAAACTCATAAGCTGAGACATGCTGTTAGCCCTACTTAAACTCATAAGCTGAGACATGCTGTTAGCCCTATTAAAACTCATGAGTGAAGACATCTTGTTGGCTGTGGCAGCCTTTTGTCGAACCGGGCGATTTAAACCAGATTTCAGAAGTTGAAATTTGAACTCAAGACCCCATCTGTCAACAGTGGACACGAAAATCTAGTGTCTGACTTGAAGACCTGACAGGACTGTTTTTTTGTTTTATTTTTAATGTTCTATAATTAGCTGACGAGTAACATAACCCATTCGCCCGCTGCCCCCCTTGTCACGGACAACGCGTGACATCTCGAATTAAGTTGTACCCATCAGTTGATTGCTCAACATGTGCCAGGAGCTGGTCCCGGTATGTTCCGGTGCATCCCGGTATTGTTCATTGAACGATTTCTCCGACTTGAACAGTGTAATAATCACATCACGGTTGTGCGTAGAGTGTTATGACCCAATAGGTGTGGGGTGTGGGGGGGAGGGGGGTGGGGTCTAATCCTAATGTCGTGGCGTTGCTATATTTGCTTCCAATTAAACAATTCGATCACCCTGCTCTTCCCATTTCAGATCGAACATGACGTCATCCACATTATTTAGCGACCCGTGTCCAATTCAATGAACTGCCCCCCCCCCCCCAAAAAAAAAACAAAAAAAAAAACCATCAGCGGCCAGTTATGGTCAACTGTGTCCTAGATGGCCGCCCACAATGTATGTGTTAGACGCAGACGTAACATCGACACCACCTAATCACCCACTAATGTCATTTTATAACCAGCGCCAACAAATGGTAATCACGATGAAATAACATATCCACCGTTCCCGCCATTTTCCTTTTCTGTTTGTTGTTTTGTTCAATTAACCTGCCCCGTTACGTCTTTTAGCAATCTTTTGGACTGACTTTTTTAACCAAAAAAAAAGATCGAGTCCGCACCAAGGGAAACATTCACTTTCGCCCGTTGCTGATGTAAGTTGTGGGTAATTTCAGAGGTTGAACGCGTCATTGTGGTACCATTGAAAACGCGGTCAGAGAATTATTCCATTGGGACACGTGGACGTCACAACCACAGAAAATATGAAGCCGTTCTGAAACAAACTGGCGCGCCACACGAAGGTATCTTAGGCGTGGGCAAAGCGCGTCTTACGCATCGCATGCTAATCTTAACGTATTGGAAGCAAATATAACTCTTTGCAATGCTGTTATATATATATATATATATATATATATATATATAATATATATATAATGTATATAATATGTACACACATATGTATATATATAATATATTTAATATATATATAATATATATATATATATAATTTATATAATTTGAAATGTTTTAAGTTTGTTTATTTTATAGTTTGTTATAGAAGGTTTATTTTTGTATTTGTGTGTGTGTTTAAAGTTCCCACTCCCTGCAGTAGATCTTACGATAGAAGTTTCATCATTAGAGCCTGTGTTACCCTAGAACAGCGGTTCTCAGCCCGCGTGTCACGACCCCTTTGGGATATAAACGAACACAATTTTTATGATTGGGAAAGGGGGGGGAGGGGGAGGGTCTGCGCAACACGTTGAACTTGTATTAAAGAGTCGCCGCTTTAGGAAGGTTGAGAACCACTGCCTTAGAATAATTTAGATTGAAGTAGGGCGGGGGGGGGGTGGTGTTCATTATGCCACCATTTGTTATCTCATGCTGTGAAATAACTTTTATGTTTGCCAAGTGTTACGTACGACTGCCATGTTGGATTGCGTTGAGTAATACTAAATGAGTGGATTGATTTGTGAGTACTGACTGCGCTGATTGCATCTGTTGATTGTATTATGATTGATGACTGTGAAGAGCGATCGTGATGATAGGATTGTGTTTGTTACATGTGTATGAAAGCCTTTTTAAAAAAAAATATCCTTTATAATAACTTCGCTTTTTGCGTGTTTGAGGCAAAATCTTCGGACGGCTAACTGTCCCCGACCTCCCTTCAATCTATCGAGCTTAAACTTGACACATGGACTCGTTGGCGATGAAAATAAATTCTTTCCTATTTTCAGCCCCAACCCCCAAGATCGAACCCACCAAAATCCGTTTTTCCTGTTTTTTCCAAGCGGAAGATGAAGGAAATAAGAAGCCTTTACTGATATGAAATGGAATTCCCAATACCTGCGCTGAATGGGAGTCTTTAGAGAAAAATACAAATGGCAAGAGCGTTTGGTGCGTAATGTTTTCTTTTTGTATCTTTCTGACAGAGTTGGTGACATAAATCTGTGGTGTAATGGCGGCTGTCGTAATGTTTTCTTTTTGTATCTTTCTGACAGAGTTGGTGACATAAATCTGTGGTGTAAGGGTCGCCGCTTTAGGGAGGTTGAGAACCACTGCCTTAGAATAATTTAGATTGAAGTAGGGCGGGGGGGGGGTGGTGGTGTTCATTAAGCCACCATTTATTGTCTCATGCTGTGAAATAACTTTTATGTTTGCCAAGTGTTACGTACGACTGCCATGTTGCATTGCGGTTGAGTAATACTAAATGACTGGATTGATTTGTGAGTACTGACTGCGCTGATTGCATCTGTTGATTGTATTATGATTGATGACTGTGAAGAGCGATCGTGATGATAGGATTGTGTTTGTTACATGTGTCTGAAAGCCTTTTTTAAAAAAAAATATCCTTTATAATAACTTCGCTTTTTGCGTGTTTGAGGCAAAATCTTCGGACGGCTAACTGTCCCCGACCTCCCTTCAATCTATCGAGCTTAAACTTGACACATAGACTCGTTGGCAATGAAAATAAATTATTTTCTATTTTCAGCCCCAACCCCCAAGATCCAACCCACCAAAATCAGTTTTTCCTGTTTTTTTCCAAGCGGAAGATGAAGGAAATAAGAAGCCTTTACTGACATGAAATGGAATTCCCAATAACTGCGCTGAATGGGAATCTTTAGAGAAAAATACAAATCGCAAGAGCGTTTGATGCATAATGTTTTCTTTTTTGTATCTTTCTGACAGAGTTGGTGACATAAATCTGTGGTGTAATAGCGGCTGGGTCAGTAGCTTATAAAATAAAATAATTATAAAAGACATATAAAAGGATTTGTGCAACAAAACACAAAAAACCCCCCCCAAAAAAACAACTTTGATTTTAGTGGTTGTTAAATGACTATTTATCTGTACAGAGTCGCTTGAAGTGCTGTTTTGACCCACGTAGACGATGACACACCATCATGACCTCAGCATTTCACTGTTGTGAATTATTTCTTTTTTCGATCGCCGCAACATTCCGTTTTACACGCTCGAGATCCCCGCGAAGGACATCCCCGATTTATTGTTTGATTAGCGATTTAATTACTGTTAAGACATCTGTGTAACGAGACCATTATATATATTTTTTTAAATCATTGCTTTATGGATTGTCCATCTCATTAAGAATTAATCACTCTTCCACATAAGACATTACTTTTAAGTATGAAAATATAAAGAGAAACCCATTGTGAGAAATACATGTCAAATAGATCTTGTTATGCAAACAAAAAGAAAAAAAAACAGATTTAATCAATAATAAAAATTGGCGATTTTAAAATAACGATAAAAAACAATAACACACATTTGAAATTAATGTTGTTGAGTGGAGCATTTGGCTTAACTTTTGATATACAAAAAACTGGTCTTAAGAGATGAAGAGATGTAAAATAATAGAAACAAAACAAACTTTTGTGAGTGAATGTTTAATCTTTTTGTTTTCTCGTTGTTGTTGTTTTTTTGTTGTTGTTTTTTAAATAGAAATACAACTATTGACAATTTATTTTTGAAGGGAAGCAAATCTTTCTCGGCTGAACTAGACGCTTGCGATTTTGGTCAAGTCTGAACGAATTAAACCATGAAACGTGACCCATCTTGACCACACACACACATACACACACACAAATTCAACCCCTCTATCCCCCAAAAGGGGGCGTCAGTCAAGGACACGACGCGATAAGTGCAAATGCCATTATCGTCCATGATCTTATGCTTTTGTTTCTAGTCCACAACACACATCCTTCCCTCTGCGCCCCCCTCTCCCCCCACACACGCACAAGGCGCCCCGTCCCAATGATTCCAGCCAAGCCCTCCCCCGCACCCCACCCCACCCCGCCCCACCTGACCGGAGCTCGGATCGAATTCCTCGGATGGTATCAGCTCCGTCATCCAGCTCCGTAATCGGATTATCAGTAGTCAAGTTCCTGTGTGTGTAATTCTATTAACTGGCCATAGAAAGGGCGGCCCCCCCCCTATTGTAGCATATTGGCTCTCGTTACATTGTCGAGCTGGGGGGAGAGATGTGGAGCCGCGAGTAATGATACATTTTCGATTCCGATACGGAGTCTTGTCTGAAGTTTTAGTCTTTTTGGAGATTCGAACTGAACGGCAACTTGATCAAACTGAAATAAACTTAAATCATTTTGACCAATCTTGACCAAACTAATCGAAAATAGACCAAATTTTACCCCAACATTAAAACAATATTGACCAAACTGAAAACAAATTAGACCCGATGTAATAAATCTGAGTGTATTTTTAATGAAATTATAATAATCTTATCTGGTCCAACACAGCGATATGCAATTCAATCAAAATTTCTGTACCAGATTTCCTTGAGATTTTCACCTAAAAATGTCTAGTAGTCACTTCAGCGTAGGGTTGAATCACTTTGCACAGCAATCAAGACATATAACCTCATGCAACAGAAACACTCTGAAAATGTCCCATCATTCCAAACTTATATTTTGACCTTAGACGCGACTGAGCATATCATTCGACCACATGTCCAGTTGTCTTATTTGACCATTGTCTCATTTGACCAATGTCCAATTTTCTCATTAGACCAAAGTCTCATTTGACCATTGCCTCATTTGACCATTGTTTCTCGTGACCATTCCTCATAGGGTCTTTGGTCTAATAGACATATTCAAAATAGTTTTTTTTTTTTTTACCCACATCTGTTGGAATGATATTTCTTTATACAATGATGACTATATATGTGGACGGATCTCTCACATAAGCATGTGCTCACAGAGTTATAGTTATATCGTTTATCATAGTTATGTCTGCCATCATAGAGATATGTCTGTTATCTTAGAATTATGTCTGCCACCATAGAGATATGTCTGTTATCTTAGAAATGTATCTGTCATCATAGAGTTATGTCTGTCATCATAGAGTTGTGTCTGTCATCATAGAGTTATGTCTGTCGTCAAAGAGTTGTGTCTGCCATCACAGAGTTATGTCTGTCATCACACAGCTGTGTCTGTCATCGAAGAGCGTGTTCTAACATGTGACACGGTTACCTGTATTTCCTCCTACTGACTACATTACTTTGTGAAATGTAGAGCAGTTTTGAATAACGTAATGCACTTGTTCACACAAGGGTTCGCCCATGTTTTAGCAGTGTAGTATTAATAATTCAGAGGCGTGTCCAGATAATGTAATATTATACGCGCTTATGAAAAAAAAAGTCTAATGTTTTTTCTTCTACAAAATTATTTCTCAGTGACCACCACTGACAAGACTGATGTACAATGTAAATGGTTTGAAATTTATTACTGTTAAGATGTATACATCCTACCATCACACATGCCTACCATCAAACATTCCTACCATCACACATCCTACCGTCACGCATCCTACTATCACACATCCTGCCATCACACATTCCTGGCATCCCACATCCTATTAATCACACATCCTGCCATCGCACGTCCTACCATCACACATCCTACCATCACATATCCTCACGTACTTGACCTGTGTGATTATCCCTTTCGATTATCACGTTCGACTGTACTTAAAAACTGTATTAAAAAAAAATTATTTTATAAAATTTCCTATCATCAAGAGGTACACTGGTGTGGGCGTCAGACAAAATCAAGTCATGTTCAGTGTACACCAGAGTGGCAGTTTTTAAAAGTCATCTCAGTCATGACTGATTGAGAACTTTGTTGTGATCAGCTTTGTGTGGATAAATATGGATGGTCTTTTTCTTTTTTTCTCATGTGATATTGTCAAAGTTACACAATTTATCTATGTTCTAATAGCGAGACCTTAGGTGTCATATAGTAGATCAGTTATGAACATTTTCAAAATAATGTATGAACATTTTATAGACCAGTTCTGAATTTTTTTCTTTGCTTGCGTGTAATTTTTCTCTGTTCATCTGTTATTTTGTACAATAGGACAAAAAAAAATGTTGAAAAAAAAACCAACCTCTTTCTAGCTTCCTAGGACCCATTCTTCTTTAATGATGCATTTTGATTTGTTTACATACAGATTTGTTAGTAATAAATTTGTGACAAAATGCCTTGCATTTAATGATTTTATATGGCCAATGTGTTTGTTTGGTAGTATAGAGGGGGGAAAAAAAAAGGTGATCTTAAAGCATCACTAAGTGCAGTTGGAAGGTGTCCGCAAAGGGAAAACATCCTGGATGTAACAACGGATAACTCTTGCACGTGACATATGACAGGCTTCGCTCTCTAGTTTACATCCTGGCAAGTGGTTGTTGCGGGTTCGATTCCTGGCCAAAGCTTTTTTTTTTTTTTTAAATTTTTTTTTCAATATTTAAACCTATTTTATTTTCATATATCGGGTTTTTCTATTTCATTCCTAAGTCTTATAAACGTTAACCTAAAGCTCTACTTAAAATAAATTTTAAATAAATTATTATCAAATTCCATGCGTTTTATTGAATATATATATATTTTTAAAATGACCGCCTTTGGGGAGCTTTACTTCTATTGGTTTAATTAAATTTGTGTAACCAATTCTGTGCATGCACGAAGTGATTAACGTGCTGTGTAATGTCCATGCTTCGATACCTGCAAACGGATATCCCCATCTTCAAGTGCTTTTATCAACGGCCATTGACTGTCTAGGTCAGTGGTTCTTAACCTGGGTTCGAGCGAACCCCAGGGGCTCGGTGAGTCAGTCTCAGGGGTTCAGCGGAGGTCCAAAAAAATTTAAAAAATCAGAAAAAAAAATATCATATTTTATTTTTCCTATTAAGAAGGGTTCGGTGAATGCTCATAAGAAACTGGTGGGCTTCGGTACCTCCAAAAAGGTTAAGAACCACTG
>CAXITT010000201.1:1141841-1152828 GCA_964033795.1 Lymnaea stagnalis
AAAAAATATATAAACCGCGTGATATAAGACCTCTAATTATTATAATTATTATTATTAAATTATTATTATTATTATTATATCAAATGGAAAAAAAAACAACAACAACTAGACAAGTAAAAATACAAACATCAGCAACCACGGTTTGACGGAGTTAGTTAACATTGGACGGCAACCCATCTAAGGGAAGACAACCCATCTAAGGGAAGACAAACTCTGAATTCAACTCCTGCTAATTGGAACGCATAAAGAGCACATTGACACTCAACAAAGATTGTTGGTCATCCACAGCATTCTTGCCAGTCTCCCGAGTCGCCTGGTCATCGACAGAAATCTTGCCAGTCTCCCAAGTTGCCTGGTCATCCACAGCAATCTTGCCAGTCTCCCAAGTCGCCTGATCATCCACAGCATTCTTGCCAGTCTCCCAAGTTACCTGGTCATCCACAGCATTCTTGCCAGTCTCCCAATTCGATTGGTCATCCACAGAAATCTTGCCAATCTTCCAGTCACCTGGTTATCCACAGCATTCTTGCCGGTCTTCCAGTCGCCTGGTCATCAACAGCCATCTTGCCAGTCTCCCCAGTCGCCTGGTCATCCACAGCCTTCTTGCCAGTCTTCCAGTCGCCTGGTCATCAACAGCAATCTTGCCAGTCTCCCAAGTCGCCTGATCATCCACAGCATTATTGCCAATCTCCTAGTCGCCTGTTCATCCACAGCATTATTGCCAATCTCCTAGTCGCCTGTTCATCCACAGCAATCTTGCCAGTCTCCAAGTCGTCCAAAGCTTTGATTTTGTATCAAAATAGGAAAGGGCGAGAGATTGACGCTGACGAATAGCGCAACTCTCCCAAATCGAAAAGCAAATACAGCGCAGATCAAGACCACGCATGCGTGGGAGGAACAATAAAACAAAAAAAAAAAAGAATGAAATACCAAAATATCTCATAAACGGATAAAGAGATGTGCCTTTTTAAGAACTTGACACTGGCTAATATATTTTAAAAATAATCGCCTTATTTTGAACATTGTAATCTGTTCCATTGTCTTTAAAGAACAAATGCTTTACTTGGTTCATTGGTAGAAAACCAAAGCCCGTCCGTAGGAAAAGAAAAAAAACAACATTAAAGTTGGTCTGCTTGGTGTAAGGTAGATTTGAAAAAAAATAAAAATTATTTAATTAAAAAAACAACCAACTTTGTGTAGCTTAAGGGAGACTAATCCATATTAAAATTGATGTCTCCAAAAGTAGCTAAATTTTTAACTGTTAACTCCCCTTGTTTGTCTAATGGTCAAATAAATGTTTAAGTATGATTTACTGGAATATATATATATATATTATATATATTTTTTTTTTCATATTTTTTTTTTTNAAGTTTAAAAGTAATGTTTCCCCAAATGTACTGTTAAGGACCACTCTAAACGACCTTAAGTTTAAAAGTAATGTTTCCCCAAATGTACTGTTAAGAACAACTCTAAACGACCACAGCCGACTCAACACGACCTCACCTCTCCCCCACTCATCCACTCCCCCACTCATCCATTCCCCCACTCATCCACTCCCCCACTCATCCATTCCCCCACTCATCCACTCCCCCACTCATCCACTCCCCCACTCATCCAATCCCCCACTACCTTTGTAAAAGTAGCTCACAAGTTGTTGGTGTAAAATATACAGATTATATCTAGTTAAAGGGCTCCAAAAATTCAACACACAAATCAAAACTCTATGTCTATAAACGAAAGAAAGATGAAATGTATGTTTTTTTTTTTTAAAAGCTTACAGCAAACCCTTTAATATAATATATCATTTATGGCAAGCAGTAGATACTTGGGTACAATTTTCAAAATGAATTTATAGCTTGATGAACTACTGTAGTTGGTTAGATAGGGCCTGAAAAAATTGAATTCATCGATACTCATTTATGGCAAGCAGTAGATACTTGGGTACAATTTTCAAAATGAATTTATAGCTTGATGAACTACTGTAGTTGGTTAGATAGGGCCTGAAAAAATTGAATTCATCGATACCAAATTTATGGTTGTAGGTCGATTCTGAAGAAAGTTTTAAAAAATCATTATTTTGTTCGTGAATTTTTTTTTGGGATAACTCTGCTAGTTGAGACATATAGGACTAGATAAAATTCACTAAAATAAAAACGGGACCGAGAATGGCGATAGATGTTAAAAAGATAAGTTATTGGAAGTTATTTAAGGAATTACTGAAGATAACCATAACAAACCAAACATATCTGTGATCGTCAAAACATTATCCAAACAGACGTCACATAACAAATCTGCGGTACTCAAGATGAGCTCATCAATATTCAAAATAGCCGACGAATTCTCATATTTCATATTTAAATGTGAACATAACCGGAACAATATTCTACAAAAATATAGGTTCATATAAATGAAATTGTTTGTATTGAAAATGGGAGCAATAATAAGTAACACTTTGAATGGTGAACTCTTGTCGGTTAAAAAAAAAATAATTTATTTTTATAACTCCAAGGTCCAAGGGCAGAATCAAAATCTGCTAACTAATGTACACTAGTCAGATTATAGTAGACACTTGAGTCTGTTCTGCGTAAAGGTTGCTTTTAACAGATCGCAAGTCCACGAAATGTCGGTAGCCATTGTTTGACCGGGCTGTAGCTGGTTGAACACGGCTACAATCAATTAAAACGCTAGTTTTCAAGCAATTCAAATCAATTTAAATAAAGTATACACAATCAGCATTAAATAATAATTTTCAAAGAATACAAAAAAAAAAAAAATGTGGGGGGGGGGGGTAAGAGTGTTTTTTTGGTGTTTTTTTTAGCTTTTTAAGGAAGACTGATTAAATCTTCGATTATTTTGTTCGGATTAGACTCCCCCACGATTATGTTCCTAACATCAGTAACGTATCAACAGAGTTTTACACTTAGTCAGACCAACTCGCTGAACCCTCAGTACTGATTGAAACGACCGAATGTCAGCATGCCTCTATCCACCTGATCTTCGTTTGTTATCGTGTATATGAGAGTAATTGGGCCAATCTTGGCTGCCTTATCACCCGACCGATAATGTCAATGCACTTAATGACACACCCATGTACAGGAAGCCCCCCGGCTATAGAACTAATCAAAGCGGTGATTGGAGGAGAGTTTTAAAAACGAGATATGCAACGCCATAAAAGAAATATCATTGAACTTCCCATTCCTGGGGACGATATAAAGTGCCCATTCAAAACCTTACACAAGTTTAACACAAACTTATACAACAAAAAATTCACACGAACTTCTCACTAAACTTCAACAAAACTCCATTAACTGGGTGCTGGTCCCATCATTTCTAATCCAAATAACTACCCTCTCAAACACATTTACCTTCCGTAATTTATTGCACTAACAAGAGGAAAGTTTAGAGACAAGCGCTTGTTAGTTAAGTGGGGGGCGGCTCGACCGTTCATGTCAGTTTTAATTGTAGCAGGCACTGTGGAGATATCTACGCGTGCGATTATCCAGACCATACGGTACGTGGATCCGGCGTTGGCTAAGCCGATAGGAATGTTTCACTTTCCAATCCGAGTGCCGGGTCTCAAACTGGCGAGCAGCGACCAGAAAACTTGCTAGCGCGTAGCACGACACCGACGCAATGCCTTCAGTGTGAATTTGGACTGTCAAAACGAAGGGCATTGTCAAACAAAACAAAAAAGGTAGGGCCACCACAAGATACGCCCTTGCTGATGTTCGCTAAAATGGCAATGGATAAAATGCCCTCTCACTTTTTAAACTTCTGACCCGTCACGAATAGCAATACGGCAAACAGGAAACAGCTCATCCAACAGCTCGTACATGTTTCCGTCACACATAATCCTTAATCGAAAAACATATCCAGCTCTTTTGCCACTTGACACCGTAAGAGGATCATTCTAGAAGCTGTAATATTAAGGTTCAGCCACGTATTCAGAAATTAAGGACCGCTAACACAGATTAGCCACAAAAGCAAACAGTGCACATTGTAGATTTTTGTCTAATACCTTTACACTCAGAGCCGCGTACCTGGAGTCGAACTTGAGTCCGTGTTCGGAGCCGCACGTTACGTCACAAAGAGTTTTAGGGTCAATGCAGATGTAACACACTTTATTTTATTATTTGTATATGTGGTTATTTAGTCCCTCTGAAAGCGTACCGGATCTAAGTCAAGGACTTGGAGTCGGAAACATTCGTTTTGATAAATTATGGTAGAGTAGCCGATTTCATGGATTGAAAAGCTGACAATGATGGCAAATAAGGTTTGATTGCAGTGATAACTTACTATTGGCTGGAAACTGGATCAGATATGAGGGCATGAACTGTTCGTGAAAACAAATTAGGCTTCGACATGCTCGTTTGATGATAACATTGATTGTTTTGGCCCGCTTTCGATGGTGGATGTGTTTGTGATAGCTGATTCCCTGTCACCTTAGTCCGTGACAGATATTGTGTTTGTGATAGTTTCATTCATTGTATGATGTAAACGGGCGGAATTCATAACCTGCTGTGCGTAGTGTCTTGGGTGTGTCTAGCCACTGCTTAGTGTCTCGGGCGTGTCTAGCCACTGCTTAGTGTCTTGGGCGTGTCTAGCCACTGCTTAGTGTCTTGGGCGTGTCCAGCCACTGCTAAGCGCCTTGGGCGTGTCTAGCCACTGCTTAGTCTTGGGCGTGTCCAGCCCCTTTGCGCCTTGGGCGTGTCCAGTCACTGCTTAGTCTCGGGCGTGTCCAGCCACTGCTTAGCGCCTCGGGCGTGTCCAGCCACTGGTTAGCGCCTCCAGCGTGTCGAGCCGCCACGTGCCATGCTATGTAGTTGTCCGTCCGACGCCATGAAGTTCTTGATAAGCTGGCTGTTGTTGTTTCTCCAACTTGATGAATCTCTGGGTAAACAACCACCTCATATCATCTTCATCGTCAGTGACGACCTGGGTAGGTACTTACTTTATAAGGAAAGGGCCGTAGTGTCTTTTTTGCTATTTAGTTGTTATTAGACATAAATTCATAATGATTGGTCTACCAGAGCGTACAAGCAATGCATATTTATAGCAACGTTGTATAAATAATTTTACTTTGTTGGTGAAAATACTACTTCTTATTTGAAAATAACCTGCCTAGTTTTATTAATGAACATTTTGTTGTTGTTGTTGTTGTTGTTTGTTTTATATTTGATACTTCACTTAGGATTACAATTCTCGGTGTGCAATATTTAAAATAATTATATGACCCATGCAAAGTATAGATTTATAACCAAAAAAAATAAAATAAAAATACTTAACCATAAATAATGATAATTATCACTTGGAACGAAAGTGAATAGCAATGAGAAGGAATATTTTGGTTGCATTTTTTTTGGAATCAAAGTTTGTGTGTGCTGATAAATTTCTCTCCGCTGAAATCTTACTGCGTCGTAAATCTTGGAATACAGTGTTCAGGTATGAAGTAAGTCTGTTACTGCGCCATCTCGCTAGATAAGTCCCATGGGGATCACACGGTTGTCTCACAATCTGAACGATCGGCAGTGAAGCCTCGACGAAGAGAACTTCGTAGCAATGACTATCATGGGAGTCAGAGGTCAGCCCACAGCCCTTAGTTCCACATTTTTCCATGACTATATCAATGAATCGCCCACTTTGTTAGCAAAACAAAAAAAATTGCATGCCTGTAAGTGGACGATTTGGTAATCTGGAGTACTGGTAAGAAGGGAAAATCGCAGCGTTGGCCACTGGAGATTTACACCTAGGTGACGGTCTATGCACTATTCACAAAAGGGTCGGACCATTCTCAATCAGGAGATCCTACCCAGGGTGAACGCTGTAACTTTCAGACGAGACAAGCAGCCTGTTTATCTAGGAGTCAAGTTGAATCAAAATACATTATCTCGTAGAAGACTTGAATTCACCAGGCGACCGCCAAGCTCATCCTGGAGGGGGGGGGGGACACTCGCGTGCACGAACTGGGGCGCCGGAGGAGAAACACCCAGGCATCTACTCCAGGGGGGTAGAGCAAGTCCGGTGATGGACTACAGCGTACCCGTTCAATCCTTTGCAAGCCACATCCAGAATCAGTCGTAGCCATCGTCAAGAACTGGCTGGGCTGACCTCCTTAGAACGAATTGATACGGACAATGGGCAGACAACACCAAGGCTTTAGGTGTGTTCGCTTCCGAGCAGACAAAAATCCTTGGTGGAAACTGGGACGCCGACATGAAAAGGCAGAAAAAAATCTGGTAAAGCCTTAAGGACACTGCGGACATCCAAAAATTCTTTCGGACTTTTACGAGCACATCTTTTTTTTCCATAGACGGTTAAGGACCCTGGTATAATATATCTTCTAATGCAGATTTCCAAAATTATCACAATTCAGATGTTCTGACAAAGTCGTTTTGAAATTTCTTTGTAAACGAATGCCAATCAATGACACAATGTCTTTCTCCTAAACAGGATGGAATGACGTGGGTTGGCACAACCCGGAAGTGCTGACCCCTAACCTCAACTGGCTGGCCAACAGAGGACTCATCATGGATTCCACCTATGCCTCACCCACGTGTACACCGTAAATTGTTATCATATGCTTAAGGGTTTTGTTTTAAATGTAGGGGGTCTAATAAGGGGGCCATCACCAGGGGATCGGGCAAGGTCGTCATCGGGGGTTCTATTCAGATCATCATCGGGGGTCCCAACAAGTGGCCCTCATTAGGGGGTTCTAATCAGGGGGGTCATCATCAGGGTTTTTTATAAGGGGTCATCACGAGGGGCTCTAATCAAGGTGTTTAATCAAAAGTTATAATCATGGGTCTTAATCAGGGATTCTGATCATTTATGGGTTATTTGGAACCCATGATTTCGAACAGTTTTGAGGTGTGAAATCAACGGAGCGACCCGTGGTCTATAATGCTTTGTGGATACCTCCACATGCACCACAATGCTCATTTGACTTAAACTAAAATCTGGCATGATTATTTGGCCACGTGCTCCACACTTGAAATGCCATACATATTTTAATGACCACAGCTTTAGATAAACTGTTTCATTAACATCAACGTGTGGAGATTTAAATAGTTACATTCAATAATATACAGCAGGGCTGCACAACTCAAAATGTAAGGAGGGTCGTATACTTTATGAAAAACGGGTGCGGCCGAAAGAAACTAGGACAGTGGGGATTGGAAAGCTGTTAAGAAAATGATAATAATAAAGAATGTTTCTTTACTTTGCGGGCCGCAGAGTGGGTGATGGTGGGCCGAATGTGTGCCATATAGTACCAGAGCGATTCAGTTAAATTAGCTGAAAGGAATTTTAGTTATATCAATATTTTACAAAACATATTTTAAAGCCATTTATATTAACTTCGCTTTGTTCATCTTCGGACGGCTAGCTGACCCACTTTCCGTCAACATATCGAGCGGAAACCTGTCACATAGACTCATTACCGGATGAAAACACATTCTTTCAGATTTTCAGCCCCACACTCGAGTCCGAACAATACGTTTTTCCTGTTTTTTTCAGGGGTTAGATAAAGAAATATGATGACACCGATTTCAGAAAATAACATTACCGATAATTGCGTTCTTATAAAATAAAAGAAATAAACTATTAAATAATACAAGTATCGCAAGTGCCTTTTTTTTTGCGTTATATTTTCTTTTCGTTTTCTGAAAGAGTTGGGGAAATAAATCTACGGTGTAAACGCGGAGGGGTACCTAGAATATTAATATGGTTCATGGGGGCCTGACAAAAATGTACGGTTGTTAGCCTAGGGGGGGGGGGGAGGGGGGGAGAACTAATTTAAATTCGTAAAAAGTGCGTTATTGGTATGCACGCTTTCTCAAATTTTCAGCGCCCCTCCCCCCAAAACCCCCCCTGCGCCAATTTTACATTTTATTTAGGGGGGGGGGGGGGGGGGGGGGGGGGGGGGGAGAACTAATTTAAATTCGTAAAAAGTGCGTTATTGGTATGCACGCTTTCTCAAATTTTCAGCGCCCCTCCCCCCAAACCCCCCATTGCTCAATATTACATTTTATTAAAAAAATTACACGAAATTTTTTTTTTTTCTTTAGGGGCTGGTTTAATTAATTCTTTTTTAGGCTACTAGTTTGTTCGTGTCGAAATCTCAAATTGAATTTCAGCTCCAGAAACAGTTACATGACAGGAATGTTTCCAATTCACACGCAACTTCAGGTACTTTCTCTTATGTCTTTAAACTTTTGTCTGTAAACATATGCTTATGTGCGTAAGTGCATTTTTTTATTGAGATGAAATGTATTTAATGCATTTTTTTATTGAGATGAAATTTATTTAATGCAATTTTTTAAAAAGAAAAATAACTTAGGTCTATAGTGTAGGTCATTAGTAGATCTTTAGTTGTTCTTGGGAGGTTTTTTGTGTATGTGTGGGGGGTGTATATGGTTAATTTGTGAGTATTTGATTGATTTAGTGGGTATTGGGTGGCTATATGTGGTTACATCGATTATTTTTTGGAAATTTACATAATTTTTCTTGGTATTAAGTTAAATTTTTGTGGGTATTTAGTTAATTTTTCTGGGTATTTAATTGATTTTTGTTGGTATTTATCTGAATCATTGGGGTATTACGTTTGTTTTATGGGGTATATTGTTAAAGTTTATGGGCATTTAGTTAAGTTTTGTGGGTTTTTGCTACCCTTTTCTTTTTTAGGTATTAAGTTAGATTTTTTTGGTAGTTATTTCTATTTTTTTGGGCGGTAGTTAAATTTTATTCCGACTCGTCTAATACAGCATTGTTTATAAACTATCCTCGTTATCTCAAAACTTCGAACTTGGTCAATCTGTGTGTCAGTGACATGTGTATTAACTCTTTTCCCTTTGTCCCATTTCAAATTTGAGCAATTTAGTGTTTTATTACATATACTTGGCAAAGTATTATGAATCACCCCATTACCAATTACCCCATTACCAATTAGCACATAATGAATTATCACATTACCAATTACCACATTAACAATTAACATATTACTCATACCTATTACAATATTACCAATTTCCACATTACCAAAACCACATTATAACACTACCAATTACCACATTACTTATTACCACATTACCAATTTCATTTCCAGCAGAAAAGATATGCATTTTATTATATTACATGTTCTGGTTCATCATCCCCCCCCCCAGCAATCCATCCATCCTGCCCAGGCCATGTACATACCACTCAAGTACACACTTCTGTCCGAACGGCTTAAACAACGAGGCTACTCCACACATCTGGTTGGCAAGTTAGTCAAGTTAAACCTAAGCATGTATTGGCAAGTTAGTCAAGTTAAACCTAAGCATGTATTGGCAAGTTAGTCAAGTTAAAGTAGCACATTACACTTCCTTATCACCACCAGAAAGTTAAAATGAATGTGTAGCAAAAAAAACCAAACACATTCTATGTCTGTAAGATTCTCTTTAAAAACTATTTCATGCCAGCGATAAGGGTATACCCATGTGTACGTTTTTAATACAGCCTTATACTTAGCCTGTCAATGAACTATAATTGGAGAGGAGGGAAGCGTAAAGGCATGTTGTGAAATTAAATAATTCAGTAAGACTTCATACAAAAAAAATGTTATTACCGAATCTATTGAATTCTCGGACGAGATGGGAAAGAAAGGAAAGATCTGCTTAACAGAAAACGACAAATTATTATTGCATGTATAATGCGTTAGCCTGCTGACCGAATATCTCTCCATCTCACTAGTAGACGTTACCCTGTTGACCACATATCTATCCATCTCACTAGAAGACGTTACCTTGTTGACCGCATATCTGTCCATCTCACTAGTAGGCGTTACCCTGTTGACCACATATCTGTCCATCTCACTAGTAGACGTTACCCTGTTGACCACATATCTGTCCATCTCACTAGTAGACGTTACCCTGTTGACCACATATCTGTCCATCTCACTAGTAGACGTTACCCTGTTGACCACATATCTGTCCTCGTCACTAGAAGACGTGACCCTGTTGACCACATATCTGTCCTCGTCACTACACGACGTGACCCTGTTGACCACATATCTATCCATCTCACTAGAAGACGTTACCTTGTTGACCGCATATCTGCCTGTCTCAATGGTAGGCGTTACCCTGTTGACCACATATCTGTCCATCTCACTAGAAGACGTTACCCTGTTGACCACATATCTGCCTATCTCACTAGTAGACGTTACCCTGTTGACACATATCTGTCCATCTCACTAGAAGACGTTACCCTGTTGACCACATATCTGTCCCTCCCACTATCAAGTGTTAACCCATTGACCACACATCTGTACATCCCACTATCAAGTGTTAACCCATTGACCACACATCTGTCCATCCCTCTATCAAGTGTTAACCCATTGACCACACATCTGTCCATCCCACTATCAAGTGTTAACCCATTGACCACACATCTGTCCATTACTCTATCAAGTGTAAACACATTGACCACACATCTGTCCATCCCTCTATCAGTGTTAATCCATTGACCACACATCTGTCCATCCCACTATCAAGTGTTAACCCATTGACCACATATCTGTTCATCCCACTATCAAGTGTTAACCCATTGACCACACATCTGTCCATTCCACTATCAAAAGTTAACCCATTGACCACACATCTGTCCATCCCTCTATCAAGTGTTAACCAATTGACCACACATCTGTCTATCCCTCTATCAAGTGTTAACCCATTGACCACACATCTGTCCATCCCTCTATCAAGTGTTGACCCATTGACCACATATCTGTCCATCCCACTATCAAGTGTTAACCCATTGACCACAGACATGATTTTAAAATATCAGCGGGGGGGGGGGGCACAATCGATAAAATGTTTCAGACTGTAAACCAGATATTAGAGACATCATCGGGTGCACGTGGGAGCAATGACCAGTCCTAGCATAACCATTGAAACAGTTTGACAACTCCTGTACTCAACACCCCCCCCCCCCCCCCCCCATCCGCCCCCCC
>CAXITT010000202.1:26966-68283 GCA_964033795.1 Lymnaea stagnalis
CTGCAGGGTTTTTAAAGCTCAAATTAAAACATTTCCAGTTTAAATGTCTTCAAAATGCATTCTGAAACACAAAATATAAAATATTTTGATGTATATAGTGGTAATAATTAAATATTTCCTAAGTATCAGCAACTTCCGCCATTAAAAAGGGGGCGTGGCCCACGCCATGTCGAAATTAGGCTGAGCCACCTTATGGTGATATGGGTCACTGTGACAAGTGTAACAAACGTGAGACACGACCTACATCAATGAAACTTGGCACAGATATAGATCAATATCTAATGCTCATACAGATTTAATAAAAAAGGACCTTATCTTATTATTTCACAAAAAATTTTGTATGCGAAGATGCCTTATATATACCAAAGATTTTCAAAATAAAGGTCGATTGAAAAAAGCAAAATAGCTGGCTAGAAATGTAGGCCAAGATGTCTTCCAAATTATAAGGCCGGAAACGGAACTCAAATATATGTGGAAAGAACAAATTTAATAATAAATAGACACACACATCGGAAAATTAAAAACTCGGATTTTTCGGCGCTGACGCCCATTTCCGATACAAAAAAAATAGTAGTCTCCCTTCTTTCATCGAAGTATCTACCTATAACTCTAGTTGACTAGTTAAATAAAAAGTTATAGTTAGTAGGTATTTTGACAGAAATTTTCAATAATCAATATTGTCACACTGCCATAAATGATACATCATTTTAAAGGCTAGCTACAAGCTTTGCAAAAAGACCAATTTCATTTTGTATGGATGCTCCAAAAAAAAGTTTTTAAGACACTTTCAACTTACTGAGAGTCAAAAAATGACGCAGAAAAAAAACGGGGGTTCCCCTCGTGGGGTAAATGGTATGAGCGTCACCGTAAGACAAATATTTAATGTAATCGATAACAAAACAAATGTATAATTAGAAAACTGTGACGTAGAACGCAAAAATCCGAGTACACCACAGTACCACAGAGCCGATTGTGAAATAAATGGCTACAAAAGTTTTTCCTTGATTTTTCGACTGTGCAGAAGGGATGTGCGTGCGGAGACTACTAAAAAATTTGTATGGGAAATGGGCGTCGGCGCAGGAGAATCCAAATTTTTAATTTTGGACGGCGGTGCTTTTGCTTTAATAAAAGGTAGGGTACTTCTGTAAAAAAAAAGAAATATAAAAATGTTACAGTTACACGAAGTATAGCCTAGGCCTAATAATAATATAGAGCGAATTTCAAATTTAAAAGATGAAAAGCTTTACTACTTTTTGAGCTATGAATTTTTAAAGTGCAAATTCGTTATGTATTTTTCACTGACAATGATTAGTATTTTGACTATGGACTACACCTCCACATCTTGTGACCCCATTCCGTTGATCGCGTCATGCGCAATAACTCTTGTTTTAATAATAATTTTATACAATTTTAATTTCAGGGTTAATTGAAATCAAATTTGTTGACTCTAAGAAGTAAATTATAACTTCTCTAGCTATGTAATGTGCTTTATTACATTAAATACTATATTCTATATCGATTTTCTTTTTACTAAGTCTGGTGTGCATTATAAATATAGTCTATATAAGGCATTGTAAGGCCAAGGCATCCCTTAACAATAATGCTGGTTTGGGACTCCTTATTTTGAACTTTCAACTTTTGCACATAACTAATTAATTAAAGCTTTCTCTGACCAATTTTTTAATGGTGTTTGCACACAGCACTTTAATTCTTTTATGAATGAAACTATTATGAGAACAATAATAAGATAGAATAGCAAGTCACTGTGAATGGCTGGCCATGACGTTTTGCCCACGGCAAATTATGATCATTTATAATATGGACTCTACCTAGCTTTTTAAACCCCAAATTAAAATATTCTTGATGAAATATCTTCTTCATTCTAAAACATAAGTTATCAAATATTTTGATATAAATAGTGGTGAAAATTGAATATTTCCCAAGTATCGACATATTCCTCCACTAAAACGGGGTCGTGGTCAAATTAGGTTGAGCGACCTTTTGATACTACATGTTACTAGGAAGAGCATAACAAACATCGGACACGACCTACTTCAATGAGATTTGGTACACATATACATCAATATACAATGCTTTTTCAAGTTTTAATATGAAAGACCTAGTCTTTGAATTTCATAAAGAAATTTTTAGGGAATGACGCCTCACATATCTATATGTACCAATGAAATTCCAATATTTAGGTCGATGTAATAAGGCAAAACAATATGCAGACCTGCCAACCCTTCCGATTTTGTCTGAATTATACCCCTTAAAATTCCAACTTTACGAAATTCATAATTTTTCACCTGTCATAAAAATCCGAAAGCAACAAAAAAATATAATAATAAACGGGTACTACAGGAAGTGTTGCATTTCTTTTTACAAAGTGCATACATGTCCAACGACGACCGAACGAATAAGTGAATACATTCTCAAGATATTCGTACGGCTCTTATATATTCGACCAAGTCACATGACCACCATAACAAAGTTGCTCGAGATATTTGTCCATCAGCCTTGTCATGCGATCTTCAAATCATTTTTCAATCAATTGAACCGATCGTGATTCATCCTTTTTACAAGGCTAAAAATAATTCAGACTTTTTTTTGTTCAAGATTTTCTTAATTAAATGGTTAAACCTATTGAAAGTGATGGGTAGAATAATATTAATAAACATATTTTAACCCAACTGCTGCTTAAACTAAAAGTAATCAATGTCATTTCTTTGCTAAGAATCGGACGATTTAGTTAGCAGATCGTTTTATTTACCACCTTTCTTATTGAAGGAAATATTTCTGTAGCCAACTGTGATCGTTTTAATGCCAAAGAAATGTTTCCAGACTTCCAGAATGCTAGAAGATTGTAAAGAAGAATTACAATGAAACAAGGACAAGCATAAAAGTTGATACCTTTTCTAACTTGCTTGTAACTAAAATTAATTGCAATGCTAACCTTCAGTTGTCCAAAGAGATGTTGGACAAGTGCAAAAAGGTCACTAGGGATATGCTAGAAATCTGAACATTTATTAAGAGTCTTAGCAGCCTGTGTACCGGGTACATATGTAAATAAAATGGATCTTCTGTTCTGTATTTTATATATCTGTATATTCAATACAATCATGTTCTGAGGACTCTTCAAAGACAATGGAGGTAACTTTATATTTCTTTATTTACTAAAAAAACGCTTGTGCATTAGTATATAGATCTTAAACCAACCCCCGCTCGGGACGCCACCACCCTGGGGGCAGCAGGCCCCACTTTCCACCTGCGTGCACCCCCCTACAGTTTTTTTTTTTCTGGGCAGGTCTGAATACGTAGAAATGTTGGTCAACATGTTCCCTATTGTGAACATGTGGAAGGATACCACAGTTTTATGACAAAATAGTCCTTTCGTGTATGAAAAAACGCTGACGTTTAAAACTTAAATACTCGGATTCTCCTGCGCCCATGCCCATTTCCCATACAAATTTTTAGTAGTGTCCCTTGCTTAACCGAAGTGCCTAACAACAGGACTATTTTTTCATAAATATGTCCAATAGGGAAACATAAATTTGTATTGGGTTCAATGCTTTTTGCTTATTGAAAGGATAATTTAAAATCGCTTGAGCCACTGAACAATTCCTTTGCTACAGACAGAGCAATCATTTTCACCATTATTTGACACCCATTTATGACCAAGGGACCTTCTCTTGAGCTGAGTGTTACTGAGAAAGTTGTTTGGAACATTTAAATATTTAGTGTAAAAAAATAGTACAAAAGTTCTCAACTAGGGTGCTTATGCTCTGAGGCATATTTTTAGCTCTTATTGTATGGCATCTTTCCGTCTGCGGGAGACGATAGATTATCTTTATTGCTTGCAGCTCTTGGTGTGGCTGGTGAGACCAATCCTCGAGTGGCAGTCTCTGTTGCATTTCCCACTCACGAATGCGGTGGAGCAGTATTTACTGGCCTTCCTCCTCGCTCTTTTTGCAGCTGTTTCCGCCCTGTTTTGCTCCTTGGCAATTAGTGATCCTGCCTTCATGATGTCCCGCCATGTGGATTGATCCTCTGCCAGGTCCTCCTAGTTTGAGATGTCGTTGGCCGACTCCATGTCTCTTTTGCATATGTCTAAGTATCTCAGACGAGGCCGTCCAACTGACCTTTTCCTTGACGCCAGCTCGCTGTATAGCACGTCCTTGGGTATACGACCAGGTTGCATTCGCTTGACGTGTCCAAGCCAGCGGAGGCGTCTTTGGATTAACATGGCTGTGATGCTAGACATATGCTGTTTGGGATAGGACATCCGTGTTGGGGACTTTGTCTTGCCATTTAATGTCAAGGATGTGGCGCATGCATCTGAGGTGGAAGCCATTGAGCCTTCCTTCGTGCTTCGAGTATGTGGTCCATGACGCGCATCCATAGAGGAGTGTGCTCTGTACGCAGGCCTGGTATACCTGCTGCTTTTTTCTTGTTGTGAGTTTGACGATTGACCAGACTCTTTTCTTCAGTCTGACCATGACAGTTGCGGCCTTCCCTATCCTGCCACTTATCTCATCCTCCATTGAGAGGGTGCTCGATATGTTGGATCCCAGATATGTGAAAATGTCAACAGCATCCAAGTCGCAGTTGTCAATGGCGATAGTGGGGAGGGAGTCAGCGCCCTGTGCCATAATGTTAGTTTTCTTTAAGCTAATTGTCAGGCCAAAGTCTTTGCAGGCAGCGGATAGGCTGGAATACGAGGCTCTGCAGGCCGTCAGCTGTGTGAGATACCAAAGCGGCATCGTCTGCAAACAAGAACTCCCTCAGCATGACCTTTTTTATTTTGGTCTTAGCTCTAAGGCGGGCAATGTTGAATAATTTCCCGTCAGCTCTAGTGTGGATGTATATCCCCTCGCTTTTGTTCTTGAAGGCCTACTGGAGTAGGATGGAGAAGAAGATTGCAAATAAAGTAGGAGACAGCATGCAACCTTGCTTTACTCCACTACCCACTGACTGAAAACACTTCTGAGGTGGCACCGTTATAGCACACTGTGCTCTGCATGTTATCGTGGAACTGTTTGGTGATGTTAAGCAGCAGTGTAGGGCAGTCTATCTTTATTAGAATCTGGAAAAGGCCGCTTCTGCTGACAAGATCAAAGGCCTTAGTGAGGTCGACAAACGCAATGTATAAAGGCATATGTTGCTCCCTGCACTTCTCCTGCAGCTGGCGCAAAGAGAAGATCATGTCTATGGTTGACCTACCGGGGCGAAAACCACATTGCGATTCTGTAGGGTCTGTAGGCGTGTTAATGCAACTCGGGTGAAGGCCTTTCCAACTATGCTGAGGAGGGAGATTCCACGATAGTTGTTGCAGTCACTCTTGTCTATTTTATTTTTTACAATGTAATGATGTTTGCATCTTTAAACTCTTGCGTTAGCTGTCCCTGTTCCCAGCACAGAGTAAGGAGATCGTGCAAGGGCCGTAATAGTACTTCTTTTCCACATTTGAGAGCTTCTGGTGGGATACCATCATTGCCCGGGGCTTTCCCACTGGCGAGACAATCGATGGCTCTACGTAGCTCTTCTGTGGTGGGTAGGGTATCAAGCTCCTCCATGACTGGTAAGTCTGGGATATCGTCCAGGGCAGCGGTTGAGACATGGTTTATCGTTGCGTACATTTCCAAGTAGTGCCCTATCCACCGCTTTAGTTGTTTATCTCGATCAGTAATAAGTTCCCCTGATTTGGACATTAAGGGCACAGTCTTGGAGATCAGAGGGCCTGTTGCTTGCTTTATATTCTCGTACATTGCCTTTGCATCACCTCTATCAGTAGCTGATTGTATGCTGGAGCTTAGATTGAGCCAGGATGTGTTAGCGTAGTGGCGAGCTGCCTGCTGGGCATTTTTCTTGGCGCTTTTAAGCGATTGTAGAGTTGCTGGGCAAGGCCTGTCTTTATAAGCTAAGAGGGCCTTTCTTATTGCATCGGTGACATATTTCATTTCCTGCCAATGGGCATCGAACCAATCTGCACTTTTGCGTTCTCTCTTTCCAAATGTCGTGATAGCCGAGTTATAGATAGTGTCCCTCAAATGTGACCATTTGGACTCAATAGTGTCTATTGGTGGCGTTTGTACAAGAGCTTCTTGTAGACTATGGGTGTATACTTCTGTTCTCTCTGGGTTTTTGGTGGAGCAGATGTTCATGCGTGGTTTACTCTTGTTTTTAGTGTGATACAGTTTCTTTGGCTGTAGCCTTATCTTGCTAGCCACTAAGGAATAATGAGTGTCGCAGTCTGCGTTGTGGTAGCTGCGTGTGAGGACACTGGCCAGTTGTGTGCGTCTTGTGATTATGAGATCTAACTGGTGCCAGTGTTTAGAGCGGGGATGCCTCCATGACACTTGGTGGATAGCCTTACAGTTGAAGTAGGTGTTAGTTACACATAGTCCATGTAGGCAGCACAATTCCAATAGTCTCTGCCCATTTTCATTTAGCCTGGCTCTTCCAAAATGACAGAGGCATGTTGGCCAGGCCATGTGATCGCTTCTTCTCTTGCATTGAAGTCACCCAAAAGGTAAATTGCTTCGTTGTTGGGTATGCTGGCTATTGTTTGATTAAGATCTTCGTAGAACTGGTCTTTGGCTTCTGAGCTGGAGGAAAGGGTTGGGACATAAGCACTGAGGATGTTGACTAAACCTGAAGATGTTGATAGACGGATGGTTAGTATTCTATTTGTGCCCTTTGTCGGTGGTTCTATGGAGGAGCAGAGTGTGTTTTTTATAGCAAAACCAATCCCATGTTGTCTTGCTGCGTCCATTGGTCCATCCTGCCAGAAGAAAGTGTAGTTGTGTTCTCTTATGGTACCAAATTCAGAGAGCCTAGTTTCCTGGAGACGGGCAATATCAATGTTTAGCCTGCTAAGCTCTCTATCAATGATAGCTGTCTTCCTTGCATTTTTTATGAGCTGCAGGTCGGCAGTAATCCCCGGGCACATAGTCCTTACGTTCCAGCTTGCTAGTCGAAGAGCTGGGGTCTTCTTTTCTTTTGTTTTCTTATTTCTAGGTGCATGTTTTTGTGGCCTACTTGTTGAGATGTTCCTCTGAGCTCCACACACCCAGTGGAGCAGGCAGGCCATGGCGGGATAGTACCTTATTGGCTGGGGGCTGCCCAGCTTGAGGCGGGCAGTAGCATTCCAGTGAGACATGGCGATCTCTCCTACCATCAGAGGTAACCCCTGGCGCCTAGCTCTACGCCAATTGAGCTATGGCTTAAAACCGGTAACTGCTGCTTCCCCTGTTGTATTCACACCTTTCGGCAATGCTAGAGTGTCCTCTCCAGTGAAGATAAAGCCTGGGTGAAGTAGTATGGAGAATCAGCTGCTGCCCAGACAGCAGATCCCCCCTCTCCACGCCATTGGTGGACCCAAGGGATCGACTAGTGTCGATATGGCTTGGCACCATTGGCGTCGCAGGAGCTGTCGGAATGCAATTGGTTTCAAAAACAGACCACCCTAGGAGCTCCATTTCCTGATTTTCTGTCGGGGTTTACTCCCTTAGCCTTTCCTGTGTGGGTATAGCCACAAGGCAGCAGAGGTTTGGAGTCAGAGTTTCCCTCTCCTATATGAGCTACCCGCCTTGGTTTACGAGTCTCATCTACCCGAAGCTACTGGTTTTGAGGCGCCAGTTGACCGCCTTCACCCCTTCTCCTATTAGTAGAAACATGGTCCGCCTGGCTTTTTTGTGAAGCCGCACCTGAAGGACAGGAGCTGGATTTCGGTTGACAGAGGCATTAGGAGACGCAAGCCTTATAGGGCATTTCTAGAGGAGTGGATGCTTATCTTCCACCTCCGCCCTGGCAATGACCACATTATAATGCTCTAAAAATTCATAGAGGTCATCTCTTATCCAGTTCAGGACCCCTAATCCTAAACGAAGGGCTCACAACATTATCATCAACATCATGGTTTTGATCGTCTTCATTACTTTTGTGGTTGTTTTCATCAGTGTCAGATTCTCTGCTAGGCAGTAAGAAATCAGATTGACTAAGGATAGTTTGAGCAGTGTTGCAGTTAGACATTTTGGAATTTGCAACAAGCAAAAAATTCCTAAACACGACAAAAGCTAGTAAACAATAAATGGAGGCTGCTATTAAAATGCCAGGATCGGCTGTGAATGTAAGAAGCAATCTGATTAGCTGGTATGAAGACCAGCAAGCCAGTCACAGGGCTTGAATTATTGGACCGGTGGATCTGCCTTTTTTTTTTTTTTTTATTTCGACATTCGACCCCGGGTCAATAGATTGGCACAGTCATCCAAAAGGGTTGATATTCAAAATGGCTGACATATTTTCATTTAGAAAATGAACACAGCTTGAAAAATATTCTCCAAAATATAGGGTAATTTATATCAAATTGTTTGTATTGAAAAGGGGGACAATATTAAATAGCATATTGAAGGGTGAATTTGTGTGTCTTTAATAAAATTTAATTTTATTTCCACAAGAGCACCATGAGATAAAAAAAATGTAAAATTTTCATATTATAGTAGACGCACGAGTTCTTGCATATATTATTTAAAGTTTCTTTCAATGCTATATTCTTACTTCTAAGTGAAGCATTGGTTTTTTGTAGAAATGTACATTTGTTGAGATCAATCTTTAGTTTTTTTTTAGGTGACAGATATTTAAATGAATCTGTCATTTCTTCCACCATTTTTATCCACGTCTTTGTTTAATTTGTGAATCCTAAAAGCCCACATCCTTTTTTTTTTTTTTTTAATTTTCATTGAAATTTTCACTATTTAAATAAAGGAATAAAAAGAAATTTCTATTTATATGACAACTTTAGTAACTATTTACCTCAAATGACTTAAAATCTAAAATAGTGCTTTTAACATTGTTTAGTACTGCAGACCTGTTTACCCCTGGATTAGTGTCAGCATAGTTTTCAGCTATAAAAAATATAGTTTCAAGCTCCAAATAGTAGTTTGGTCAAGGGGGTGGGGGCTGGTTTGCAATCAAAATACAAGTTGTTTAAGGAAATCCACTCAACTGCTTATGTAAGTTAACATAAAGAATTATAAGAATTTTTAAGGATGAAAAAATGTCTAATACCACAAAGGCCAATCACAGTTATTCTTATTCTGTTGCAGTGGTTCTTAACCTTTTTGGAGGTACTAAACTCTTCCAGTTTCATTCACCGAACCCTTCTTAATAGGAAAAATAAAATATGATTTTTTTTCTGATTTTATTTGGACCTCCGCCAAACCCCTGAGACTGACTCACCGAACCCCTGGGGTTATTGCTTATGGTGTTGACACAAAACTTGCTGTGACTTTTTATTGAAACCACCCCAATTATTTATTTTTTAAATTAAAATTAAACCAAACAAAAAAACTCCAGAAACCCTAGTTTTTTTAGGCCCACCGTAGTCTAAGGCTTAAAAACTTAGCTACTATGACGAAAGCCTAGAGGTAAACAGGTCTGGTACCAGTTATCAGATTACTTAAGATTTAAAAAATGACTTGCTGAGATGGAAATTAGGAAATTTCTGCCATCTTGAAAATGGTATCCAGAGAGGAAAGACCCATGTGACTGTTTTGAAGATTTATTAAAATTTCTGGGATAGGTTGGGGGAACTTTTATGTGCCCATTTTGGTAGATGAAATGTATGAAAAATTAAATAGTACTCTCACCTAATTCTACTTAATATACTTTTCCAGAAGATACATTATTGTTCAGTGTCCACTTTTCTTTTAAATGATACATCACACAACCTATTTAACAAGGAAATTTTACAAACACATGTGCAATGTTTACATATTAAATTGGACAAAAAGTTGAACAAGGGGTACGTAACTCTGCCATGTTTACAAGCTAGCAGAAAACTGATTTACCCAATGACTCATGAGTGATGTATTCATAATCATGTACTACAGTGTAGGCATAAGAATGTTGATTAGAGATGAAAATCAGTACCACCAAGCACACAAAAATCAAACCCTACTATTGACTGAATCCAAACTCAATTTCACTGAGTACGATCCAAGCCGAATGAACCTGTCGCAAACTTATTTTAGAGCTGAAATTTTTTTACAAATTTGGCATATCACTATTTACTTACATTTACAGCCAGAGTGAAGTGCTTATATTTTAATTAAAACTAGACAGCCTGATTGCAAGATGATTTTCTAAAAACCAAAATGATCTCTTTTTTAATCATCCCTTCCCTGCCCACATTCTTTTGTGCTTAGGCTGTATTATTGCATATTAATAAATCTGGCTCTTTTCATATCTAGTGTCAGTAACCTGAATCATTCAAAAACATATCTAGTTCAGTTGTGGATAAATATAATGCATACACATTAGGTAAGAGAAGTTTCACCGAGCATTCTAGTTTGAGAAGATGGATAAGCCATTTTAAATTATCCTTTCAATAAATAAAAAACATTGAACCCAATACAAATTAATGTTTCCCTATTTTTTTCTTTAATCGTTTGCAACCCAGGGGTTTATTTATATTCCAGCTGCCAATAAATATTTGGTAATCGACATATGCCCTAGTCAACATAAAAGTTAATTTTTCTAAAATTACTAATTAGTGACTAATATATTTTCTAGGTTGTTCTGAAGTTAATCAAGCATAGCCATGAAGAAGGTGCTGGTGGTACTGATCTAGTGCAGGGCGTTCTTTTAGGACTTGTTGTAGACAACAGACTTGAGATCACTAACTGTTTCCCTTTCCCTAAACACAATGAAGATGAGGATTTTGATACAGGTAATGGTTGTGTAGTTGTATTTAATCGTCAATCAAATATTTTAAGCTTATATCGCCAATGGGTAGTCACTAAACTTTACATCTTTTGTGTTAAAATGTTTAATTTTTATCTCATTTTCTTCTTGGATGTTTTTCAAGGGATGATTTTTATATTTTAGGTTATTTTAAACAACTAAGCAAGTACGGTAGCAAAAGTTCCTATTAAGCTTAGGAGTGTTATTTGTTTACATTATTCATTTTAACCTAAGCAATCTAATATTGAATCTTTTTCAAACTTTGTTGGCAGTGTCTGTTCAGTACCAGATGGAAATGATGAGAAATTTACGCCATGTAAATGTAGATCATCTGCATGTTGGATGGTATCAGAGCACTTATTTTGGTTCATTTATCAATCGTGCCCTTCTAGACTCACAATTCAACTACCAACATTCTATAGAGGAGTCTGTTGTCTTGATCTACGGTAAATTCCTTAATTACCATAACCTGATTATTAAAACAAATGCATATTATGTGGAATTATATGTAAGCATAAATAAGGTGACACACTGCCCATGAAATTTAATTAACTTTTTTTTTAAATATGGATGATGTGGGTTTATACAATACTGTTTTGTAACCATCTTTGCTAATTATTTCTATCATACTTGTGTTAGGTTTTTGCTATAATTTTTAATTTTATGAAACCATAGTGATTTATTTATATATTTAATTTATCTGACTTTGCAGATCCATTGCGCACAACACAAGGATTTTTGACCTTGAAAGCTTATCGTCTGACTCCAGCTATGATGAAATTTTATAAGGAACAAGACTATACGCCAGAAAACATGGTGAAACACAACATTAATTTTGACTCAATGTTTGAAGAGATACCAATAGTTTTGAGAAACTCTCATCTGGTCAATGCTTTGCTTTGTGAACTGGCAGATAAGACAAGAAAGGAGCAGAAGTTCTCTGCACTTGATCTTGGCACAAGGTAAATTGCTGGATTTGCAAACATAAATTTAGTTTTGGGATGGTCAACTATTGAGTCCTGGTATTTTTGGAATCTCTTAACTACCATTACTTTCTGTTCGGATGTAACTCCTTTTTTACTTTGATTTTTTTTTATGTTTGCTTTATTAACTTGTCTAACTCAAAAGCTTTAAACATATCTGTAGTTTGTTTTGTAGTTATTAAAGTAGATATTTTAATGTGCCAGAAGACTTTATTGTCATAAATTGTAGAAGCGGAATACTAACCTCAAACTGAACAAAAATTGACAATAAGTTTTAATTTTTCAGTTCAATGCTTGAAAAGAATTTACGACAGCTGATGGAGTGTGTTGATGATGTTGCTATGGACACCAATAAATATCTTAACTACCAACGCAACAACTTTAGACAGCAACAGGCCAAACAACAGCACCTCATGAAAAGGGTATGGTTTCCATTAAGAGATTCTTTTTTTGATCTGGGTGGTTTAAGACAAATTTCTACTTTAAAAAATATATAGATCTTAGTTGAAAGCATGTAGCTTGTTTTCAAGAATACCAGTGATGCTTTTTATCAATTGAGATAATTCAAAAACTTTGTTCTTAAGTGACATTGGTGGATCTGGTGATCTATTCTTTCGTATAGACTTTACTTTTTAAGGGACGCTATAAATTATAAAATTCAATAATTATATTATTATATGCAATCCTTCAACCAGGAACAAGAAAACACTCAAAGAAAGCAAAGAGGCGAACCGCCTCTTCCTGAGGAGGATATCAATAAATTGTTTAAACCACTCCCTGTCCCACCACGACTTGATTGCACATTGGTGGCAGGACAAATGGACAGTTACTGCAAACAAGTTTGTGAATTTGCTTCCCAAAGTCTTGGCAAACTCTTTATGGCTGAAACTTTGCATGCTGGAGAGAGCTCTTAATTATTATTATTGTATTGTTTTTAATAGGGTACCAAAACTGAAGATCAAAATTAAATGTTTGAGATCTAGAGGAATTATTTGCATTTCTAAGATATGGTAATTAAATCTACATGTACCCGTAATAAATTTTTAATAGGTATAAAAGAAAACAAATAAGCCTTTTTGATTTATTAGTGTATTGGACATTTTCAACATAATACTGTCTTAACCCCAATTCTAATTTATTAAAATAAAATTATGATGGATACATTTCAATATTTTGTCCTGTTTTTTTTTATTTACTCTCATTTTATGACAGGAATAGTGAATAGCTTTTATCTTAATCTTATGGAATGTAATTTTGTTAAACTCAAAAGAAATTTGTCCTATTACATAATGCTGTAGTTATTTACAAATGTATACAAGTATTGCATTTATAACTCCAATGCATTAGTTTAACATTGATGTCATGGCTGTACAAATGTATAAGATTTATCATAGTACTTTACTGAGACTATACAAAGATTAATTTCATAAAATATATATTTTAGGTATGATGGTTATTTAAAGTTAAAATAAAACTTCAGGTGTGGCTTTAAGTCTATTATTTTACAAATCAAAACATTGAAGAGATTACTATGTGCAACAAGAATTCCATTGTTTATTATATTTTTAGCTTCGATTTGACACATTTACAGACTTCCATGAACATGCATACTGATAATAATAATACGAATAAAAAAACTGAACACCTATATCTTTTACCTGTGCTAAAAAATTTGTACTTTTACACATCTCAAACATAAATTTGTTGCTGGGATTGGGAGAAGAATCATTTACAAACCCTTCCCATTTTAAATGATACAGAATGTGGCCTCTAAAATGAAAAAATATTTGCTTATTTTCAATGGTATCAAGAATATTCTGAAGTCACTGGCTAAGAGCTTAGGAATTTGCATCAATCCTATATCTCAGGTCAAGAGTGTATGTTGCTGACATTTTCAATTTTTTAATTTAAAATATAAAGGAATCATCCTCCCATTTCCTAAGCATTTGTTTATTGTAATTCTTTCATTTAACATTTGGAATATATTGCAACATGATAAAACTATGATTGTTCTGCATTTGCCATCTAGTATAGGAACATTTCTAATACCGTTAGTATAAGTTACCGGTATAAGTAACGAGAATAACAGCATCTGTAATAAAGTTGTAGGGTCACAGACATCATTATATCAATATTTTGATCCAATTAATCACAACCGAATCCTGATCCTAAAACTGCCATAAATTTATTATTTTCATTTGGAAGGGATCTCTTAGCAATTTGATAATGCAATTTTAAAAATAAATACCGGTAAATACTTCTTAGCAAACAAATCACAATTTGTAGTGTTACAAAGATTGGGCAGCTGGGCACATTCAAAAACACGATCACAAAGCACTTAACCAATCCACACAACCATAGTTATCTAAACACCATTCTCTCCCATCACTGAAGTTGGAATAGTTTCAACAACAAGGCAGCACAACATATCAATCAAATTAAAGAGTGTAATGACTGTTCAAGTGGCAATTATTTGTTAATGAATATTATTACATAGAGAAACACTTTCCACCCTTTGTTAGAAAATAATAAATGTGTGTGACTTCAAAACATCCCTTAACCGCCAAAAAAAAATTTAAAAAAATCTTTTAACATCTAGAATTTTAAGCAACTGATGCGTGGTCAGACGCCTTAAATCTTGTGGTCTTTACAAAAGTTTTTTGAGCATATATATTTGATCAATGGTTACAATGTTACAACATTGAATCATAACAGGTCAATGTATTAGTTGATTATTGATCAATAGGAACAACAGACATAATTTCACATTATAACTTTACAGTGGTAGTATACCACTTGGAATAGAAGACTCAAAATGGACCAAATTACAAAACATAAAAAAAATACTGCTGACAGATCATTTGATGAATATTTTCCCTAAAAATCTTGGGTAAATATCTTACCACAGATTCAATTTACAATACCAGTACTGAATTCATATGAATTCCTTTACTCTGTACTTGAATTTATAAATGCTATAGAAACAAAACATGTATACAAAATCCATTGAGTTTATGAAATCACCCTAACTTGTTTTCTGTCATCCAATACTCTTGAAACAGACTGACTACTTCACAGCTGTTTATTCTAAAACGGTTAAAACACAGATGATCATTTAAAAATGGCTCTGAGGTTTGGTGTAAGTAGTGAGTGGGAAAAGAAAGAAGGGTTGTCCTATACATCACGGCCTTCAGGTGGATCTTGGGTGTTGTTATTAGACCCTTGATTTTGACCTCTCATGTGCTCTCGTAGATGCTGAACCAGCTCGGGATTGGCTTGTTGCATCTGTGACGCCATCTGTTGGGATCTGACGAAAGTAATTTCAATTGATTATTGACCAAAAAAAAACCCACTAATTTTTTAAAATTCCTTTTATTCTAACAATCAAAGAATGAAACAATGCACTCATGATACATCCTCCAATTTTTTTAATTAAAATGTTAAATATGAATAATAACTTTGAAGCTGGAAGGTATTATAATAGAGGTTTTCTAACTGGGGTGTAAAAGATGTTGCATTTTTTATTATTTTATATGCTGCTTTAGCCCACTGCATGTATTTCCGCATGTTTAAATTAAATATTTTAAATTTAGTGACATCCTCTATGGCTGATCTATTTTTCGATTTGAGAAACATAAATAATCTATTTAACCACCAAGAAGTTGTTAAAAATTTAATGAGGAAGAGCATTCTAATTCTAATAATTGGTTGCTATTTAATAGCAAACGTAAAGTTTTGTGCATTTAGGCATTTAAAAATGTTTTCTAATTCTCAGGTCTGGTTGACTTTACTTTAATCCAATGATTTATATAAATTTAGTACTCTTTGTTTCTTTTTATTATCATCATACTTCCTGCCATTTCACATTGTAATTGTACACTGCGCTATGCCGATCGTGTGCAAGCCCAGTAGACAGAGAGGAACACATAGGGACAAGAAGGGTGAAAAAGATGCATATTTATTGCAGATGTCCTCTATAAACAACTTCTTAGTGCAGGCCTGCACAACCTACGACCCACCAGCACCCATCTTGCAGTCTGCGAAGTAACGAAATATTCTTCTTTATTATTATTTTCTTAATAGCTTTCCTCCCGTCCTATTTTCTTTCAGCCCGCACAAGTTTTTCATAAAGTATTACAGCCTGCCTTAAATTGTGAGTTGTGCAGGCCTGTCTTAATGGATCTCATTTCCATAAGTAGTTAGTTTTATTTTATGAACAATTTAGAACCTTATTTCTTTTTGTTACTTTTATTAACTTTTAAAGGTATTTTGCATTATTAAAATTTATGCCCTCCAGCTCTACATCAAAAATGGTCTTACGCTTGTAACAGACTAGAAAGGCCACCACCACTAGTAGGGTTAGATCCGCTTACGAGACTGGCCATCCTGTAAATTATAAAGTATATATTTAATTACGTGTGTTGAAAAACGAACATTCTAACATTAAAATTATTAGCATAATACTATTATTTAATTATTACCACTACCAAAATGGATGAAACAATAATTCTAAGTTAAGCACTGCTTATCAACCGCTATGCATGTTATTTTTGGTTTATATAAGCCATATACACTATGCATGTTATTTTTGGTTTATATAAGCCATATACATCTTGCACTGCTGTCTTGTCCTATTATTATAACTGAGTGGAGAAATATTGATTATTTTGTTATTTATAATATCTTTAGGAGGTAGTGTTTCCTCTTCCACTCCCCCCTCCTTTTTTTTATATATATAAACTCATTTTTTCATAAAACTTGAATAGGTATACACTTTTAATTCAGAATTTATGTTAAAAATCATATTGACTTAATTTAAAGAATTGAAATGTAAATATAATTTGATTTTGATTCTAAATTTACACAATTAAATTGGGAGCTCCCAAAATGTAAAATTTCCTATTCTTAATCACATACTTACATTTGTTGCACTTGAGGATTGGACATCATTGTTGTTGCCTGATAAGAAAAAATATAACATGAAGCCAAAGTGACTGGAAGCAGAAGAAAAATTACATATAAATTTCTTAACTGCATTGAAAATAAGACAATTAATTGTGTTTTTTAAATATAGAGGAAGGTATGCATTTAATTTAAAGAATTAACAAAAAAATTTAAAAAACACATTGCATGTGTATTTTTAAGAAAGTCAAAATGTGTTACCATGTTAACAATATTTGGATCACTGAATAAGGAGCTGAAGTCCAAATTGCCTAGACCACCAAGAGCACCAAGGCCCCCAGCAGGACCAGCATTGAACCCAGCCTGAAAACAAAACATGAAATGCATTTTTAAATAGCAAAATAAAATCTAATTCGCACAAAAGAATCTAACTCCACACTCTAATCTAATGGACTAATTTACTGTGTGCAAAGAAGTCATTTTTCTTCAAAACAATATACGCAAAACAAACACATAACCTTTATTCATAATTGTGGTACGATACAACAATATTAACAAAATGATAGTAACATAAAATTTCTAATTCTGGCATTTAGTTTTTATAAGCTTCAGGAGCAATACTTTATCTTATGCTCCCTTTGTAAAGCATGAATATAAAAAAGACTTTATACCCCAGCATTAAAAAATGTTTAATTAAAAAAATGTGTCATGATTTCATTTATGTTATTTATTTAGCATGGAGAGGCCTCAATGTTAAGACAAAAATTCACAAAGTCAAAAACGCCAGCTATACTTAACAAGGCTGATTTAACATATCACTTCACTAAAACAACAAAACCATGTAGCCACTTAAATCTACCATCATTTGTTTTCAATTTATTAATTATACTTCAAGTCGTCACTTTATGAATGATTAATACCCAAAAATTATTTAAGTGAAAGCTATTTACAAACCTGAACAGCAGCTTCTTTTAATTTCTGCTCTGCAATTTCTAAATTATTTTGATAGCTTTGATTATCAGGATCTAACTCCAGGGCTTTACGGTAACATTCAAATGCACTTTCATGATCTTCTAAAGCGGTAAAGGCAATGCTGTGATGAAATTTTTAATTTGTCATTTTTATGTTAACGGTACTGAATGTCAAAAATGTTTTCTAAAGTTACTTGTCTGTGTTCATGTCAAAAATAAAAGTTATCAAATAACTACAAATGTGATATTTTAAAACACATACTTTCAGTTATGAATGTATATATATAAAAGGGGTAAAGAAAACATGCTGGGATAGAAAGAAAACACCTTTGAAAGGTTAACACCTTGGAGAGTTAGTGATTTTTTCATAATAAATTTTAGCATTATTTATAATGAACCAAAATTAAACTAAAAAGGTTTTAACCCTTATAACTGAGTAAATCACTGAAACATCTAAAAAAAAACAACAAAAAAAACATCTTTTCTACAAACAGATTTTATAGCAAAGTTATGCTTTAAATGGTAAAATATAGTAATAGTAATAGTGTTAGTTTTTTTAACTTTTTGTAAGTTAGCTTTTCTTAAATTTTAACCATAATTTATACTTACCCCATGCGACCATAAGCTTTACTGTAACTTGGATCTATAGCAAGAGCTCGGTTACAATCCTCAATAGCTTGCTGATGTTTATTGAGCTTGCTGTAAGCTGCAGCCCTGCAATATTTGCATATTGAATTGATCCCATTGATAGCAAGAAAAAAATTGTATTTCAAATTTCAAAAAGTCTAATTATATTTATTTTTCTCTTAGTCAAACTGTTAGAGAAAGACATCCTTGTTTGGTTTAATAATTTATTGTTACACTTATTGGTGGAATGAAATTTCCAAAAATATATCTATTGTTTGGTCGTTGGTATGTTATTCTGAATCATACAGGAAACTTAAAATAAGGTGAGAAAGATTCAAACCTGTTACAGAAATATACTGCATTTCTTGCATCAAGCCGAATAGCTTGAGAATAACTCTCAAGAGCATCAGAAAACTTTTCAGACTTCATAAAATCATTTCCTTGAAATAGTTTTTGAAAAAGTATATGCATTAAATTTTATGCAATTTTTATTATTTTTTAAAATAAAATTTGTTTGACGAACCAGGTACTATTTTATCCAAGTTTCAATTCATACTAACCAAAGCTTACAGGGATGACTTTTTTTAAAACAAAGTAATAATTGATTATTCCAGTTTTATAAAAAAAATAATATGACATTTTTCAATACAAGTCAAGAACACTTCATACCTTTATTCTTAAGCTTTTCAGCTTCTTCTTTTTGCTCAGGTGTTGCCTCATGTAATGACAATGAGGCAAGATCTGATTCAGTCTTTTAAAGAGAAAAAAAGTTACAAAACAATTAAAATTGTTAAAATATGGTAAAATATGGCACTTTTAATGATTAATTTTTTAAATCCAAAATTATAATTTCAAGTAATTACATTTTAACACAGTTACAAATATTCAAACCAAGTGTTTTGAAAAGCAGTATTAATCTGCTCCCCAGTACAAACCTCATTGAGCTGAGCATTAAAAATATCCAATAAGTTTTGAGGAACTGAAAACTTCCGCACACACTCCTCATCAGCTGTGTTTATCTTATAAACTTGCTCTAAACACTGTACAGCAACTGTAAACAAAATACAGGTAATTTATTGTAATGATTTAGAAATAAGATTTTTAAGTTTTTAATGGTCGTAAAATCATAATTTTTAAGAAGTTCAACTTTCAAAAGGCCAAGAAAAACAAACAGTTATCAGGAAATGCTTTATATTATATAGTATTATTTATTCATTCTTTTTTAAATCTAGAATAAAATATTGGCTAAGCCATCGGGTTTAGATATGGAAAAAAAATATAACGAAGTATTTATCAGGGTTGATAAAAATCCTACTTTTAAGAAAAAAATCAAAATTATTTGATTTAAGTTTAAGTCAAATTTTTTAAATTGAAAATTATTTAAAAAGGGGGGAAAAAGTATTTCTTTAGATTTGGAAGTATATTAACTTTGATAAAAATTAAACATTATTTAGTTAATATTATTTAAATAATGCATTTTGATTAAAATTCAGTTTTTTAAATTTAAATCAGATTCTTTAAAATTTAAATTGGATTTATTTATTTTAATATATTTAAATTTAAATCATTTTCTTTCTTATTTTTTTAAAAACTATTTCTTTACACGTTTTTTTTATTATAAAGATTAAACATAATGCAGTCATACTATTTAAATATTTTTAAAACAAATTAATTGGATTTTACATCATGATTTTAGTAAAAAATAATAATGTAAAAATTAAAATCATAAATAAATCCATTGAAAAGGATTTTGTTTTTCAAGATTGAAACTTTTCATATTCTAATAAAATTATACAGAAATAGCAAATCATTTAATTTAATAAAAAGCTTTAAAAGCTTAACATCAACGATAGTCATAGTCTCTAACTGATCTATAAGAATTTCAATTCAGTTTCACACTTTCAAACTCAAATTATCCATATCATTATCAATGTGATATTTTCAGTGGTCAATGTCATTCGATTCCACCAAATCTTAATGATTAAATAATTTGAAAAGGATAACTATTTTTCAGCTTTCTCAACCCCAAGCTGACTTCTAATCTTTAAATGTACAAGACCAAAGGATGAAATATTCTTTCAACTCCAGAAGATGATGCAATAGCTGTCAACAACTGATCAACAATATTCAGTAATTCATTATTCAAATGATTCCTATGAGAATGCCACCAAACACAAAGTTGAATGGCTTCAACAATGTTGTCTTGGAACATTAACTTTTGAAATGGTGAAGCTTCAGCTCTGAAATTAATCGTAAGTGGAAGAAAATCTGGACTCTTTGAAGCTGCAAATTCCATCCCAATCTTTATTTCATTTTCAGTCAGTTCTCTACCTCAGTATTTAGGATGTACAATATTAGCCAAGAAATTAACCTCAAGTCATTGCTTGCTGAATTCTTTTGTGCAAGCATTTCTTAGCATCCCTGCTTATTGTGGTAGTTAATTCTTTCTGAAGGTTTTTCCATAGCATTGCATGGTCACCAATGGTACAACTGTCACTCTGCATTTGGTCTAAGGCAGTTCGTTTAAGCATTTGCTAAAGTTTTTCAGCGCTTCTCTTTACTCCAAGGCTACTTACAATTTTTCCAATATTTTTATTGATGATTGCTCTGTTTTCTTCACAAATGGCTAGTAAAATTGGCTAGTGTTTCAGGTATGATTCAAGGCATTCAACCAACACGTTCCATGTGACAACATGTGTTATATTGGCAAAAACACAATATTTAAGTAAAAAAAATAAAAAATGAAAAGTTCAATAAAAATGACATTTTAAATGTAAAAATTATTAAATTATGGAAACTTGTTTTTGTATATTAAGAAATAATATATTATGTAATACTTAATAGCAAGCTTGAGTTGTGTTTAGTAAATGCCTTTAATTATAAATAGATTACATAAATAAATAATAATTAAAATTAATTAAAATCCAAATGGTTTAAATCCTGATTTTTTTTGGTCTGATTTAAATCTATTTAAGTCAATTTTTTAAGTCGGTTGATTTAAATAATCTCAACGCTCGTATTTATACATTTTAAGATGAATATTTGCAATCAAATTTGTTCTTGTAGCGACTTCAAAAAGTCTAAATTTACATTCATGAATTTTTTAATCTCTGATAAAATTATAAAAATACTTGAAAACCAATATCCGTAAAACGAATTGCTAAACTAAATATGTAAAAACATAAATAAATTTTTTGATAGGCTTATGTCTTGTTAATTTAGACAAATATAGCTTAACCTTCTAAACTTTCTGCTGCTTCATCATCAAGCTGGCCCGATTTTTTCTGATCCTCAAGGAACTTCAAAATAGAAAAGACGAGTTTGTTGACATCAGCCATTGTAGAGGCTGAGACACTTAATAACACTGGAGTATAGCGAATATGCTGGAAAATAGTTTAAAATTCTGTTATAAAATTAAAATATATAAGAAAAACATGAATAAACTGATTGACTCATTGATATTTCATAATAAGATGATCATACTAACTTACAAAAACAATTAATCGTGAAATTTTTCAGTACAATGATGGTAAAAAGTTCTAATAAAAATGTATTATATTTTAAATCAATTTCAATTATTTGGGTACATAGGCCTTTTGTTCTATCCATTGTCAAGCACTGATTTTTCTTAAAATCATTTTTTTAGAAAACTCAATGTATCTCTATAATTATTAAATTGATTTAAACTCAGTTTAATATTTCCTGTTAATCCTGATTAGAGATCTCTGTGCTTAGGGTGCATCATGCTCTGGGTAACACTCTCTATTTTAACCCCCAAAATTTATAGATAAGTCTGCTATCTCCCAAAACAAGATAAATTAATGGACTCTGTTGCGTTCTCGTCCTAATTATAATATGGTGTGGGTAGAGCACAATGATCCTCATTTTCCCAGAAAGGCTGAAGGCACTGGGCCTAAATTTGGATGAAAGTAGCCTTGGCGGCTTCTGTACAGAAAAAACTAAAATTTCAAAAATATTAGTTGTTTAGAGCAATGTTTCCCAACTGATGGTCCAGGAACCCACACCAGTCTGTCAGCCTTACGTTGCCGGTCTGCACTACACGAATATTTATTGTCTTAATAAAAAGAAAAGATTATTCCCTTTTGCCATTTCAAAACTTGTCTACCAGTCCACGAAAAGCTTGAGAAACCCTGGTATAGAGCAAACTTTTACAAAATTGAAATCAAGATCAATTTGAAAAGTTTTTTAGCTATAATTTTTTTTTTTAAATTTGAGATTTTTTGTCCTTTTTACTATGAACCGCACTTGCACATTATGTGACCAACTCAATCATATTTAGTAAATATATCAATCAATGATCATTTTTCGGTCAGAATTAATTTCAATAATACATAATGAAATAATACACAATAAAAAATTGTGCCCTCTGAACACCCCAATTATTCCCAATGGCTCACCCAGGCACTTGTGGTAAATAGTAAATAAAGAGCATGTTTCTTGCCTTCTAAAGTAAACCCCTCTTTCACAGCAGGCAAGCGAGCATTAGACTTAGTTGGCTAATGTTGGTTCGGCTCACAACTTTGAGTTTAAATGTAGGATGCTCCCCTTTTTGTTTTTTCTTGGAGTGTTACTATTGATATTTAATATTAATATGCAGATAGAATATTTAAAATTATAATTTCATTAGGTGGTTAGTTATAAAATTTAAATTTTCCGGCTTTTGAAAAATGGGTATTGTATTGAGTTCTGAAAACTTCTGGATTTTATTTTTGGGTGGAACCTGCAATAAAGTGTGTATAATTATAAGTATATTTTATTAATATGAAACTGTAAGTTAGGTTTTCATTATTTAAAAAAAATTATTTTGTATTGTTTTTCTTCATTTTAAACCTTTCCTTACAACAGGGTGTAACTATGTAACCGCAGGTCATTGCACTTCTTGACGCATATCTAGAGGGATACAATTAATAAAGTTTCTTAGTTCGCCACAAAATTAATGTACCGGCTGAAATTATTTCTTTACATTTTAACATTTTGTTCCTATTCCTCTCTGTAGGTTTCTATAACAGCACATTCTCTCTTTCGCCTCCCCATGTTAGCAGAGGGTGGTTTGCACAACTTTGATATGTCATGGTAGCAACCAAAATGGTGGCCATGGGAAATGATTGGTGCACCAACCAACATTTCCCGACTTCTTAGTATTATGCTTTGTCTAGGTACTTCGGTAAAACAAGGGAGATTACTACTTTTTGTGTATCGGAACTGAGAATGGTTCCGAAAAATCCTACTTTTTAATTTTCCAAATGGTGTGTCTATATATTAATAAATGAGTACTTTTGACATATATTTGAGTTCCGTTTCTGGCCTTTCACTTTAGTAGACAGCTTGGCCTACATTTTCATTGATTTGTTTGGATTTTTCAATCAAACTATATTTTGAAATTTCCCTTTAAATAGAAGGCATCTTTCACTAAAAAATTTGTATAGAAGTTCAACTCTTATGTCTTTCATATTAAATCTTACTCTGTATTATCTATCAATGCATATTTGTGTCAATTAAAACTAGAGTTATATAGCTTGTGACCAGAACAGTTGAATTGGGTCACATGTTAAAAAAGGACAAATGAGGACTTACTTTAAATAGGTACTTTAATATAAATTTTTAAAAAATTGAAATTATTTTTTTAATAATACAGTTCGTTAGAACAAGGTCCAAATAAAAAAAAGAAACCAGAATCAACTTTTTAGCATAAGTAGTTTTTGAGCTACAAATTTTTAAAGTGTGAGTTCGTTTGGTATTTTTTACTATGGATGAAACCTCCACATCTTGTGACCTCATTCCGCTGTTCGCGTCATGCACAATGACTATATACTTTATATAAGGCAACGCATTCCCTTATCACTAAAATACTGTTTAGGGTCGACTTAGTTTAAACTTTCAACTTTGGCACATGAATAATTAATTAAAGCTTACCCTGACCAATGGTTTAATAGTTTTTGCACACTGCAAACTCTTATGAATGAAACTCTGAGGTAGTACTACGATACAGCCATTATGCAAGTGGCTGTGAATGGTTGTCAATGACAACGTGTTACACACCGTAAATTCTGATCATTTATAATATGGACTCTACCGGGTTGTTAAAGCTAAAATTAGAACATTCCAGTTTAAATGTCTTCAAAATGCATTCTGAAACTCAAGTTATCAAATATTTTGATGTAAATAGTGGTAATAAATTTATATTTCCTAAGTATCGGCAACTTCCGCCATTAAAAAGGGGGTGTGGCCCACCCCATGGCGAAATCAGGTTGAGCCAACTGCATGACCTGCTGCGAACCCATAGAAAGATGGCGTCTCTCGTAAAACACATATCGCTGTGAAAATTGGCATACATGTAGATCAATACATTTCCCGGATACTTCGACTTAATTTTAATGATGAAAGTTGCCTTACATTTACCAAGGATTTTCTCAAAGCTGACCGATTGAAAATGAAAAAGAAATTTATTAAAATGTAGGCCAAGATGTCCTCTAAAGCGAAAGGCCGGAAGAGGAACACAATTCTGGGATATAGTAATTATTTTATGAATGAAATAGTTCCACTATAAAAAAATTAAAAACTCGGATTTTCGTGCGCAGACGTCTATTTCCCATACAAATTTTTTAGTAGTCTCCCTAGCTTCATCCGCGTACCTACTTAAAAAATTCATAACTTTAAAACTACAACAGCTAAAAATATGATTTTGGTGTTATAATTCTGTAAAAAATTAACTCTATTCAACTATACCATAAGTTTATTTTTTTTAAATTTTATCAAAGTATCTATTTTGTCTGTTTAACCAGGTCTTACTTAACCCTTACAGTACTGACCTACTTTTTGCTTTTATTGTCTCAGTACCGGCCATTAATTGGCTAATTATTCCCTGTTGCCCAGACATTATTTTGGAACGAGTCAAAATTTCATGGGACTGTTAATTTATTTTGTAACGTTTTTGTTTTAAATAATTGATAATAACATGTAGAGAATTATCTGTTCAGAAATGGATAAGGGTGTTTAAAAAACACTTCTAATCCCAATCAAAGCTCAATAATATTTTCAGAACAAATAGGTTTCATCAAGTGGGCGTAAGTCGCCATCAACAATAGCGATTAGGTAGCGCCATGGAAACAACAAATACAGATCAGCATAAAAAACTCAGTAATTGGTCGATTTTCATAATTTAAAAGGCAAATTAAAATTTGACTATTCCCCTAACAAATAATCATTCTGCCCGAGACTGGGGTGAAAGGTTATATCCTCGTTTCTGTGTTTTTATTAGATACTCCTCTATGTGGCAAATAGACGCGCTTGGGTCACAGGGAAAAATTAGGTCACTGCAAAAAGACGCGCCGGGTACTGTAAGGGTTAATAATTAAACTGCATATATTTAAAAGTATTTACTTTTAATTTTGTAGACTCAATTATTAATATTTATCATAACAACAATAATTAGGCATATCATCAAGCATGCTTTTTACTCTTTTACTTAGACTTAGCAGCTTAGGCAGGGCTTAGTTAGACTTAGCTGGTTCTGTTCTTAGACTTAGCTGCACTAAAGACTTTGACTTTAAGTTTTAGAGTTAAGTTTAAGCCTAAGCTTTGTGTGACTTTGCACCAGAAAATGTCCCAAAATACCAGGTAGGCATCACTGATCACAAAATACTTCAAATAAAACTCCATTAAATTAGCCAAAAATGCATACCAATTGATTTAAAAACTTGTATAAAAGCCAAGTATGTTTTAAAATATTTCTTGTCAAATGAGGATGACGTATTACTTAATTTTTACTGCTAAGACGTTAACTACAGCACCGCCGTTGTCGTCTCTTGACAAAGGAGTAGCATCCCATATTCAGGAAATGGCTCCATTCATTTCCGTTTTTACTATATCTTATGCCTTATAATAGATTCGTTTTTATACCTTGAGCGTTAAGACAATTGTCCTCAAACTTTTCAAACATGGGCTGGTTCACTGACCCTCAGAGACACTTTAGGGGCTGGACTATAGTTTTAAAAATATGTACGAATTCCTGTGCACACTGCACACATCTTAATTGTTGTGCAAAATAAAAAGCAAACACTATTTAAAATGAATAACGCTTTTAATCAACACAAACTTATTAATATTTCAATGGAAAGTATGGGTCTGCCTTCGGCTGATGAGATGGTCAAAGTTTGGGTTCATATTTATCACTGCTACTCGGGGATACTTTGCGGTGGCCATGCAGGCCATGTTAAGGACCCCAGGCGCGCCAGAAATGACATACGGCTTGTTATTTAAGGACCCCTGAGTTAGGAGAATACTTTTATTTTAAAATGAGAATTGTAAATATTAAGACTCAGTTTAACATATAGCTTAGTCTTATTGTGATAAAAGTGTTTACTAAATGAAATTAACTTATAGAAACAACGCCAACGCATTCGTTAAATTTGTTTTATGCCTACACTTGACTTTTTTCAGGATATTAAAAAATAAATATGGAAAAATAAAAAATACTAATGTTAGATTATTTTTTTTTTCGGGGTGGGAATGTAATTTTTGTTGGGAGAAAAAACATTGTTACACGTACTTTTCTGAGTAATAGTGGGTATTGAACTCCATTCCACAAGTTCCAGATCACACATTTTTTGCACAGCCATACATCCAACCATACACCCATGATTACAATTCAATTAATATAAAAGAAAATTTAAAAATATAAGCCTACTAAAATTCATTTTAAAAAAAAATAATAATTGGGTTTGATAATATGAATATGATAAGCTGAAAATGATAAGATTTTTTATCTGTTAGCTAAATTTTGATCTTTTTGTTATTAATATCTTTATTGAATAATTAACAAGGTTCTAATCTTTACAATATTCTTGTGGAAATCTCGACTGAATAGGCCTACTAATATCATTACCCACAAAATTGACCAAGTTCGGTGGGGGGAGGGATTGGGTGGTTTGGCGTTCAACTAAGTACATGCTGTAGGCTACAAAAGCGTTCACCGACTGACTATTTGTATGTATAAAGGAATCATTTCACGTTTAGGCATACAACTCTACAGCTTTTGTCATGATAAAATAAATAAAAATCATTTTGTGCAAACAAAATCTTAGTACTTATAACCGTATCACAAAAGTATCCATTTCGCAAACATCAAAAGTTCACATGATTTAGTTGCTATTACTATGGTATTCTTTTCTGCAGCATCGTAGAGCAAACATAAGGTTTTATACGTTTTAGAATTTGCGAAGTTACGTACGCCCTGATAACGCTCAACACTACTACTGGAAATGTGAGAAGGACCCCTCAAGGAAAACAGAAATATTCGGGACGTCATTTTTCGGCTATTGTTGTATTATGAATGAATTACTTCTTGTGGCAGCAGTGACTTTTGGGCGTTTACTTTTTAAAGTTCGTAACACTGAACTTGAGCATAATTATCTTTGTTCAGCATAATAATCTTTGTTCCCAGTAACATTTGATGACTTTTCGAAATTCTTACAATTTTGAATCAATCTGGTATATTAAGATTTTCACCTCTGTACGGTATGTATCATCATATTAATAGGAAGCCAAATAAGAAGTTATTATGTTGACATTGTTAGAATCACTTTTTTCAAGGGATTGTAGCGCCATTCTAACACTTCGTACAGTAGTCGAAACTTGCTTTGTGGTACATCTTCTTGAGCCTCAAAATTTGAAAAAAGCCGTTTATTTGCATATGTTTCTAGCTTGCTCCGTTACCAAGATTGATAATATCTCTAGTTCCGTATAGCAATCAGTGGCGTAGAAAGTGGGGTGCAAAAAAAAAAAGGGGGGGCGGCAATTTTAGGCCAACTGCAGATATTTTTCGTGGAATGGGGACGGTAAAAAGCTTGGCCCACCCTGGGCGGCACCAATCCTCATAGCGACGCCACTGATCTAAATCTCTGTCACAATAGCCAGTTAATCTTCTATGGCGTTGGAACAGGTGAAGGACGAGGTAATAACAACTTTAGTTATGCGAAATAACGTTACTCTGAGGTCATTAATGGGCCATTCTGAAGTCTGCACCTTCTAAGAGGAGGTATCGCGTGGGATCTGCAAACCCTGGGTCTGCAGGTGACCTTGGATATTTAAAGGGACCTAAACTTGAGATGGGATAATATACATAAACAAATAACTTTGAATGCAGGGGCACAGGAATGAAAATTTTAATTTTTAGGGGCCTAAAAAAGTTAGGTGACGGCTCTGCACCCTCGGTTGCGCCCTTGTTCGCCTTAAGGTGGCGCCAACCTTTTTCACACCAATAGCCGGCGTTGTGACATCATTTCTGGAAACCGGCGCTCTTCACACCAATAGCCGGCTTGTGACATCATTTCTGGAATCCGGCCCTTTTCTCACCAATAGCCGGCTTGTGACATCATTTCTGGAATCCGGCCCTTTTCTCACCAATAGCCGGCGTTGTGACATCATTTCTGGAAACCGGCTCTTTTCACACAAATAACCGGCTTGTGGTCAGACGCTTTCTGGAAACCGTTTTTTCCCCCTCCATTTCACTTCCTTATACTCAGTGTTTGAATTCAGAAGAAATTATTTTCAATTGAATGACGGTGAGAATGTTCATTCATTCGTTTAGTTATTTTTAAAACAAAAATATTTTGAAAATTTCCAATACTGTGCAACATCTTTGGATAAATTGCAAAGAAAGAGAGTGACATAAGTGCTTCTACTTGTCTTGTTGAATTTCAGCTTTTTTTTTGGCTTCCCATTAATTAGAGACCAACCGAAAGTGATTTTCTGATTTCAGCCGAAGCCGAAAATAGGCCGAAAGTTTAAAATGACTTTCGGCCGAAACCGAAAAAATGCCGAAAGTTTAAAAATGACTTTCGGCCGAAACCGAAAAATACCGAAAGTTAAAAATGAATTTTGGCCGAAACGGAAGCCGAAGCCGAAACCGAAGCCGAAACCGAAGCCGAAACCGAAGCCGAAACCGAAAATGAAATATTAAGATACTTTGAAATTCGTTCCCGCATACATTCTGCATACATCGAAAATGATGTGGGAAAGTATAAATATTTACATTTTATAAAAAATGAGATAATCGTGAATATTAATAAATAAACATCTAATCTAGGGGTCTCAAACTCGCGGCCCGCAAGCCATTTGTGGCCCGCAAGCCATTTGTGACCCGCAAGACGATATTTTGCGACCCGCTACATGACAGAAAAGTTTAGTGTAAATGCGCCGGCCCGTGTCCCCCATTCTCATATCTGTAACGTGACTCTCCGCGACGGTTTCAGTCGAATCTCACCGACTAGTCTAATTCTGATTTTTTTCTTTTTAATGTTTCTATATATTTTTGTATGCCAGGTTTCTGGCAACAGTGAGTAGTTCTTAAGAACCCTTAATGATTGTATTGCTATTTATAAAGGTTGAGCAGATTGTAACAGTTGTAATCGCTTTTTTGTGGATTACTTGATGCGGCCCACTCTCATTCAGACACTACCTCCTGTGCCCCCCCCCCTCCATGATTTGAGTTTGAGACCCTTGATCTAAGAATACTTAGGATTTTACCATTTTAATATAAAAGTAATTTAAATTGCTTTACAATTTTTTTTAAAATTAGTATGGTAGGAGAAAATTGGGGGGGGGGGGCGGGGAGGAGGGGAAATTAATGCAAAATATTATGTTTTTTAAACAGGGTCTCTAAATCTAAAAATGTGGTTCTAAAAGATCGCTTAATTTGTTTTTAAAGATCTTTTAGTTGATTGTTATTGATCGGTTAGTTTGTTCTTAAAGATGGGTGAGTTTTTTCATAAAGATCGCTTAGATTGTTCTAAAATATCGCTTAGTTTAATCTTAAAGATCGCTTAATTTGTTCTTAAAGATCACTTAGTTTGTTGTTAAAGATCGTTTAGTTTGTTGTTAAAGATCGTTTAGTTTGTTGTTAAAGATCGTTTAGTTTGTTGTTAAAGATCGTTTAGTTTGTTGTTAGCGATCGTTTAGTTTGTTGTTAAAGATCGTTTAGTTTATTGTTAAAGATCGTTTGGTTTGTTGTTAAAGATCGTTTAGTTTGTTGTTAAAGATCGTTTACTTTGTTGTTAAAGATCGCTTAGTTTGTTGTAAAGATTGCTTAGTTTTTTCATAAAGATCGCTTAGTTTGTTCTTAAAGATCGCTTAGTTTGTTGTTGAAGATCTTTTAGTTTGTTCATAAAGATCGCTTAGTTTGTTGTTAAAAATCGCTTAGTTTGTTGTTAAAGATCGCTTAGTTTGTTGTAAAGATCGCTTAGTTTTTTCATAAAGATCGCTTAGTTTGTTCTTAAAGATAATTAATTTTGTTCCTTAAGATAGATTAGTTTGTTCTTAAAGATAATTAATTTTGTTCCTTAAGATAGATTAGTTTGTTCTTAAAGATCTTTTAGTTTGTTCCTAAAGAACATTTAGTTTTCTGTTAAAGATCGCTTAGTTTATTCTTATAAATCATTTAGTTTACTATTAAAGATCATTTGTTTTGCTCTTAAATATCATTTAGTTCGGTCTTAAAAATCGTTAAGATTGCTCTATTAGAGCGTTTAGTTTGTTATTAAAGATCGCTTAGATTGTTCTTAAAGATCGCTTAATTTGTTCTAAATATCACTTTCACTGAGTATTAAAATGACCGAAAACCTGAGTCACTTTCGGCCGGATGGCCGAATGTCTAAGTCAATTTCGGCCGAAACCGAAGAAAAACCGAAATTTAGCTTTTCTCTTTCGGCCGAAACCGAAATTAAGCCGAAAGTTAACTTTTCAGTTTCGGTCGAAACCGAAACTTGGCCGAAAGCGATAAAATGGCCACTTTCGGCGCCGAAACCGAAGCCGAAATTCGGTCGGTCTCTAGTATCGGCTACATGCCTTTTACCCCAGACAGAACAATAAAACGATGTATCGAATAGATGCCTTCTACAGCAGACAGGACACAATTAAAAAGATGACTTGGTTATACGCTTTCTAATGCAGACAAAAGTAAACAAGAAACAATAGTTATTTACCAATCAAAAACGTGTGTTGTAGAAGATCTCAGGAATTAGGTGTTTGTAAACAAAGACCTATAATGACTTAAATGATATCGTCTACATCTTCTAACACATTATTTGTCTTTGCTAATTGCGTACGGCGTGTGAGACTTGTAAAAAAAAAATGTGTTCTGCGTTGAGACTAGTAAGGCAATGTGGATGTGGGGTGTGACTAGTCAAACAATTTGTACGGAGTGTGAGACTAGTAAAAACGTCTACGGGGTGTTGCACTAGTGTTAGGTACTGTTATCAGTATGGAGAAATCAATCTCTTTTTAAGTATATGGCTCGTTTTAAAATAGTACACAACAAAAGACGATACCATCAATTAAATACAATAACAATAACATAGAAAATGATACACAAACAAGGGCTAATTATAATTATTAAAACCTATTATGTTAATAATAAAAGGAATCTAAATGCTCACAGAAATGTTCGTAAACAAATCTCTGTCTGGTATAAGAAATCTCTATACTGATACCCCAAAAATATCTTCCAACTCCTTTACGTCGCTCAATATTATTTAGCCTATTTTAAATTTATTTCTCCAACGGGCCTACACATTGTTTCCATTTCCCGATTTGTCTGGAATATTCTACATAATTCTAATAATACAGACTATAGATTTTATTTAGTTGTAAACAAGGTCAAGAGAGACTATTGTTAATTAGCGACACCCTAAATGCGGTTCCGAGCTTGGGGTCAGCTAGAGTTCATTCACGGGGAAAGAAGAAGTCAACAAGTCGTCTACAAAACTCTAGGCAAACAATGTGTAAGGGATATGAGAATGGTAAAACAATATGAAACGAGTTTCAGTCTAGCAAAACAATTAATAGGTTTAGGCCACATAAAAGTTTGAGAACACTGAACTGAGGCATACAATACAGCTATTTGCTTAGATACTAAGCTTCATATCTTATTTCATCTATCACCAAATTTCTCTGAAGGTTCAAATAATGTGACCAATCATTTAATAGCAAATGAGAATGTTTTCCATTGTTATTGTTATTTTTTTAATCAGTCATGAAATGTTTTGCTCATGATGCTGATAAAAATATATTAGAGAGGCACCAAAACTCTACAACTTATTTCTTTGATCCTGGGAGATTTGGGGGGGGGGGGGCAATTAGGAGTAATTCATGAAAGGAACCTGTGCTGGATAAATTTATCAGCTAATATGTTGAAAAAGAAGAAAATTAATCTTGGAATAGTTGAGTAATTTTTATCATAATACGGACCATAATTTGATTAAAATGCGAAATGTAAAATTACATAGTTAATAGCACACGAAATATATTTTATATAAATGTAGTAAAAATATATTTTATTTAGTGAATTATAAAACTATCACTAGTTCACTAAACCTAAACGTAGTTGAATTTCTTACTGAACTAGATCTTAGACAGTGTTGAATTAGTTACTTAACTAGATCTTAGACAGTGTTGAATTAGTTACTTAACTAGATCTTAGACAGTGTTTAATTAGTTACTTAACTAGATCTTAGACACTGTTGAATTAGTTCCTTAACTAGATCTTAGACAGTGTTGAATTAGTTACTTAACTAGATCTTAGACAGTGTTGAATTAGTTACTTAACTAGATCTTAGACACTGTTGAATTAGTTACTTAACTAGATCTTAGACAGTGTTGAATTAGTTACTTAACTAGATCTTAGACAGTGTTGAATTAGTTACTTAACTAGATCATAGACATTTTTGAATTAGTTACTTAACTAGATCTTAGACACTGTTGAATTAGTTACTTAACTAGATCTTAGACAGTGTTGAATTAGTTACTTAACTAGATCTTAGACAGTGTTGAATTAGTTATTGTACCTGAAAATATGTTATTTACTATTTAGCAACAAAGTCTAAATCAAAATTATTTTTTCTAGACATAAATATCATCTTTATTTCGTAAGGGCAGTTAAATAATATAAAATATAATGATGATGATAATGATATTCATAAAAAAACATTAAACATTATAACAAGCGTAAATTAATGCTTAATATTAAAAAATATATCACATTCATATATGAACATTTAACAAAATTTAAATATTGACTTATGATTTATTTCTTTTAAATGGATCAGTTTGAAATACCAAATTAAAGCTAAAGAATAGGACGAATGTGCTGAGTCATGGCAGATACACCCCATGTGTGATATTGAGTTGATTTTTCCGTAAAGTTCGTCATTGGAACCGTCTATTAATTACGTCAAAAATTTTAAAGCATTCCCCCCCTCTCCCCGGGTTCCCCATATGACCTGTGATGCAAAATAGATGTTACAGATTTTGCAAATCCGTTCAAGTAGCGATGCTAATATTTTTACTCACTTTAAGTTCCGATAAATATTAAAATTACGTATTCCTTACTCTATCAATATCATTTATCTGGACTGCGCATGACATGTGAACCTTGTCCTTATTCCATACCTGCAACACGATCGCAAACATACCGCCCTAGTTATTTGCGACAAACAGAATCAATAGGCGAAGAGAGCCCAACCTTTGACATTTCTTGCACTAAGTGTGCTAATATTCTGACCAGCCGTAGGCAGTGCACAGACAGACACATATTAAATGAATCTTATATTGTTAAAAGCCTGAAAATTATCAATCTATTTTAATTTAGAATAATTAAATGTATTAAAATAATGTAATAACCAGTCAAATTTTAAGATTAACATTTTAATAGAGAAAGCATGATTCTTGAAGTCAACTAATCTAAACCCCCCTCCCCCTTGTTAACAGTTGTCAAACAAAAAAAAAAAAAAAAAAAAAAAAAAAAAAAATAAAAAAAAAAAAAAAAAAAAAAAATAAAAAAAAAAAATTTTTTTTGAAAAAAAAAAAAATGGGAGATTTCCCAAAAATTAAAACCAAAAAAAAAAAAAAAAAAAAAAAAAAAAAAAAAAAAGATTAATATAACACAAACAAAACTAACTCTGCTTAATAAATTGTGTTTGTGAAACTAAAATCTGGGTGAGTTTCCCATAATGTAAACCACAAAGATATAAAAATTGATTTTCCTCATTCAGTCATAATTTACAAGTCAGCTTCCCTTCCCTCCCCCATTCAGTCATAATTTACCAGTCTGCTTCCCCTCTCTTTTAAAAAATTAAAGTATCACTCATAAAGTCAACTTTGTCAATAATGGAATGAGATTTCATCATATAATGAGGCTCATTTTCTCGGTTGACTATTGCTTAGAATGTGTCACGTTAATATTTTAATTAGTTTAAATTAGTTATAAAGCAAATTAATCAATAATCTGAATCAGGAATATGTCATATGTAATGCAATGGACATTGCCATTGAATTTTAGCCCCCAAAAAATCTCATAGTATGTAATAAATATTCTGATTCTCATTTAAAGAAAATAAAAATTTGACAATTATTTTAATGAAATATAAATCTGATACTCAGATAACAATATATATGTATGATAATGTGATAAAGAAAATAAAAGTCTGGTAATCAGATAAAGAAAATATTAATCTGATACTCAGATAAAAAATATAAATGTCTGTCTGATATTCAGATAAATAAAATATAAATCTGATACTCCGAAAAAGAAAGGTTTATGTTAAATTATTACAGATTATTGTTCCTAATAAATTCTGATTTATATCCAATCCCAGATTTGTATGTGTCTTAACTACTCTCAGAATAGCATGTGTTTTAACCTTCTTCCAGAACTGTATGTGTCTTAACTTGATCATAAGATAAGTATGTGCCTGTACGTACTCTCATAATTGTATCTGTATTAACCTACTCCCAGAATTGTTTCTCTAAAAACCCTATTCCCACAATTTTTTGTGTATTAACGTACTCCCAGAATTGTATGTGTCTTAACTGCCTCCAAAATATATGTGTCTTAACATACTCTCGCATTGTGCATGTTTTAAACTACTCTAAGAATCATCTGGATGAGATTTCATTGATCAGACGATGAACATGTATTTTAACGCTGTCATCAACATAGGAAGACAAATAGATAAAATCATCTTAAGATCTGTCATTGCCGTTATATGTTTGGTGTCTTCTCATCTATAACACAATATTTTGTGTCTGTAATGTTCACATACGATGGATTCTGTAGATGGGCGTGAGTCACATTATCTATGTGATACAACCTGTTAGACAAAAAAACTACATACTGATTAATTTTTCCTCGTAATGGTTTAATCACATAAAAATGGAAAGAATGATGTATACTATAAAAACCCATTGTGGATGGATTAAATATAGGGTCCTAGAAGATGGGAATGTTGTGATCAGACATTGACATTAAGAAGTAAACATTGGGAATATGGAAAAAAGTATTGATTGCCTATGGGTTTATGTTGATTGTGTTAAATAAATTACAAATAGAAATAGTTTTATGTGTGTTAACAACGCGATACAATATACGTAGCATGGCCACCAATGTTATCAGATCTAGTTACTTTATTCACTTACTTGAGTACGATCTGACTTTTTTGATGGTCAGAACTATTCTTAGCTCCTTGCATTCGTCCCGTATTATTAAAACTAAAAAAAAAGAAAATATTTTAAAATTTAAAAATTAGTTTTCAAGGTCAATATTTCCCCATTGTGTTGCTGATTTTTGTTGTGAATTGATAACTTTTTTAGAGTTGCTATCTGAAATTGATTATTTTGCCTTTAATTGTATTTAAATTTCAATTATATTTAGAGCACTGTATTATTTAAATGTAGTATTTGTATCTATGATGAACTATTTTATCATTTAATTGGTCGGTCCTTCATTACAAGAATAGACGGGATCGTAAGCATCAATTAGGTGAAATGCTTTAGAAGAAAAATTATTTCACTTTTAATATTCTTATGGAACACAACCGTGGTGAATGTTTTACAGTGAAACAACTCTGTAGCTTGGTCATACTACGTCTTATTCAGCCATATATTAAAAAATGGATCCTAGTAGATATAGGGTTTCAATATCCATATAATGTTTTGTTTTAAATGACTTAAATGAAAAATAAAACGTGTGTAAAATTAATCTCGTGGTTTAAGTTATCAATAATATTTCAAAAACACATATAGCACAATTTTGGTGGTTGAAGTTATCAAATACATAGCAAGCTTAATGAAATGACGAAAATACGTTTTTAAAATGTACCAGATTTATTGTACAAACCTTACAAGATCTTCACATGACAAAATCTTCTTGTCCGAGTTGTTAGACAAACAGTCAGACAACTCATCCGTCTTTTTGACATATTTTATCTTGTCATGTTTTGTGACATCTTTAGCTCTTCGTTTGGGTCGCAAGTTAGCAATAAATTGTTGGAGGAAATCAGCAACACGATGATTGCGTTCCATTTCGAACGTATGTGTGCATGTTTCATTGATTTTATATGGATTTATTTTATCATCGATATCTATAGTTTCTGGCCCACTAATATTTGTAGACTTTGTCCCAGAAATATGTTTAGATGCTGCCCCAGTGGTATCTGTAGCTACTCTCTTGAAACTATCGACTAGCAGAGTTGGGGATTCACCTGGCCGTGGTCCACTGCCTAAGTTCCATTTATTACATCTGACATTGACATAGGACTTCTGGCATCTTTAGGACTTTTGACAATTGACCGATGACTGCTGGTATTTTTCGGTCTTCTGACCTTTGGCACATTACTGCTGGCAAATTTAGAACATCTGTCATTGGACCCATGAATGATGGTATGTTTAGAATGTGTGAAGTTTAACCCATGATTGCTGGCAACTTTAAGATGTTTGAAGGTTAACCCATGACTGCTGGCAACCTTGCGATGCATCTTGTCTTGGTTTAAAGAGCCACGTTTGCTTTTGCGTTTTTTCCCCATGTTAGCGCTAATTTTAAAGACAGATATTATAAAGGTAATTTTTTAAAAATAATTTATTAAATAAAATGAGTAAAAAATGTTCCTGATTATCTGCATTTTAAAAAATTTTTAATGAAATACTGACGAAAAAAAATTGCAAAATATTACAAAAACATTTCTTCCAAATGTTGTTTAAATTAATTTTAAAATTAAAACAACAACCAAAAAAAAAAAAAAAAAAAAAAAAAAAAAAAAAAAAAAAAAAAAAAAAAAAAAACAAAAAAAAAAATTTTAAAAAATTTTTAATAAAATAATGAAAAAAAAAAATTAAAAAAAATTAAAAAAACATTTCTTCCAAATGTTGTTTAAATAAATTTAAAAATTAAAAAAAAAAAAAAAAAAAAAAAAAAAAAAACAACATTACACATTTAAGCTGTTCCCGTACATTTTATTACAGCTTAAAGTAGCCTACAACTGACTATGTATACAACACCGATTCACTACTTTTATTTTACAGTGATTTAAAGTTGACACTTATCAACACTTACAAGTTTGATTTATCAAATTTGATGACTTAGGCATTTCTTGTTTTACAAGAATGACACTTAATGAACGAGTATTAGAAATTCTTCTTTTTTTTTTTTTGTTCGTTGGGTTTTATATAATAATAGACGATCTCTCATTCCGTGGAAAGACATTTTGTTAAATAATAGGATATGAAGCTGATATTAAGTAGGAAATTATAATGTTTTTCAAAAGGGTGCATTTCAAATATTAAACGTAACAAATTTTTACCATAGCAGTTTTTTAACATAGCCATATTATTCTAAAGAAAAAGTAAACCAATGACGTATTAGGGCCACGAATAAACATGGTTTTACGCCATTAGTAAATTAGTCAAGCAGTGAACATTACAAAAACTTAATGGTCGGCACTCGGGTTTCAAGAATATTAACTGAAAGGAGATGTGCCCAGAATTCAACACTTACAAGAATTATTATAAATCTGGCCTGTTATAGGAGAAACTTAAAATGTTAAGAGTTACTGAAGGGAAATGATTTTGACGACGTGTTTGCCTAAAATGTTTTATACTTTTTTTCCCATAGAAAATCTAGCTGCTTCCGGGCTTTGTTGGCTGGTTTTATATATAATATATATACAGGGATTTTAATAAGATAACAAAAGATTGCAATGTTCAATCGTCAGGAAATTTCCTTTAGTTTAATTTTTTTTTCTTCTGGCATCCTCAATAACTTGAATACTTAATTAAGATGTTTCGTTTTAAATTTAACATTGCATGGTTTGTAAAAATTACATTAAAATTACTTACCTAGACTGAATGTGCTTTTTGGGATGATGCTCGCACAAAGACAATCCGTCCTGCCCGTGATTGGCTGGACCCGTTGATCAAAAGTTTTCTTTGGTTGGTTTATTCAAATATTTTTGTCTACGTTTGCGTTTTGTTGAATGTCGGTTGAAAAAACTTCTGACGTATTTTCACCAGATTTTTCAGGCTTTATTCAAATTACGTTCTCATTTCTTTTACACATTTTCCAGGGAACTTTGTGTTAGTGGCTGGGTCAACTTCAGCTTTTTCAGCTTCCTATTGGATTGTTGGGGATTACATTACTGTCTTATCATCTTATCACTTTAAGTGAATTTTACTCCTGAAATATGAAATTGTTGAAATCAAATAAAACGATTCTATTTAAATCTTTAAATAAATTGTTTATATCAAAAACACGTATGTATATGTTGAAATCTTTCTAGTCATTTGACACATTTGAAGCTGATATTGTAAAAGCCTCAATAGGGCGATTAGACACGAAAAATTCGCATACGATTACAAAAATGTCTGCTATCATGTTTGTATGTCATTTTCATTTGTATCTATCTGGCTTCCATATTTTAACATATATATTTTACCTGGCTGTTCAGCGCAATTTATCAAAGTTCTCTGGAACGTGATATGAGTGACCATTTTAACAAAAACAGTTTTTGTGCTGAGTGGCCGAGGAGTCTAAACTTAGTCAATCCCAAACTTGTGGACTGGTGTTCAATCCACTAGTCAAGCAAAACAACACCAGAGATTGTTCTATTCATTGAAGTCAAAGTATTCTCTTTATGTCAAGATCCTGCTACTGTCTTTAAATCGTTCTACATAGTGCGAAATCGACAGGCATAATTTACACTATGAGAGTCGTGTAAGATCAACCAAGGTTGAAAGCACTGCATATCAGGAAGTTTCAGCCATTATGTAATCTTATAAAAGGACAAAAAAAAACAAATAATACTCACAAACTATTTGTTAGGGACCAATAGACACTTTATGCATCACTAGGCCATTTCATGAACAATTTTTTGGGGGGATTCCCAGTATCACTTGTCACAGTGGATCTCATCCTAAAATTCAAGGATCAATAGTGTCAGCGGTTTTTTTTAAAATCAAAATACTTCTTATCGTTAAGTAATGATGAAATGGAGATAATTTTAATATCAATGAATTTATTAGTGAATAATTATTCCATCTCAACATTATTTTTATAAATAAGGGCTGAAAAGAACATTCACACTGGATGTGGAAGGATCCACAAAGGCTTGGGAATTTTACCCGAAAACTAAGTCAGATATCTAGACAGCTGTAAGGGACAGATACTAGACAGCTGTTAGGGACAGATACCTAGACAGCTGCAAGGGATAGATCTCTAGACAGCTGTAAGGGACAGATACCTAGAAAGCTGTAAGGGACAGATACCTAGACAGCTGTAAAGGACAGATACCTAGGCAGCTGTAAGGGACAGATACCTAGAAAGCTCTAAGAGACAGATACCTCGACAGCTGTTAGGGACAGATACCTAGACGGCTGCAAGGGACAGATCTCTCGAAAGCTGTAAGAGACAGATACCTAGAAATATGTAAGGGAAAGATACCTAGACAGCTGTAAGGGACAGATACCTAGACGGCTGCAAGGGACAGATCTCTCGAAAGCTGTAAGGGACAGATACCTAGAAATCTGCAAGGGAAAGATACCTAGACAGCTGTAAGGGACAGATACCTAGACAGCTGTAAGGGACAGATACCTAGACAGCTGTAAGGGAAAGATACATAGACAGCTGTAAGGGACAGATACCTAGACAGCTGTAAGGGACAGATAACTAGACAGCTGTAAGGGACAGCTTGCCAGAAGCTTGTGCACGACACGGCCATTTAAAAAAAAAATTACGAAAATTACAATTAAACAATAAAATAAAACCCGGACTCGTATTAATGGAACATTACCTATGCCTGAATATGAACATGTTTTTTTGTGTGTGACTTGGAAAGTATTAAGCCTGTTTAGAGCAGAAGCCTTAGCCAACTTGATGGATAAGTTGTTTTTTTTTTTTAATTATAAAATCTCAATTGCTGTATTGCAAGAAATTTGATGCCAAAATGCAGACATCCTCATGACAATATCATATTTTTATAGTGACAACAACGCCAAAATTTTTAAAATAGAAGCCGTCCGTGCAATCATAGGCTCCAAGCCAGGGAATAAAATATTGTCTTTTTTTGCACTTGAGAGGATTAATGTTTTAAAAAATATATAAATGTTCAAGCTCCCACCGAAGATAAAGGTCAGATAAAAATAAACCTTCGACGAGATGGTGAAAGAGATCTATGATGGGGCACCACAACATCATATTAAATTAGTGATTGGCGACTTTAATGTCAAAATATGGCGAAAAGTGTTTATGTCAACCATTGGCAATAAGAGTCTGCATGAAAAATCCTATGCTAGTAGCACAATTAAAAAAAAGAGCTAGCATGTAGTAATCCTAAACAATGTTGCTAGCAGCTCTTTTTTTTTTTTGTAACAATTTTAGAATTAAACTCAAGAGAAAGAATCAACCTTCTCAACAAACGTATTTTTTTCATAATACATTTCTAAATTAACTTACAATTGACATAATACTTATGACCGTAATAATAACAATGCCAATAAATATGACAATGAACAGGGTACATTAAATGAGTAAAATAAGAAGAATAAACGCATTCATATAATAGAATTTTAAAGGCAAACAATAGGACTAGATTTTAATTTATGCACGAAACGTGCACTGAGCATATACACGTTAATTAGGGCGCAAATTGCCCGAAGCATTTACCTTACTCAACACGGGAGGAATCTAGCTTTAGCGTTTTTGACCCCCCCCCCCCCCCCAACAAAAAAATTAAAAATATTTTTTTTTTT
>CAXITT010000202.1:76806-88314 GCA_964033795.1 Lymnaea stagnalis
ATATATATGTTTTTTTTTTTCTTTGTACCGCGCTTAGAGCCTTTGTGGATGAAGCGTGTTTTTTAAATAAACTTTATTATTATTATTATATATATATATATATATATATATATATATATATATATATATATATATCACTAAGAATTTGCTTGTAAAATCTTTTGTGAAATTAAGTTTTATACATATTTTGGACTTAGTAAAGGCTAAAATTGACGTATAAGCATCGAACAGCTTTTTAAACATTGGTAAAACGAAATACAAGGATGTTTTTATAAAAATCTTAATGAAATTTGCCTGACAGTACACCCGGGTGTTCTATCATTACATTTCCTCTATTGAATAACAAACCCTACAGCGTGATATATTTGTTGAACACAATCAAGTCAAAAATGAATTTGAAGTTAGCAGAAATTTACATAAAATATCCGATTAAATTAGTAGTTTAACTTTCAGGGACATTAAGATGGCTGCATCTAAGAATAATTCCTCATATCTTGATAACATTTCTTACTATTCGATTAAAATAAAATTTTGGATAGAAAAGTTAATTTCTTGACATAAATGTCACTTTTAAAAATGTAACATTTTCTAAGTGTTATTGGATTAACGTATAATGATTATATTAACAAGAAGAATATTATATTACAATAACAATGGAGAATACACGCTTCAATTGATATTTATATATTAACATTTATCAATGAACACCAAACTGAAATATTAAAAAAATACTTTTTAAATGCAAATGTTCTGATTAACAGTAAACATGACCAAGCTAATTGTACTAACAAAGAAATGTACAAATATCCCAATGATCCACATTTAGTACTTAATGTTAGATTTTTAAAAAAAATTATTATGTGTATATTTGTTTTATGCTTTATAATCTATAACGCAGTTTGTGGTGTCGGCAATGTTCAAATACGATGGATTCTGCAGATGGGCGTGATCTACATGATCTAAGTGATTTTAGTTTCATCTGTTGTCTGATTATTTTTCAAGCTACAATCTTACATTAATGTTCAAAAGATGTATTGTAAAAATAACTGATATTATGGAAGAAGATTTTGTTTCTGAATGGATGTGATGATTTTGTTTATTTAAGCAAACAGCATTTGGAGGTAGAAGTTACACAGCACATGACAAGCTCATTGAATTTTTTTTTTAAGAAAAAGGTATTAAGAAACATTCATGAACTTAACAGTGTGCAAACGTAAAAAAAGTCTGCATGTTGCATTACAATCTTGTGTATGTCACTAGAAGTACATTCGGACAATTCACATTCCATTTGGGCTCTGTTGGCGGTGTTATCGCTTGTGAAAAAATTTCCACGTTTTTGTTTGGCTATACTTATAGATTCTTCCAACACCTTCTCAGCGGTGTCACGTTGAATTTGGAAGCTATGCATAAACATTTATTGAAATTATCAGGCGATTTGTGATCTGTAGCATTTGAATGTTCTGTATCCGATTATCGGCATTATCTGAAGGTAATGTATCATCACAATCTTTTCTTGGACCAAAACTTGGAGCTTCCTGAGGTTTTAATTTACATGTCTGTATCTCATCGTGTACTATAGATATAATGAATATGACGTTCGAAACATGACTGCTTGAATTTTTGACCCAAAACTGCTTGCACCTTTAAGACTTGGGACTTCTTTGTGTACCGACTGGCATCGCTTACGTTTTGTTCTTTTTTTCCGTTTGTCAACAATATTAAACCATTTTTTTGGGGCATATTATTTGGCATTAGTTACTGCTGTCTTGTAATATACATATTGACATGAGTTGTCTTATGATAAAATTTATTAGTATGAAATGTCTTGTGATAAAAACATATTGGTTGTCTTATGATAAAACTTATTGGCATGAGTTGTCTTATGATAAAACTTATTAGCATGAGTTTTCTTATGATAAAACTTATTGGCATGAGTTGTCTTTTGATAAAACTTATTGGCATGAGTTGTCTTATGATAAAACTTATTGACATGAGTTGTCTTATGATAAAACTTATTGGCATGAGTTGTCTTATGATAAAACTTATTGACATGAGTTGTCTTATGATAAAACTTGTTGACATGAGTTGTCTTATGATACAACTTATTGGCATGAGTTGTCTTATGATAAAACTTGTTGGCATGAGTTGTCTTATGATAAAACTTATTGCCATGAGTTGTCTTGTGATAAAACTTATTGCCATGAGTTGTCTTGTGATAAAACTTATTGACAGGAGTTGTCTTGTGATAAAACTTATTGACTTTAGTTGTCTTGTGAGAAAACTTATTGACATGAGTTGTCTTGTGATAAAACTTATTGACATTAGTTGTTTTGTGATAAAACTTATTGACATGAGTTGTCTTGTGATAAAACTTATTGACATTAGTTGTCTTGTGATAAAACTTATTGACATTAGTTGTCTTGTGATAAAACTTATTGACATTAGTTGTCTTGTGATAAAACTTATTGACATTAGTTGTCTTGTGATAAAACTTATTGACATTAGTTGTCTTGTGATAAAACTTATTGTCATGAGTTGTCTTGTGATAAAACTTATTGACATGAGTTGTCTTATGATAAAACTTATTGACATGAGTTGTCTTGTAATAAAACTTATTGACATGAGTTGTCTTGTGATAAAACTTATTGACATTAGTTGTCTTGTGATAAAACTTATTGACATTAGTTGTCTTGTGATAAAACTTATTGACATTAGTTGTCTTGTGATAAAACTTATTGACATGAGTTGTCTTGTAATAAAACTTATTGACATGAGTTGTCTTGTGATAAAACTTATTGACATTAGTTGTCTTGTGATAAAACTTATTGACATGAGTTGTCTTGTAATAAAACTTATTGACATGAGTTGTCTTATGATAAAACTTATTGACATGAGTTGTCTTGTGATAAAACTTATTGACATGAGTTGTCTTGTGATAAAACTTATTGACATGAGTTGTCCTGTGATAAAAGGTTATTGGCATGAGTTGTGTTAAGCACTGGCTTATATATGTGAGAAATTAATCTCCTATTTTAAATTTATTGCTCGTTCGAACAGTGCCTAACAAAGGACGATACCATAGAAAAATACAATAACAAAAGTACGACACCCTAAACAGTACTAATTACAATTTATACAATTTATTTAAGTATTAATATACTTTTTTTAAAAAGGAAATATAATTACAAACCATGAACTTACATAGTATGGTAGATCTTGTACCGGTACACAGATAATACAATGTGCCAATTAATAATGATGAATGAAGAATGCGAATACACACATAAATACATAAATAATAATACACGTCTCGTGAAGTTAATTTATATCTATCTGAATCTCTCTCTCTATCTCCGTACCTGGGGAAGAGACAGGGTGGGTGTACCGACGCGCCTAGAAACGTCCTTACTTTTCTAATACAATCGAGAACGTTCCATAAGATACTAGGTGACATACTAACCATGTTTAATTGGAAGCCGGTAGTAAACAAGATACATCAAAGAGATAAGCCACGCCCACAACAAACGCTACCGTCTGCTGTGATTCTAATGTGGGGTGAAACAAGGTTTAAGCACGGGAAATGGTGTAAACAAGTTATAAATAACAGTTGTCTTATGATAAAACTTATTGGCATGATTTGTCTTATGATGCAATTTATTTTGGCATGATTTGTCTTATAATGCAATTTATTGGATTTATTGATCAAATCAAACAACCGGTCTACCGGTTTAATCCCAGTTAATCCGCCATATGCGGAACGCTCACGTCCCTCCATACATTTGGCCTTGACTGATGCAGTAGTGACGAAACGCAGCCCTGAACATGTACAGAGAGTTGCTGCCGTTGAGACCATGGATGTGTTCGCACACATACCTGTGAAAGTGTTCACGGACGGCTCTGCCGTTCTTAGGAAAAGAACTGCTGGGTACGGTGCGCTTATTCTGTACCCAGTAGGTGGTCCACCTAATGAAAAACTCTCGGGGCCTTGTGGGACTACAGCGTCAAATTTTGATGCGGAGCTCATAGCTATGCACATGGCCCTGGAGAGAGTCCACGACACTTTGAAAGGGACGGAACATGCGGGGCTTGATATAGTTGTCTTCTCAGACTCAAGATCTGCTCTTGAGATCTTGGGGAAGAGACAGAGTACCACACGCCTGGTCGACGTCATTCACAACGACATATGCAGACTTGGTGAAATAGGGTGCAAGGTTGAAATACAATGGATACCAGGGCATGTCAACATCAGTGGCAATGAGATAGCTGACACTCTGGCGAAAACCGGGGCTGCCCAGCCTCAGCCAGAAGTACCAATGACTTTCTTGTGAGTCAAAAACTGTCTGGCGGACCACTTCAGGCAGAAGTGGTACAGGCAATGGGCTGACAACACGACCGCCAGAGACGTCTATTCGAACTTGCCCACTCCTAGCAAACAAGACCCATGGTGGGAGTTAGGTCGCAGATCGCAGAGCTTAGTGACGCAGATGCGCACCGAGCACTGCCCCTTGCGCACATATTTCTGGAGGCTGGATAACAACAGAGATCCTACCTGCCGGCATTGCAGCCTGGCCCCAGAGACCCTAGAACATCTGTTGACTGAATGTCCCTCACTAGATCTCCCGGGGGAAGCCAGGGCGGTTGGAGGAACTTTTGAGAGGGAAATGTTGTATGGCTCAGCTCAACAGATGGAATTGATAGCCAATTTACTATCCGGGGTCATAAGAGAGTAATCTCAGACCTTCAGCAGAATATGTGCGATAGATTGGCATCAATTGTCTGTGGATAAAAGTTAAACACCTTTATTCTAATATATTAAAATGAATAAAACTTTCGACATCAATTTAAACTTTTTATAAAAAATGTAAATTTAAAAAAAACACTGCATACAGACCTATTTAAAAACTGGAAGTAGATATTGTAAACAACTGATGCAAATAATGACACATAGATTGATGCTGATTTCATTATACTGGAAGCTAAACTGTTTGAAAAACCTCATTAAATTATATGTCATCTTTCTTATCTTCCAACATATGAAATATGTAAGAAATTTTAAGGCATTTTTTTATTATTGTCACTTTAAAAGCCGTAGAGAATTAAGGTTAAAACTTACTTAGATAGTATCACTCAAACAGATTCCATCTTTCCCTTGTGTAACTGAACCCGTTGTTTCAAGGTTTTCACCTGTTGTTTCACTCAAATCGTTCATTTCACTCCCGTCAATTTTTGTGTGTTGCTGAATATCATGCGACAAACTATTTAACACCTCATCAGAATGTCCAGATGGTTTAGGGCTATCTTTTTATCTCGGGAGATGTTTGTGTCAAGTCCTGTTGGCATTGTTTCAGTCCTCATCAGAATGTCCAGATAGTTTAGGGCTATCTTTTTATCTTAGGAGATGTTTGTGTCAAGTCCTGTTGGCATTGTTTCAGTCCTCATCGGTTTAGTAAGAGCTTCACAATCTTTTACAGCATTTGTAGACATGATAGATTTCTTGTCGACAAACATTTTCAATGTATTTTGACTTGAAAAACTTGTCATCGCCATTTGTCGAGCTGACAAACCATTTGATCATGTATATGAAAATCAGCGCCTTTATCCAGTAGCATATGAACAATTTCTGTTAGTTCATATGTAGCCGCTAAAATTAAAGCCGTGTCTCCATTGATTGCTTTTATATTCAAATCTGCACCTTTGTCTACAAGAAATTTTACAGCATCCGTGCATCCTTGGGATGCATACATTAAAGCTGTCCATCCTTCATTTTAAATCGCTCCATGTTCAATTAACTTTTATAGGATACATGTAAACCCACACAAGGGAGCTGTCTTTCCATCTTTGTTTCTTTCATTTACGTATGCTCCATGTTGAAATAACTTTTCAATGACATCATTACATTGAAGATTTGATGCACATGCAAACTTTAAAGATGATCTTCCATCATTTGATTTCTAGTTTACGTGAGCTTTTTTCTCTATTAACATTTCTACAGCTTTCAAACAACCAATTATTAGAAGAGTGTATTTGCGCAGTCATTCCCTCATTGTTCTTCTCATCAATATCAGTTCCTTTCTCTATCAAACTAGACATCAGCTCTGTTTGTCCACATGTTGCCGCTATCATTAACAGAGTCTTTCCATATTTATCTTTATGTTTTACATCAGTTTCTTTGTTTTGTAACATGCCAACAACTTCTTTACAATTTCTTTTAAAGGTTTGCAGTAACGCACCATCAATTATTGCCCCTTTATCTATTAGAAGTTTTGCTACATCTGTTTTACCACACATTAAAGATGTTTCCAAAATACTATAGTCTTCTTATATTGTTCTTGGTAATCTATATTTGCTCCTGCTTCTGTTAGCGTCTCAGCCACACCTGTATGCCCCATTCTTGAGGCCAACATGAGATCAGGTGCAAATCTATGAGAATAGATATGATTTACATTAGCACCTTTTTGAACAAGCATCTTTACAATGTTCTTGTGTACGTTTTCCGAGGCTAATTGTAAAGCTGACATTTGAAAAAAATTATGTTTTGTCTATTTTCGCCCCATGCTCTATCAGCAAAACAACAGCTTCTGTATGTCTATTTTGTGCAGCTGATTCTAGAGCGAAAAAGTAGGACAGTTCGTCTTCTATATTTTCCCCGTTGTTTATTAACAAACGTACCATTTCCGTATTTCCATTTTCTGACGCTAGGTCTATTGCTCGTTTTCTTGGTTTTTTTAAGGCATTTACATCAGCCCCTTTCTTAATTAAATCATCCGTTTCAGCTGAAAATCCGTTTTCAGCTGCTCCCAAAATCATGATCGTCAAGGGGTTATCAGCGATGCGCGATTGCTCAAGGTGTAAAGTGTGAGTCATTTTTAAATCGTATAATTACGTTAAATGTGCTTTATTTCTTTAAGTTATTCTCATTCATCTTTATGAGTGAATTGTACAGCAATAACTTGTGAAAGGCAAAAAACAGCAGAAAGAGGATTTCAGTGCCACAAAATAGTTCAGTTCAAATTCAATTTATTGCAGTGTTGATGTTTTATCCCAATGCATGGACTTTTAACTGCATTACTTTTGGGCATAAACTAATAGACACGTTTCATGTAATTTGATACCACCGTCATTGATACAACCGTCATTGGCGCTTGGAATGTCCGCACCATGTACGAGGCTGGTAAAGCGGCACAAATAGCCGCTGAGATGAGGAGCTATAAGCTCACCATTCTCGGAATTAGTGAAGCAAGATGGACTGGATGGGGACAGAAGAGATTAATCTCAGGAGAGATGGTGATATTTTCGGGACACGAAGAAGACAATGCCCCACATACCCTGGGTGTTGCTATGATGCTATCAAGGGCAGCACAAGGAGCACTCATTGGATGGGAGGCCCATGGACCTAGAATTCTTTTAGCAACCTTTCGAACAAAGAAACGTAGCATCAACCTAGATGTTATACAATGCTACGCACCAACTAATGAAAGTGATGAAGGAGACAAAGAAGAATTCTACAATAGAGTAATGACCATAGTCCAGGATCGCCCACGGAGGAACATCGTCATCCTCATGGGAGACTTTAATGCCAAGATCGGCAATAACAACACAGGGTACGAAGAGGTTATGGGACAGCAAGGGATAGGCGAGTTGAACGACAATGGTGAGAGGTTTGCGGACCTATGTGCCACAGCTGACCTGGTCATAGGGGGGAGCATTTTCCAGCACAAGAGGATTCACAAAGCTACATGGGTCTCTCCGGACATGAGAACGATGAACCAAATAGACCATGTATGTATTTGTAAAAAATTCAGGCGATCTCTCCAAGACGTACGTGTTAAGAGGGGAGCTGATATTGCCTCAGATCATCATCTTCTTGTGGCCAGGATGAAATTAAAACTAAAGAGACATTATACCGAGCAAACAGCATACAGGACTCGGTATAATACCTCCCTCCTGAAGGACCAAGCCAAAAAGGAAGAATTCAGAATCTCACTATTCAATAAGTTCCAAGTCCTACAAGAAATACTTGAAGATGAAACCACCGAAGGAAAGTGGCAAAGCATGAAAGAAACAGTCCAGTCAACATGTCAAGAAGTGCTAGGAAACAGGAAAAAGGCACACAAAGAATGGATGACAGCAGGTACGCTGAATAAAATAGAAGAAAGGAAAAGAAAGAAATCAGAAGTGAATAACAGCCGCACCCGAGCACAGAAAAACAAGTCCCAGAAGGAGTATGCAGATGCAAATAAGGAAGTTAAGAAAAGCATCAAGAGGGACAAGAAGGAATTTGTTGATAAACTTGCTAAAGAAGCAGAGGATGCAGCTCACCAGGGGAACATGAGGGAACTGTTTGATACCATTAAGACGCTGTCAGGGAAATTTAGCAAGGTAGAGAGACCAGTGAAGGACAAAATGGGAAACACCATACCAAGTGAGGAGCAACAGAGAGGGAGATGGAAGGAACACTTTGAAGAGCTCCTGAACAGGCCTGAACCAAGAAATCCACCAGATATCCAACCAGCCGATAATGACCTGCTAATTGACTGTAATAGTCCCACCAAAGAAGAGATTAGCAGGGCCATTAAACAACTCAGAAATGGAAAGGCTGCGGGACCTGATGGCATCCCAGCAGAGGCACTGAAGGCGGACCTGGAAACCAGTGTGGAAATGCTACACCCTCTGTTTATGAAGATATGGGAAGAGGAGCAAGTTCCTTCCGATTGGAAAGAGGGATACCTTATCAAGATCCCAAAGAAGGGAGACTTAAGCTCCTGCTCGAACTACAGAGGGATCACCCTGCTGTCCATCCCAGGAAAGGTTTTCAACCGTGTACTACTTAACAGGATGAAAAACGCTGTAGACCCTCTGTTGCGGGACGAACAAGCCGGCTTTCGCACCAACAGATCCTGCACGGACCAGATAGCGACACTGCGCATCATTCTAGAGCAGTCACTAGAGTGGAACTCGCCGCTCTATGTCAACTTTGTTGACTATGAAAAAGCCTTCGACAGTGTTGACAGGCAAACCCTGTGGAGATTGCTAAGGCATTACGGGGTGCCACAGAAGATTACTGATATAATCAGAAACATGTACGAAGGGATAAACTGCCGAGTTATCCATGGCCAGCAGTTGACAGATGCTTTCCAGGTGAAGACTGGTGTGAGACAAGGTTGCTTGCTGTCACCATTCCTCTTCCTGTTAGCCATTGACTGGGTGATGAAAACATCTACACAGCAGAAAAGAAATGGCATCCAATGGACCTTGTGGGATCAACTGGATGATCTTGACTTTGCTGATGATCTTGCACTTCTTGCACATACCCAACAACAGATGCAGGAGAAAACAAACATTGTCGCAGCCACTTCTGCTAGCATGGGTCTCAACATTCACAAAGGGAAGAGTAAAATCCTCAAGGTTAATGCCACCAGTACATCACCCATTATGCTTGAAGGAGAAGCCCTTGAGGAGGTGGACAGTTTTGTTTACCTTGGCAGCATGGTAGATAAACAAGGTGGTACAGATGCGGACGTCAAAATAAGGATAGGAAAAGCAAGAGCAGCCTTCCAACAACTCAAGAATGTTTGGGTCTCTAACAACTTAGGCAGCAAGTTAAAATAAAGGATTTTTAACGCTATGGTAAAACCTGTGCTGCTATATGGAGCCGAGACATGGAGAACAACGGCCGTAAACCTGACTAGAATCCAGTCCTTCATCAACAACTGTCTAAGAAGGATTCTCGGAATTCACTGGCCAGACAAAATCAGCAACCAGGAACTGTGGCAGCGGACAAAACAGAAACCCATTGAGGAAGAGATTCTCCAGAAGCGGTGGAGGTGGATTGGTCATACATTAAGAAAACCTGCTTCTAACACAACAAAGCAGGCCCTGAAATGGAACCCACAGGGTAAGCGGAAAAGAGGCCGTCCAAGAAACACTTGGCGCCGAGAATTGGAGACAGACATCAAGAAAATTGGCCATGAATGAAAGATACTGGAGAAGCTGGCCCAGGATAGAGATGCCTGGAGTTCTCTCGTAGGTGGCCTATGCCCTTGGAGGAACCGCAGACGCCGACGATGATCGGTGGATGCCCCTCATGGACGAGAAGGCTCAACAGTAGAAGAAATGTTGTCAATCCCCAAATGCTACGGAAATTCGATTATATTTGATTTCATTTTCCTCCTATTGTTTCCCCTTTCTATGATGCTTTAGAGATAAAGCACTATAAATAGAAACCTGCAGTGCACTTTAAAGTATCCACGGTTGTCTGGAGCTAATAGGATCAGCAAACAATTATACATTCAATTCCGAAATTGCTCATGAGTTCTACCAACCCTGCTAGTTATGCAAGCCAACCTACCGGTTTTTCGAAGACTACAAGAGTAAGTTTACTAAAAAAATGCCTGGCTTATTTGGCTGGTATTAGGATTTATTTTGGACACCTGGGAGCTGTGGTATCGTGTTTTTACTTTCCTCGCTTTTGTAATGTCCTAAACGCGGTCAAAGGGCCAGAACTTTGTAGAGATTACGGAGAACTAAGGGAAATAAGATGTAATCGTAAAATATAACATAAAAATGTAACAGTTAACTTGTGAAAAATGTTAATATAATTTCGAAATAATTTTCTTTTGTTGTTAACCTTCACTTTTCATAACTTTAATTTGGGCTTTATAATTCCACGCTATTCTTTTACAATCTTTCTAGGAAACCGTATGCCGTATATACTGGACCTCAATATAGTGGATTTTATTGAAGATGAACCCAAGTAAGATGAAACGGAAAAACCAATTCAAATTTGGGAATTTATTTTTTTAGAATGATGAGTTAGGCAACTTTTACTTTTTAATGATAATAAAAAAGAACTATTTTATTATTTGTATTGTGTTTTTGTGTGTGTGTTTTTTTTATCATATTACTTTGATTTTTAAACCCACATATTAAGCTCTAATTTTTTGTAGAACATATTGTTAAAAATATTTTTTAATTGTTAAAGTTCGTAGAAATTTATTCTATGATTTATTGAAGCTGTAAAACATCTATTGAGGTATAGTGATTGAGTGAATATTTCTATAGCGCTGGTATCCATGCCACTTTAGCTTGCTCACTGCACTCTGGTATCCATGCTACTTTAGCTTGCTCACTGCGCTCTGGTATCCATGCTACTTTAGCTTGCTAAGAGCGCTCTGGTATCCATGCTACTTTAGCTTGCTCACAGCGCTCTGGTATCCATGCTACTTTAGCTTGCTCACAGCGCTCTGGTATCCATGCTACTTTAACACGCTCACTGCGCTCTGGTATCCATGCCACTCTAACTCGCTCACTGCGCTCTGGTATCCATGCCACTCTAGCTCACTCACTGCTCTCTGTTATCCATGCTAATTTAGCTTGCTCACAGCACTCTGGTATCCATGCTACTTTAGCTTGCTTACAGCGCTCTGGTATCCATGCTACTTTAGCACGCTCACTGCGCTCTGGTATCCATGCCACTCTAACTCGCTCACAGCGCTCTGGTATCCATGC
>CAXITT010000202.1:89631-117981 GCA_964033795.1 Lymnaea stagnalis
GCTCTGGTATCCAGGCCACTTTAACATGCTCACAGCGCTCTGGTATCCAGGCCACTTTAACATGCTCACAGCGCTCTGGTATCCAGGCCACTTTAACATGCTCACAGCGCTCTGGTATCCATGCCACTTTAGCATGCTCACTGTGCTCTGGTATCCATGCTACTTTAGCATGCTCACTGTGCTCTGGTATCCATGCCACTCTAACTCACTCACTGCGCTCTGGTATCCATGCTACTTTAGCACGCTCACTGCGCTCTGGTATCCATGCTACTTTAGCACGCTCACTGCGCTCTGGTATCCATGCTACTTTAGCATGCTCACTGCGCTCTGGTATCCATGCTACTTTAGCTTGCTCACAGCGCTCTGGTATCCATGCTACTTTAGCACGCTCACTGCGCTCTGGTATCCATGCTACTTTAGCTTGCTCACTGCGCTCTGGTATCCATGCTACTTTAGCTTGCTCACTGCGCTCTGGTATCCATGCCACTTTAGCATGCTCACTGCGCTCTGGTATCCATGCTACTTTAGCACGCTCACTGCGCTCTGGTATCCATGCTACTTTAGCTTGCTCACTGCGCTCTGGTATCCATGCCACTTTAGCATGCTCACTGTGCTCTGGTATCCATGCTACTTTAGCACGCTCACTGTGCTCTGGTATCCATGCTACTTTAGCACGCTCACTGTGCTCTGGTATCCATGCCACTCTAACTCACTCACAGCGCTCTGGTATCCATGCTACTTTAGCACGCTCACTGTGCTCTGGTATCCATACCACTCTAACTCACTCACAGCGCTCTGGTATCCATGCTACTTTAGCACGCTCACTGTGCTCTGGTATCCATGCCACTCTAACTCACTCACAGCGCTCTGGTATCCATGCCACTCTAACTCACTCACTGCGCTCTGGTATCCATGCCACTCTAACTCGCTCACTGTGCTCTGGTATCCATCCCACTCTAACTCGCTCACTGCGCTCTGGTATCCATGCCACTCTAACTCGCTCACTGCGCTCTGGTATCCATGCCACTCTAACTCACTCACTGCGCTGTGGTATCCATGCTACTTTAGCTTTCTCACAGCGTTCTGGTATCCATGCTACTTTAGCTTGCTCACAGCGCTCTGGTATCCATGCTACTTTAGCACGCTCACTGCGATCTTGTGTCCATGCTACCTTAGCTTGCTCACAGCGCTCTGGTATCCATGCCACTCTAACTCACTCACAGCGCTCTGGTATCCATGCCACTCTAACTCACTCACTGCGCTCTGGTATCCATGCTACTTTAGCACGCTCACTGCGCTCTGGTATCCATGCCACTCTAACTCACTCACTGCGCTCTGGTATCCATGCTACTTTAGCTTGCTCACAGCGCTCTGGTATCCATGCTACTTTAGCACGCTCACTGCGCTCTGGTATCCATGCTACTTTAGCACGCTCACTGCGCTCTGGTATCCATGCTACTTTAGCATGCTCACAGCGCTCTGGTATCCATGCTACTTTAGCACGCTCACTGCGCTCTGGTATCCATGCTACTTTAGCACGCTCACTGCGCTCTGGTATCCATGCTACTTTAGCACGCTCACTGCGCTCTGGTATCCATGCTACTTTAGCACGCTCACTGTGCTCTGGTATCCATGCCACTCTAACTCACTCACAGCGCTCTGGTATCCATGCTACTTTAGCACGCTCACTGCGCTCTGGTATCCATGCCACTCTAACTCACTCACAGCGCTCTGGTATCCATGCTACTTTAGCACGCTCACTGCGCTCTGGTATCCATGCCACTCTAACTCACTCACTGCGCTCTGGTATCCATGCTACTTTAGCACGCTCACTGCGCTCTGGTATCCATGCCACTCTAACTCACTCACTGCGCTCTGGTATCCATGCCACTCTAACTCACTCACAGCGCTCTGGTATCCATGCCACTCTAACTCACTCACTGCGCTCTGGTATCCATGCCACTCTAACTCACTCACAGCGCTCTGGTATCCATGCTACTTTAGCTTGCTCACAGCGCTCTGGTTCTCTGAAATCTTTTGAAACAAAAACGTCTTGAAATGTTTCTTGAATGATTTTTTTTTTTATCATTTTCAATTCCCCTCAAAGTTTGAGGCAAACTGTTCCTGAATGTAGACGCTATCGCTTTAAAGAGCGCACTCCGTAAGACTTTTTTTTTTTCTGTGTTCATCCACACTGGGAATTTTCAGTAAAGACAGTGTTGAAGACCGCAGGTTCCAGATACATGTTTATAAATCAGTTCTTTGAGATATCCCGGTGTAAAGACTTCTATGCAGCTGATGAAGATCTCGTAGAACTGTGTGATGTGTTCATCTGTCTTCATCCGCGATACACTGGTATCTTACTCTTTAGCCAAAAACCCTGAAGCAAATATTTTTTATTTTCTTTTCATAAAATTAAGCTTTTTTTAACATCATCTTTTAGTATTTCCAGTTAAATGATAAAATAATTATGATAATGATATTCATAAAATCGTTAAACAGTTTAATGATACGCATAGATTTACATATTTTAAAAATACATCATATTCATTTGCATACATTTACAAAAAAGAATAATGGTCATTATTAACGTTACAGGCAAGAAGTTGATATTGTTTTATGTCATTTAAGATTACCATTTCTTCTCTTAAAATTACACATATATATATATATATATATATATATATATTAATGAAACATTAGATTCATAATTAGTTGGATCAGTTTGTCATCCCAAAGTAAAGTTACGGTAACTTCCGTAGGTGACAGAGAGAAATATTTATCTAATTTCTGAGAAATAGCGCTTTCATTGATACTAAATACGACGTGGTCGAACTATTTTGGTACAAGAATCGATTCGATAAAAATTAAAAACATTAAAAATCAATTTTTAAGTATTTAATAGGGTTAAAAAATATATTATTGTGCACAATTTTCAATCTTTTAATGATTAATTCTTATGTATTTAAATTTTAAATAAAAAAATTTTTGAATATATTATATTATATAATTTTAATATAATATAATATATATATATCAAAATCCAGAAATACTGAAAATGTAATATTTTCCCCCATTTCGTCATTAGTATCGGCCCGCCTTATTATTTGAGCAAGATTGTCATATTTCGACTGCTGGGTTTTACCTGTCACCTCTCTGTGTTGTATTTTGGATAGTGCTCTGACGGTGTTCTTGAATTGTGAGTAATTATTTTGTTTTTTGTCTTGAACACGACAAAATTAAAACATTTTTATTGTTCAAGATTATTCTATCATGCCACGCGGCGTGCACAAATCTAAACGGCCGAGTGGCTGCCAGCAGCGAATAGCAAAGAAGAAAATACGTGATTCAATAAAATCACTACCAGAATCCATGCTTCGCTATGTCAAGGAACCAAATGATGACCAGGGTCAGGGTTCATCAAAACACGTTCCTCAGCCTACCATTGATACTGATTCTCCCGATACCAGCAGCATGCATTCTATGCAGTAAATTGTGGAGAAAATGAAAAAGACTGACGTGCAATTACAAGTAAAAGATATGGATGGTTTTGGAAACAGAAATGGCTGCTGATAATGTTGATTCAAACCAAGATACCGTAAATGTAACGGTTCATGAGAAAAACTGGCACAATTTATCAGATGCTTCTCTCTGGAATGTACCAGTTCCAGATTATTTTCGGTCTGAAATTGTTAAAATATGGAGTACCTCATTTCAGAACATGGACGGACCATTCAGCGTAGTGACAAGAAAAGATACGAAATCTAAGGGAGGTGTTCGCCAACTAACAAAACAATGGTTCTACAGGATGATCCCAAATGACGAGAAAATCCTGCGGTCTTGGATGGTTTATTAACTAGTCAGTCAGGAATTGTACTGTTTTTGCTGCAGATTGTTTGCTGTTAATGTTACAGAAAAAACATCCAAATTTGTTACTGGTTTTGATAAGTGGCGGAAACTGAGCCCAAAATGACAAAATCATGAGGCATCGGAAGAGCATTTATGTTGCCTTGAAAAGTAGAAAGCATTGGCAGCAGGACTTAGGACACACAATACAATTGATCCCGAATGTATTGCTGTGATGGACAAGGAGAAGAAAAAGTGGAGGGATATCTTGCACAGGTTTCTGGAAATCACATTGTATCTTGCAATGCAAAATCTGGCATTTAGTGGCCACAACGAAGATGAATCTTCACCGAATAAAGAAAACTTTCTTGAAATGTTTGAGATGGTTGAATTTGACCCAGTGCTGAAAGAGCACCAAATGAGACTAAAGAGGAGAACATCTACCGAAAAAGCATCCGCATTTTACCTTTCACCAGAAATCCAAAATGAATTTATAAATATCCTTGCAAATCATGTGAAGGAGATTCTTATCATGGATATAAAGGCTGCGAGGTGTTTTGGAATTATGTTCGACAGTACACCTGATATATCCCACACTGAACAGATGTCTGAAGTGATCAAATATGTGAAAATCAACAATGGGAAAGTTGAAGTGAGGGAAGTTTTTCTTGGATTTTTCCCGTTAAAGGGGAAAAAAGCTGATGACCTCAGTTCTGACATTCTTACAAATCTAAAACGTGATGGATTAGACATAATGATGTGCAGAGCTCAATGTTACGATAATGCTGCTATTATGTCTGGAATCCATGGAGGTGTTCAGGCCATTCTGAAAAGAAATAATAAGAAAGCGATTTTTAATGGATGTGTGAGCCATTCGCTTAACTTGTGTGGTCAACACTCTTTTGCAGAATATCTTCGTGTATTACATTTTTCGGTACTCTTTGCTGCATCCACTCATCGATGGATTGTTCTAATTGAACACACTGGAATGTCGGTGAAAAGACTGTCAACAACGCGTTGGAGTGCTCATCATGCTGCTGTTAAAACTGTGAAAGATAAGTTTGATGAATGTGTGGAGGTGATTGAAGCTCTGTGTGATCCTCTTGAAAATTTGGTACAGCACAAGGTCTCTTCCATGCTGTCTGTGATTTCACGTTTATCTGCTACCTTTACCTATGGGCTGATCTACTTGACGAAGTTAATCTTACACAGCAGTATCTGCAGACTAAAGGCTTTACTCTTGACAAAGTGGTGACAAACCTAGAGGCCTTAAGATTGTTTCTGCACGAGAAGCGCTGTCACTTGGTGGAACATGCTATTGAAAAGGCACTTTTAAAGTCAGACCAATATGGAAATTTGGTAGCGAGAAGATTAAGGTTTAAGAAGAGAATGGCAGGAGAACAGTTAATAGATGCTGGACTCTCTCTGCGCGAATAAAACAGTTGGGAGATGCTAGAGTGTATTGATCGTTTTCATTCTGAACTCCAGATCAGATCATCAGCGATCAAGGAAGTATATAGCAGATATGTTGGGGGCTGTTCAACCCAAGAGTCTAGTATCAGCAAGTGAAGATGAGTTATTGTTGTCCGTTCCAAAATTAACCTCTTTCTATGATGAGTTATCAGAGGATGAACTTTTAAAAGAAATACCAAGGCTTAGAAGACACCTAAAGGCAGCTGATATTGAATTTCTATTGGTCAGTATTTGATGTTTTAAAATTCACAGCTGAATGGGACTTCCTAGAATCTCTTCCAATACTGTCGCTAAGCCTTCAATTATGTCTTATGATATGTGTGTCTGTGGCCTCATGTGAGCGGAGCTTTTCAAAACTGAGGCTTATAAAGAACTATGTACGATCCACGATGGTGCAGTCAAGGCTTTCTGATCTTGCTCTGCTATCAATTGAAAGTGATACGGTGAAAGATATTGCTTTTGATCAAGTGATTGACAAGTTTGCAGCTTTGAATACCAGGAAAGGAAAATTTTAAAGAAAGTAAATTTAATATAAAAATAAATATAACTTAACGTTCCTACAGTTCTTAAATACATTGATCTCATGACCTACAAATTGATGTGTTTTTGTTCTTATCATTGTTACACTGTGGACTTATTTTAACTAGAAGAAATCTATCATGGAAGTTTGGGGGGGGGGGGTGACACATGAGTTTACCGCCCCGGGTGACACCAACACTAGCTACGCCATTGATAGTTGATGAAACGTGCACTATTTGTATTCGACCATTAAATTCTTAATTTAAAAATATATCTCAATTGTTTAAAATAAATTTAATATAAAAATAAATATATCTTAACTTTCCTACAGTTCTTAAATACATTGATCTCATGACCTACAAATTGATGTGTTTTTGTTCTTATCCTTGTTACACTGTGGACTTATTTTAACTAGAAGAAATCTATCATGGAAGTTTGGGGGGGGGGGTGACACATGAGTTTACCGCACCGGGTGACACCAACACTAGCTACGCCATTGATAGTTGATGAAACGTGCACTATTTGTATTCGACCATTAAATTCTTAATTTAAAAATATATCTCAATTGTTTAAAGTTTTCATTTAATATAACCCAACATTCATATCGAGTACATTTATAATTGTGTTAATAAAATATTTTTAAAGCCTAATATCATACTACAATTTATAATTAACACCTAGCTCTAATATAAAAGTAATGCATTTACAATGAAATTTAATTTGAAAATAGATTAGCTTATGTTTGATACTTGGCAAGATTTATTATTAGGATTGTAGTCCTTGATATTGATGTCAATAATTTTTAATACAGTGTTTTTAAAGTCTTTAAATTTGTGAAGTTGCAAAAAATATTTAAAAAACAGCGATAAGCGCGAGCAGCCGGAAGTAGTACTTAGGCTTATGATCAGAAAAGGCTAGTACGAGATTGCAGAGAACCTTGGTTCGCCTCTGTTCTACCCTTGTTCTTTAACTACCATATTAATGAGAACACTTTGATTGTTAGCCATTCACTTTAATGATCTGCTAAACTGTTCACACTCAAGACTTAGAACTGATTTTGTAATGTCTCAAATGTATTTTTTTTTTTAATTTTTAAAATTCTCACAAGCTATCATAAAGATTTATACAGTTTTTCCAGAAACTCTTTATAGAAAAATCATTTAAGATTATGTTAAGCCCATTTATTGTTTAAAGCGCTCATTATTTTAATGTGAATGGCCACATATCATTAACAAGAGAAGTGAGTACCTGTGGTGATCTGACTTATGATGTATTAGTGAGGGGTATCTCTCGTATGAGATCTCCTCTTGGCACTCTGTCAAGGGATTCGTTATTTAAGCCAAATTACCACACATACATAATAAAATATCTATATCCATATAGACTGAAACGAAGTCTTTGTTAAAGGAGAAAATAATTACAAGTATTTATTGAATAATAATATTTACAAATTCCTCCGTAATACAATCTTGGTGATTAATATACATAGTGTCGAGGGTATGAGAATCACTGTTGTTATGTGTAGAGCGTTGTTGTCATGTTTGAAAGGGAAAAGATGTTCGTTAGAGATTTTATGTGCAGCCGTATCGTTTGTGTGAGAGTGTTGTGACGTAATTGTGTAATGGGAAGTGACGCGTTAGTTTTTCGTTGTGGTTAGAGAAGAGTGATGGCGGATGTGCTACATTGACTGTTGTGAATTGAATACTGTTAAGTGTTGTGCTGAGAGAATTGATGGGGAATATACTGGCAGAAGTGTTTGGATTGGTAAATTGATTAATATTTGGTTGGAGTGATTTATTATCAAATTCTGAAATTATACATCAAGTCTTGTTCATCGAGTAGTGATAAATAAACTTTCGTTTACAACAAACCGGTTGCTGTTTGTTGCATTGGTGACTGTTTGTGTATGGTGTGCTGCTGAACGGAGTGCAGTGAAAGACTTGGCCATACAGAAGAATCGCTTCGCGACACATATAACAAATGAATGTAATCCAATTAGAAAGGGATACGAATGCAATACAATAGTCCTTAACATACTGACGATATAATCTTTATTAATGCTATATTGCTCAAGGTTCTATGTTCAATCTTGTGGACTTAGCCTTTATAGTTTCGCTGTGGATCTCGGTGGATCACAAAGTGTGGGAGTTCCTTCTGTTCCAGAAGCGTGTCCCTGTTCCGGTCTTCGGAGCTGCTCCAAGCGTAGCGAAGTCAGAGTTCACGGTCGTAGATTCCGTGGGATCTCTGCGATGGGGAAGATGATTCTCCAGCGATTAATCGTGGTAGTAAGAGTCCCTGAATTTCGAAATCCTTCTAGTAGCCGTAGGTAGTTTGGTGTAGGACGTAAATCAATCCCCTATTTCCAACTTCAAGGTAGGCGGTCCAGTAATAGAAACCAGGCTAAAGGACAATGATACAAAATAGATAAGTATCCAGGCGAATAGTCAAAAGCTGATAAAGCCCATTCCAACAGCAACGAATTCAGATCGATGTATGGAAGGTGATATAGTTTGTACATATAAATCCAATGTGAGGATAGATTTATAAGTCGTGTCATTGTCGGAGTAAGCATATGTTGCTTCGCGACAATGTTAGACCAAGTAAACACTTTAATGAAGTATGGGACATTAAATCATTAACAACCATCAAATTTATAGGTACATAATATAGATATTGTCATCTTGTTAAAAGAGACATGGGCGAGTTGGAACAATAACCTACCATATCTATGATGGGATGACAGTGTGTCGTAGCCCGCGGCAAAAGCAATAATAGAATGCATAATATCAATATAATTTAATATAGGCATTATTAGAATAAGATCAAATACTTGCTACATAATTATAAGAACATTTACAAGTGCAATAACATAATATCAAAATCATGGTTGCGTACTCACCAGTACTCTAGGTAGCAGTCGCAGTTAATGATCACCCTAATGACGTCAGAAGTCTAGTTACTTCCAGTGTCCACATTCAAGTGATCAGACAATATATTCTTGCTCGTTCTGGCTATTTATTCGAATTGGGTGATGATTCAATTGGGTTGTTTAAATGTTGTTTGTTTTCCCATCCACTGATAATCATTTTCGATGTTGCGGGTTTGACCTTCTACCCTCAAAAGTTTATCGGTGTGAGGTGGAAAATGCAAAAGCACGCTTTTGAATAAGCTGTTATGCGTAAGAATGCAAAACAGCAAGGGACATAACTCGGGTTTACTCCTGCAAGGGCAAAACTGAGGGGAGGAAGGGTATTTTTTTTATCAAAACTTATCGGTGAGAGGGGGTTGAACACAAAATTCACGCTTTTTTGGGTGAGCGGTCTGGCGTAGGAAGGCGACAATACCAGGGGAAGTCACTCGGGCTATGCGGTCTGCAGGGGCAAACTGAGGGAGGGAAGGGTATTATTTTACACGGGTTTCCAAGGGCGGCGTTACGGTGGAAGAAATTGGACAAAGTCCAGCGTCAAATCGTCACAGTACCTGCGGCCACAAAGGTGTTTTCTCTCACCTTTCCATTAAACTTTATCAACAAATGATATCCAAAAGCAAAGGGAAACGATTACAGTCATTAGTTTTGATTATGATTACCCCCCCCCCCTCCACCAAACCCTTTAAATCATTTGCATAACATCTGAAGGGGAAAGCTGATACAACAATCAGATAAATACTTTATTCGTTGGTGTGGTGAACACGTTCTTTAGTTGAATGTAATGTAATGTAATGTATCAAAAACCAAATAGTTGTCGATTTCCGCATCATGATTCGCCCAATACGTTTTCTTACCTAGAATAAACAGTGGCAAAACTAAGGCATGAGTCTATATCAAGAAAGTGATTCAAAGACTTATCTCTCTTAAAATACTTTTCAATTCGGGCATTTATAAACCATTTATTAGCGGTGATCTACAGTAAAACTGTTGTAAGCCTATACAACTTCACATTGACTTGCTGGTGTTTGAATTTATCGTTTATCATCAAACATTGATTAAACGGATGCTTAACACCAAAGTAAGTAAAATCACAAAAACAAAACTAACTTTGCTCAATAAAAATTTGACTACCCCTCCCCCCCCCACAAACACCCATTTATTACATATACATAATATCAACTCGATTTATGTGACTTTTTTTTGTGCAAACTGCAGAATTAAAAATTCTTTTTACTCCTGGCCCAATGAAGTCATCATTCGACTTCATGTTTCCCCTCCATTATTTAATAAAAGCATCCCTCATTAAGTCAACATTGTAAATAACGAAGTGAGATTTTATGATATATTATGGATCCTTTTCTCGTTTGAGAACTACTTAACATGTCTCAAGTTAATATTTAATTAGATAAAATTTATTACATAATTTTAAAAATACAATAATCTGAATTATGAATATGTACAATGGCATCAAAGGACATTCCAAGTGAGGTTTAGCCAAACAAAAATCTCATCGCATGTATTAAATAGTCTGATACTCAGATAAACCAAAAAAATAAGTCTGAGACTATGATAAAGAAAATAAATGTCCGAACTTCAGAGAAAGAAAGTACGAGTCCGATACTCAAAGAAAATAAAAATCTGATACTCAGATTTTTTAAAAAACAGTCTGATTCTCAGATAAAGAAAAAATAAGTCTGAAACTATGATAAAAAAAATAAAGTGTGATATTCAAATAGAAAAAAAGTTAAACATAAAGTACTTAAATATTATTGTTGCTAATAAATTCTGATTTATTTTCAATCCCAGAATTGAATGTGTCTTAACCTAATCCTACAATTTTATGTGTCTTAACCAAATCCCTCAATTGTATATAACTTAACCTAATCCAACAATTGCATGTGTCTTAACCTAATCCCACAATTGTATGTGCCTTAACCTAATCCCAGAATTGTATGTGTCTTAACCTAATCCAATAATTTTATGCGTCTTAACCTAATCCCACAATTGTAGGTGTCTTAAACTAATCAAACAATTGTATGTGTCTTAAACTACCCAAAATTGTATGTATCTAAACCTACTCCTACAATTGTATTTGTCTTAACCTAATCCCACAATTGTATGTGCCTTAAAGTACACGTGGAATTGTCTAAAACTACTGCCCGAATTGTATGCGTCTTAACTTATCACACCATTGTATGTGTCTTAACCTAAGACAACAATTGTAAGTGTCTTAACCTGATCTCACTGTTGTATGTGTCTTAACCTAGTCCCACAATTGTATGTGTCAAACCTAATCCAATTGTAGGTGTCTTAAACTAATCCCACAATTTTATGTGTCTTAACCTAATCCCACAACTGTATGTGTCTTCAACTACTCCCGGAATTGCATGTGTGTTAACTTATTCAGAGAATTGTTTGAGTTTTAAACTACTAAAGCCATTATATGTGTCTTAACCCAATCTCAGAATTGTATCTGTCTTAACCCAATCCCAGATTTTTATGTGTCTTAACCTACTCCCATAATTGTATGTGTCTTAAACTGCTCCCAAAAATTAATGTGTCTTAACTAATCATAGAATTGTATGTGTCTTAACCTACTCATAGACTTGTATATGTCTTTGCCTAATCCCTGAATTGTATGATTCTTAGCATACTCCTTGCATTGTCTTTGTCTTTCCTTCTTAAGTTTGGAACTGTTGTTATAATATGAAATTGTTGTTTATTCTACAATATTCTCGTCATATGTTTGGTGTCTTCTCATCTATAACACAATATATGGTGTCCGTAATGTTCACATACAATGGATTTTTTAGATGTGCGTGATCCACATGATCTATGTAATACAACCTGTTAAAGATAAAAAAAATACATATTGATTATTTTTTCCCCGTAATACGTTATTTACCGAAAAGAAAAATATATATGTATATTTTAAAAATTGGGAAAAATGCGTGAGAACATGTAGATGGTTTAAAAATAGAATCATAGGTGATAGAAATGTTATGTTAATGATGAAGGCAACAATATGGGGAAAATGGAGAGAGAACATTGAACGCTATTGGGTTCTTGGTGATTATGTTAAATAAGTAACGTAAAGAAATATGATGTTGATGATGATCGAGTACTGTTGTGGGACTTGTGCCAATGCCTTTTAGCATGCTCACATCGTTCTCATATCCTAAAATCTATAATTTAAATCTAAAAAAAGTCTTTAAATGATTTGCTGTTACTTTCAATTTCCCTTAAAGATTGGAGCAAACTTTTCCATAATATTTTTATATAGGCGCTATAGCTTCAAAAGAGCGCACTCCGTACGATTTCTCTCTGTGTCCATCCATATTGGTAACTCTCCTTAAGGGATGTGGTGAAAAGCGCAGATTCTGTATGGATACATGTTTAGAAAGTTGATGATGCAGCTTACCCAGGGCACGTAGAGGACAGAAACTGCCCCTGACCAAAATACTGATATGAGGGATCATAGTAAGTTTGCTGTCAGTCTAGAAGCGAAGGTTTTTAACCGTGTTGGATTAGTGGATCTCAGAAACATCATCGTTTATCGATGCGATAGCAACCTTCCGAATATTGTCATGAGAACCGCATATAATCGCTTTATTGTATCGTCATTTATTTTAAGACTGATGCCATTGTGATTTCACTATAAGACAGGAGTAAAATAGACATTACTTAATCATCAATTGTATCCATCGTTTCACATTCTTTACTTACTTGAAAACGATCTGACTTATTTGATTGGCAAAACTATTCTTAGCTCTATGCGCTTGGCCCGTGTCGGCAGTGGGTCCTTGATTAAAACTAAAAATAAAAAAAAATATATTTAAACATAAAAATTAGTTGTTGTTTTTTATATTTACCGATGTGTTCTTTTTGCTGTCAATTGATTATTTTTTTTTTAAATTTTAGTTATTATCTGAAGTCGGTTAATTTCCATTCATTTTTTTTTTTTAATTCCCAATATATTTAAACACTATTTTATTAAATGTATAATGTATCTATGATAAAACATTTTCACAATCAGGCGTTCATTATGACAGCAGCATCAATTAGTTCAAATATTTTAGAAGAAAACATATTTCACTTTTAATATTCTGATGGCAAACAACCGTTTGTATTTAAAGTAAAACTAATATGTAGTTTGGTCATACTACGTCTTCTTGAACCATGGATTGGACAAAAATTGATCCTAGTGGAGTTAGGGTATCAATATCCGTATGATGTTTTGTTTTATATGATTTAAATGAAAATAAACACAATAATGGTGATTGAATCTATCCAATAACACATAAAAAACATGGCACAATATTGTTGGTTGAAGTTATCTAGTACGCATCAAGCACGATGACATGACATGAAATACAATTTTTTAAATAGTAAACAATTTGTTATACAAACCTTAAGGGATCTTCAAATGACACAATCTCCTTGTCCACGTTTTTAGTCGAACAGGTGGACAACTCATCCGTCTTGTGGACATTTTTAATCTTGTCATCTTTTGTGACATCTTTAGTCCTTTGTTTTGTGCCCAAATTAGCGATAATTTGTTCGACCAAATTAGCCACATGATGATTTTGTTCCATTTGGAATGTATGTGTGCATGTTTCATTGATTTTATTCGGTCTTACTTTGTCAATGATATCTGTAGATTCTTTCCCAGTAAAATCTGTAGATTCTCTTTCAGTATAATCTATAGATTCTGTCGCAGTAATATCTGTAGATAATGTCCAAGTAATATCTGTAGATTCTTTCCTAGAATAATCTGTAGATTCTGTTCCAGTAACATCCGTAGACGCTGTACCAGTAATATCTGTAGATGCTGTCCCAGTAATATCTGTAAATGCTGTCCCAGTGGTATCTGTCAATATTCTTTTAAAACTATCGGTACATGGAGAAGAATTTTGGACGAACAGAGTTGGGGATTCACATGACAGTGTTTCCGTGTCTAAATCACAATTATTATATCTGTCGTTTGACATTTGTCTTCTGGCATCTTCGGGACTTCTGACATTTGACCCACAACTGCTGGTATCTTTCGGCTTTCTGACCACCGACACATTTCTGCTGACAAATTTAGGACCTCTGTCCTTTGACCAATAACTGGTTTTATGCTTAGGAACTTTCACTTTTGGCCCATTACTGCTGTTATGTTTAGGACTTCTGTCCATTGTTCCATGACTGCTCTTATATTTTTTACTTATTACCCTCAATCCATTACTGCTAGCAAATTTAGGACCTCTGACCTTTGACACATTACTGCTGGAAATTTTAAGACGATTAAAGATCAACCCATGACTTCTGGCAACTTTGCTATACATCTTGTCTTGTTTTAAAGAGCCGCATTGTCTTGTGCGTTGTTTCCCTCTATACCGCTAATATAAACAAAAAAATAATTGTAAGACATTTTTTTAATTTATAAATTTTAATGAATAAAAGATATTCCTAATTATTTAGACATTCTATTTAATTGCACTGAAATTCTGAAGAAAACAAAATAAAATATTGCAATAAACATTTTTTGAATTATGTTGAAATTAATTTCAACATGAATTTGGAACAACAACAAAAAAAAACAACAAGCCACTAGACTATTAGGCTGTTCCCGTACATTTTATTAGTTACTCACTGTAGCCTCGGGGTGGCTATCTATACAACACCGATTAACTACTTTTATTCCACAGTGATTTAAGGTCGACACTCATCAACATTTACGATTTTGATTTATCAAATTTGACGACTTTAGCATTTCCTGCTTTTCTAGAATGAAACTTTTAAAAAATTGTATTCTAGAATCTATTATTATTACTTTATGTTGTGTCTATGATAATAATACACGTTCTCTGATTCATTAGAAAGATATTATGTAAAACATGAGGATGTGGAGCCGATATTAAACAGGAAATTACGTTTCACCAAAACAGTGCATTTCAAATATTAAACTCCGGAGATGTGAACATAAGTCAGCTTGTGGCAGAGCAGGATTATCATAAAGTAAGCGCAAGAATGTTAAGTCCACAACTAACACGTGTTTTACGCCTTGTGTAAATTAGTCAACAAACGTAAAATACAAACGTACAATGGCAGGCACTCGGGTTTCAGGAATATTAACTGGAAAGGAACGAGCGTTTTATGCAATGTTTGCATGAGTTATTATATTATTATTTAGAGGAGAAAATTAATCTTTAATCCTTTCTTTAGTGAAATGATTTTGACAATATGCTCGCTTAAAATGCTTTATAAGATTTTTATCCAAGTACAAACACGAGGAAAGCCGGTTTATATTGGCTAGTGTGTGTATATATATAGATATATATATATATATATACCAACAAGGTTAATAAGATTACATCATAATGCTATGTTTAACCATCAGGAAAGTTCAATTAGTTTCTCTTTTTTTTTTTTTTTTTTTTTTTTTTTTTTTTTTGAATAACTTGAAAACTCGATTAAAATGCTTAGATTTGAATTTTAGATCCCATAGTAAGTAAAGATTACCTTACAAGTACTTTCTTAGACTGCATGGGCTGATTTGGATGATGCTCTCAGAACCACATTCCTTCTTGCCCATGTTTGTCTGGACCGGTTGATCCTAGGTTTTCTTTGGTTGGTTTATTAAAGTGGTTTTTTTCTTTTTTGTCTAGGTTTTTGAGACGTTGAATGTCGGCTGATAAAACTTTCGCCATGATTTCATCAGATGTTTTAGGTTTTTTGCAAACTTGGTTCTCATTTGTTTTTACACTTTTTCCGGGGAACTTTGTTTCAATGTCCACCACAGTATCGATAGCTTCATGTTCCTGAAGATTATCTTGTGACATAACACAACTTTTCTCAACAAACAATTTCAGTATTTCTCTAAAGTTTGTCATCATCGCTATGCTTCTAGCAGATAAACCATCTTTCCCTCGTATGTTGACATCAGCGCCATTGGTCATTAGTATTTTCATATTTTCCAATTGTAAACCATTAGTGGCTAAAATTATGGCAGTATCTCCATTTTGGTCTTGTATATTTATATCTGCACCTTTGTCGATGAGAAGCTTTACAACATCCGTACGCCGTTTCTGGCATGCATACATTAAAGCTGTCATTCCATCTTGACATGTTTCATTTACACGTGCTCCATGTTCAATTAACTTTTCCATGACATCATTACATCCATTTAGAGAGGCAAGCATTAAAGCTGTTCTTCCATAAATTGATTTCTTATTGACATCAGCTCCTTTTTCTATTAACATTTCTACAGCTGTCACAAAACCGTTAAAGGCTGCGTTCATAAGAGCTGTTATGCCATCATTATTCTTCTCTTCAATATCAGATCCCTCGTCTATCAGATAAATCATCAACTCTGTTTCTCCGCCTATCGCAGCCATTATTAGTAAAGTGTTTCCATATTTATCTTTTTGTTTTACATCAATTCCTTGTTTCATTAAGATTTTTATTATCTCTGTATTTTTATTAGTGAAGGCTTGCATTAACGCACCATCAACACTTGCCCCTTTCTCTATTAATAGTTTAGCTACACCTGTTTTGCCCATCATTATCACTGTTTCTAAAATACTATATCCCCAATTGTTTTGATAATCTAGATTCGCTCCACCATCTATCAACGCTCTGGCAACCATTGTATGTCCATTTCTTATGGCCCACATCAGCGCAGGTTCCCGTTCTTCAACATTCACATTAGCTCCATTTTGTATGAGTTTTTTGACAACATCGATGTGTCCATTCTTCGAGGCCAAGCTTAAAATCGATACGCTAGAATAAATCATCTTGTTTATATTTGCTCCCTTTTCTATGAGCATTCCAACAGTTTCTGTGTGTCCTTTCCATGCAGCTGACGCCAAAGGTGAATAAAAGTCTTCTACGCCCTCTATATCTGCCCCATACTTTATTAATAAACGGGCTGTGTCTTTGTGTCCATTTTCTGATGCTAGGACCAGGGGTGTTTTTTCGGTTCTAACGTTAACGCCATTGACATCAGCCCCGTCCTTAATTAGACCCTCAGCTTCAGTTGTAAATCCAAGTTCAGCTGTCCTCATGAGCATTAAAGTGTTTGGGTCAACTTCGGCTCTTTCAGCTTCCCATTGGATTGTTAATGAGTCCATTATTGTCTTGTGATCTTTTTACTTTAAGAGAAGTTTACTCCTGAAAGTTGAAATTGTTGAAATTAATAAAACGGTTCCATTTAAATCTTTAAATAAATTGTTTATACTAAAACACGGTTCTATATGTTGAAAGCTTTCCGATCGTTTGGCACAAGTGAAGTTCCTATTTTAACAGCGTTAATGGTGCGATTAGACACCACAAATCCACATATTATTACAGCATATTTTTGTTATGTCCGTATCTTATCTTCATTTTTATCTATGAGGTTTCAATTTTTTAAAATAAATCTTTCACCTTGCTCTTCATCTCAAATTATCATAGTTTAAAGGAATGAGGTCTACTGGAAGTGTTTACCAACTTCGTAATACAAAAACATTTTTACCAAAAAAAATAAATAAATAAATGAAGACCAGGTACACAATCAATTTGTTTTCATACATTGAAGCTGTTGATTAGTGGATTATAAATTCGTGCCTTCAGTTTCTCAATGGTAACTTATGGAGTATGAAACGAAAGCAAAGGACAAAGACTTTACAAATTATTTCATGTCATATTTTTTTATGTAATGACGGCAGAAATATTCTAAACTTTACTATCAAAGCTACCTTGATTTGGTCATCAAAAACAAAACAGACAATATTTCCTTGCCATATATTGCAGTTTGACTCTTAAAGATGTACAAATAAAGGATATTGTAATATGTCACTTTGAAGTCTAATATTAGAAAACTATGTTCATGTACACAACAAGCGCCCCATGATGTCCTTGGTAAATTATCTTTACCAAGACTAAAAAAAGTTTAAAATTATTCTTTTATCATGGGATATTGAATGACAAAAATCACTTTGGTTTTATTTGGTAATATCAAAAGCTTATTGTTTAGATTTAAGTCCCGGGGAGATTGCTCAATTTATCGATGTAAAATTGAAATCCTCACTAGATGTGAAGATCCTTTTACTGTGGCAACAATCTTCTTCATCGTACAATATTAACATGCAGAATTCACTCTTTGAGGGATATTTTTTAAATTTATGTTGTTGTCCTCCAGCGAAAATCAGTGCAAATGGATGGTTTTAATGTTTGTGTTGTTTTTTGTTTTTTTTCCGGAAAATCTCATGGTAAGTTAGATCGCTTAAGCCTTATTTTGTTATATGAAAAAGCATTCCCAACTACTGATTGGGCCATTTCAAAGTAATGCCATTGAGCAGTTCGGTAGTTTTAAAAATAAAAATAATAAAACACTGAACATTGTTTATTTTAATTTAAATCCTAATCACAATTGACATTTTTTAAACACACACATTTGTGAAATTTTTTCGTTTGCACTTTTTAATCATTGGCTAGCTGAAAGACAAATTAAAGCAGTCTGTTTCTAAGGCATTAACACACACCCTGCTCTTCCTAAGAATTATTTAACTAAGTCTGTCATCCCTCTACGAGATGTTTGATAAAGTACCTCAATCCCTTCTAAAATATTAATTCGTCATCATTTTTAAAACATTTAAACTGACTTTTCACACAACTTAAAAATTAAAACATAAAATAATGTGTTGAAAGTTCAATTTAAATATATATAAAACACTAATCAAATTTAAAGCCTTCTGAGATCTTCATAACACTCGGCTTAATGCCCCTTCACACACATTTTGAGAAATACCACAGCAAAATTCCAGATATAAAGAAATTTCAACCATTCCCAGAGACAAAAATTACCGTTACGAAAACTACAGAGGGAAATATTTAGTTAAACAAGTTAATACCCACAACACTAGACACGTCATGCATTACTAGGTCACTAGGTCATTTCATGAAGGACTTTTCTTTGGGAATTCCCAGTATTACTTGCTATTAGTGGATCTCATCCCAAAATTCCAGGATCAATATTGTTGCTTTAACCTGACTTGAAAAGTAGGCTCTAAAGACAGAACCGTTCCGAGGAAAACGGGCGCCCAGGGCGGATGATAATACGATTGAAGTATATTGAATTTTATCGTTTCATTCCCTATTAAGGTCTATGTTTAGATGATTTTATGCAAGGGGTGATTGGCCCTCTCGTCCTCATGCTTGCACACCCTGGATTAAAAAAAAAAACAAAAGGGAGCCATCGCATTACTTTGCCCAGGGCCTCCGATGCTGTAAAAAAACAGCCCTGCAGTGTAGTACGGTTTCATTGGAATTGAGAGGTGGGGTTGGGGGACAGTGTCAAGAACTAACAGTCGAGACTATGAAAGATGACACTTTAAAATAATAGTAATTGACAAGTACATCACTTACCCCCTCGATCATTTTGCCGCGTATATGATATGGTAGATTATATGATTTTATACCACAGTCGGTTCACCGTATCTCGTGTCGTCTGTTCACTTCGAACCTGCAGTCTGACAGGGTAGCTGTGAACATTTGCCTCTTATAGTGGCTTATTTTGGCTTCCTAAAATAGTTGAACCAATGAAAAGATGATGATTCTGCTCCAATCTAGTTACTATTTTCCTAAATGAACATATAATGATAACATGACTCCGATTAGTCGCCTTCTTGGTCACGTGATGAGAGTAAGTGAGTAAGTAAATTTAAAACAATGGCTGGATAAAGAGGAAGGGGAAAACTTCATTCCAACCGAAGCCTCGTTCCTGTGTTCAGAGAACACTTCACTGAGGATGATTTCACTTTTATAGTCCTATAAATAATGATATACGATAAACATTGAGTATTTATAATATATCAGCTCTTTTGTTTCTAAAAGACTTGCACATAAGTTAATTAATTGCAAGACTTGAAAACAGGGCAAACATAAATCACTTGACATATGACGCGTTTGTACTGGATAGGTCTATCTTATTTAATGTTTACGAATAATTTCTCTGAAACTATTTTTATCACATATGAATTTGGCTTGTCTTCTTCACCTACGCTAAAGATTTTATTTATATTTCTTCTTCCTTCCTAAAACTATCTGTATTGACGAAATTAGGTAAAATGATAAAATAAGCTCTATTGATAAAACTAAATAATTCAAACAAATATAACTTTCTTCAGTTGAAATGTAATTTGCCTCTCCCATACACATTAAACATATTTTTACAACAAATCCATAGAATTTAGCGTGAAATTGACGATTAGAACTACTTTTTTTCTCTCTAAGACTAGTTCATAGAATGGAATTGACATGATAATCAAAATTGCTTTTTTTTTTTTTTAAATGGTGTTTGTTTTGGTTGGGGGGGGGGTTCGGAGTAGCTATAGGTACACGGGTACCCATAGCCGTTAATCGCTATTCGGACACGGCTGGTGACGTGAGGTTGGTCACGTTACGGTTATAATGGATACTTCCTGTTGGTTTGCCATCTTTGAGCCATTATTAATTATCATCAATCGAGAGATGTGCCACATTTTCAAGACTTTCATGAAGAAACACGAAGAAGAATGTGACACACAGCTCAATGAAAGTAAGAATACGTTTATGGTATTTTTAAATTCTATTTTAAATATAATTCTATAATTAATTACATCAAGATCAAAGTTGTTTTTTTTTTGTTTTTTTGGCGGCAAATTCGGCTACTGAGAGGCTACTGCCATTGTCTTATCTCTAATTGTAATTCGATATTATTTGTAGTCTAACTTATTGAATTTATAACAAATCATACTTTCAATGAATAGCCTAAGGGGCCTTCTATACTGGCTCTATATACGTTATCAGTATTTTATTCTCAATGTGGCATGACTTAGTTGCCTTGAAACCAAACTCACTTCACAGATCACATAGAAATGATACAAACAATAGCTAACTGCACGGGTACCAACAAGGAAGGCGAGAAAGTAAATGGAGACAAATGGCAAAGGAATGATGTGATCTATTTGAATTAGTTTATTGGCTGCCTACTCCATACTGGCATCTAATTTATTGTATGGATTACGTGAGTAATAATTCAAATAATAAACAACCAAACAAAAATGTTCTCAAGTCAGTTAATGTTGTTTTTTTTTTGCTATTAAATATTAAATTATGTCCCAGTGTGTTAGACCTAGTAGACAGGTATGGTAAATAATAAGACTAGTCCTCCAAAAATAAGTCTCTCTCATGCTTTATACAATGGCATCCTTTAAGATGTTCATTCCAATTACCTTGTGAATTAGGTCAAGTTAAATATGAGAAAGATTGTTGAAAATAAAGGAGATTCGAGATATCAGGAAAAACAGTCAGTGTCCGCATTTATGACTCCCAGTGCCAAGTAAAAACTTTTAAATTGGTGATTTTGTTCTGACTAAGCCAAGCTCTCTAGAGGAATAGTCTAAATTAATTCATCATGAATGCAATTTTCATTATTTAGAACACCTAATTCGTTCATTAAGTACTGTGTCATTAAATCTTTTACTTTTACTTTTAAATTAAACAATACAAATAAATAATCTTAAATAAAGGATTTAATTTTAATAATTAAATTAATATTGTTACTTTTCTAAAATTCAAAAGAAAGCAAAAAATGTATCTAAATCTTCTTGATTACTAGATTTTACAAAAAAAAATTGATCTACGAAAATGGCTTAAACTAAAAAAGAAAATTAGAAAAGAAAAAAACTACCTGTACTAAGAAATTTAAAGCAAAAAAAAAAAACAACAAAAAACAACAACAACTAAAAAGAATAAAACTATGAATCTATGAAATGAGGAGAAAAACATTTATTGTTGTTATCACACCCGGCTCCGGAGCAATTTAATCTGTACGGAGCAACTCTGGGTCCGAATAGTTGCGGCTATAGGTACCCGGCTACCTATAGGTGCAGCCCCTGTTTTTTTTTTAGCTTTCTACTATATTTTCATCTTTAGAAAATGAAGGTAAAGTATTGAATGCAGATAAAGGGGGGAGACTGTTCATTATTCTGATATTAGAAAGAAAAAAGTAATTGAGATTTAATTAACTTAAACTAAGTTTCTTTTTTTTGAGGGGTAATAAGGGGAGAGACTGCAATCAGGTTAGTGCAAAATAAAATGAGTAAAACAGAGTAGGGTTAAACCTGAAAAAATAAACGCAACAAAACAGCGAACGTGTCGACAGAAAGCCTTCGTCAGCGAACAAAACAACAGAAAAAACGGTATAAAAATAAAATTCAAAAGCTTTCGCTTTAACATTAATTGTTGAAATTTGCACTATTTGTATGCCCACATTAAATTCTTGATTTTAGTTGTTTTTTTTTGTTTTTTTATCTTAAAAAATAATCAATATTTTTTACATTTTATTTGTCTTAGGTCAACATACATGGAATCCACTACATTAAAAATTATGCTAATAACTATATTTTTTAAGCATGACGTCATCATACAATTCATAAGTAACTTTAAATCCCTTTAAAAATCATGCTTTTGTGATGAAATATAATTTGAACGCAGATTGCACATATTATATATTTGGCAAGAACTATATTAAAATTATAGACCAATATATTGATAAAAGATAGTTAAACGCCTTGTACTATATTAAAATTATGTTATGTACTGTTATCAATATGGTGAAACTAATCTCTTATTTAAGTATATGGCTTGCTCTAGAATAGTACACAACAAAAGACGATACCCTATGTTAAATACAATAACAAAGAATACGATACTCAAACAAGGGCTATTACAATGAATAATATTTATTTAAGTATTAGTAATTACAAAACAAAATAAATATAATTACAAATCATCAACTTACACAGTATGGTAGATCTTGTACCGGTACACAGTTAGTACAGTGTGCCAATTAATAATGTACAATGACGAATGCGAATAAACACACACAAAATAAGAACACTTGTCTTCGTAAAGTTAAAAATATCTCTTTGAATATCTCTCAATCTCCGAAACCCCTTATTTATATAATGTGTCTACCGACGGGTCCAGAAACTCCTTTGAAATTGTTTACGTTTTTCGTCAAATTGAGAAAACTCCACAAGATACTAGGACATAAACTAACCATGTTTAATTGCTAGTCGGCAGTAAACACGACAGATCAAAGGAACTAAGCCACGCCAATCTATGCTAGGAATCTAATTTAGAAGCAAACAAAGTTCACGCACGTGGAAAAGTGTCCTACATAACAGAGAAAAATGCTGTTAACGTTTTTGAAGCGACAATCTGCTCTTACATGTGCATTTTCTGTTTTTAAGTACTTGCGTTGTCCTTTTTAAGGTGCACTGCCAAATGAACAACTGTTGGATGGCGCAAATGGATTGGACATTATAAAATGCGCTATACAGCTATATTGCTATTAATGTAGCGTCCAAGTTGATATTTGTAGACTTCATTGATTGATCCAGTTATTTTTTACACTCCAAAAAACTGCCATATCGCTGCCTTTTTTAACATATTTGCCAAAGTACTTGATCGATTTCAACGAATTGCAATACTCTACATTGATGTGTGCTTTGAACGTTTTCAAGAGTAACGGTGAATACGGTACAACCCAACAATTATTGACTTTAACATAATAGTTTCCTACTTTTAAAGTGATTGATTTGCCACCATCTTCAGTTGATTGTCAACGATACAGTGGATAGCCATCATTGCCAGTGATAGTTTCCGCAATTAAATCTCTTGGGTTTCGCTTTGTTCATTTCCCTTCAGACATGCATAGTGAATTTTTGTTGAGTAAGCCACAGGAACTGTGAATCATATTTTTGGTGACAAATTCAAGTAAGTATTGATCAATGTTGGAATCTGGTATTTCTGCAGAAATGACTTTATCAATTAAATCTTCTTTGACTTTTTCGATCAACCAAATTAAAATCTGTACATGTGGCAATACTCTTATTTGACATGCAACGAAATACATCCAACAGCTTGTCGCTCCAAAAAAATGATACTTGACAATACAATCAATTATTAAAGATTTCAATTTTTGTTTGAACACACGCGAAGAAATATGGTGACGATCTGATGATAGAATCACATTGCCATCATTCACTATTGCATCATGTAAATGAATGTACTCTTAGGAACGCAACTTGCTTTGATTTAATCGAATGTAGAGGAGTCGTTCGGTTTCCATCTTTGCATACATATCATGTATTGATGGAAATATTGTCGACATTTCAAGATATGATTTTCGGCACTCTCATTAAAGACTTTAATGACACTATAGTAAAACATATTTACATACAAAGGTCTACAATTTGTTTTCAAATTACAGTTAATGGTAAAAGCATGACAACAAAAGTAGGCATCATTCTTTTTTTTCTAACTTAGACTAACGAATTTAAGGGGCGCAAAGAAATAGTGCACGTTTCATAAATTACTATTAAATCAAAAGGGTTTTTGTTGTTCTTTAAATGTTATACATTTGTTACAAAGTTTTCGGAATAGCAGATTTGTTGTTTTTTTTTAAACACTTAACCGTCAGCCTACTTTTATTTTATTATTAACTTCCCAACTGCTTTTCTCTTTGTAATGTCAGAATAACAAACAAAGTGCCCCATCCACTGGCTTAGCCATCATTTTTTGTATATTTTAATTTTATTTTAGATGAGAATCCAGTAGAAAGCTAAGAATTTTGTTTATTTGTTTTTTGAACTAGTGTTTTAATTATCATGGCAATTCCTTTTTTTATTTTTTTATTCGTGTTTTAGTTAAAAATAAAAATATTCCTAATTCCTCAATTTAAAATAGATTCTATAGATTTAGATAAAAATGTTTTAAAATATGACGAAGAGGCAATTTTAGAAAGTTATAGTCGTTTGAAATTCCAAATAAAAATCTACTGAATATTGGAAAATTATACTTTATTTGCATACGAATTTCCCTGAGACATATTAATAAATATAATGTATTCTGTAAAGAGCTCATGTCTTCTTAAAATAGTTATGCCGATCTTATGCAATTTTTAACAAATGACCAGTTTTCAAAACTCTAAATAATATATAGACCTTTCTTATAAACATGATTTTTTTTCCTCTTTGACTCTGGTAAAATTGGGATATATGTAGAAAAGTTAATCTAAGCATCATTACTTATAAGTGAGTTTGTTTTTTCCATTTGCGTTTAACATATAAAATAATGTTTGCAGTGCTTTTTAGTGGTGGAACTCTTTTTAATGGAATTTTATTTTTTGAAATTCATTTATTCATTAAGTACTATCCCCCCAAAAATAATTTAAATAAAAAAATACAAGCCACATTACTATTGTTAGTTAAATAAATATTTTACTTTTTTTTTTTTAATTTTTGCATAATACAAGCAGGTCATGCTATTTCCGTTTTGACAACCCTGCATGGAAAGATGATAATTAAGAAAATATGTTGGTTAGTTAATGTCTATTTAAACGGTGGGATCCTTTCCTCCCGGTCCCGATCCCGATCCCGGTTTGATCCAGTTTCCCGTTTGGATCGCGTTCCGGGTGGGTTCCAGTTTTCAGTTGGATCTCCTTTGCCTTTAGGATCCTGTTCCCCAGTGGAACTTTTTTCCCCATAGGATTATGAAGGGTATGCTTAGAGAAAATCTCCATGAAAGTTTAGGAACGAACAGAACTAAACGGACATTTCAATAAGTCTTTTGACCCCATCATATTTTCCCGCGCAACAATATAGAACTTTCTGGAACATTCTAGATTAAAGTTAATATATTCTCCTCCAAATGTTTAAGAAAGCTACATTGCTATGCAATTATTTTTTGAATACCAACAATTATGCGACTAATTCCACTACTATAATTATTTAACATGTAAGTTGTAAGAGGAAAAATGAAATGGGGTCCCCGGGCCCAGGGGATTTGAATATTATGGGGTCAGTAGCCTTTGGTCTTTGAATATGTATAATCAAGTGTATGTGTGCTAAGTTTGGTCAAGATCCATCTATTCATTTAGGAGTGTTTGTTATTAATTTTATAACTCAGGGTCCCCGGCCCCAAACGGAATGTTATGAAAAGTTCATAACCACCCCCCACCCTCGAAGAGTTCATTCCGGACAATGATGGATATATGTGCCGAGTTTGTTCAAGATCCATCAATCCATGTAAAAGCCTTTGAGGAACAAACAAACAAACACATTAGCCCTTTTATCTCTATACTAACCAATATACCCGGCGTTGCCCGGGATTGCATTCGAAGAAACAACCTCTACAGCCATGTAATTGAGATTTCAATAAAACGTAATGTAAAAGAAACAAAAAAAAACTACCTGTAGTATAAAAAAAAAATCCTTAATTTGGCTCCGTAAAAACACATTTATAATAAATATTGTCAAGCTTCCCTTCCCCGATGGAATCCCAATCCCGGAGCCTATTGGATCTGGTTTTTCGTCGGTATCCCGCAAGGAATCCTAATCCCGGTTGGATCCAGATCACGGTGGGATCACGATGCCGGTGGGATCCCGGTGGATACTGATCCGGATCCTGATCGCTGTTAGATCCCGATCCCAGCGGGTCCCGTACCGGTGGGATCCTGATCCCAGTGAGATCCTAAACCCGGTGGGATGCTTATTCTGGTGGATCCCGATTCCGAATAGATCCCGATCCCGGTGGGCACCATACCGGTGGGATCCTGTTTACGGTGAGATCCCGATCCCTGATGGATCATGATTACATTCCTCAACCCGATGGGATTCCAATCCTATTTGATCGGATCCTGGTTAGATCCAAATTTCTGTAGGTCCCGATCCCGGTGGGTTACCATCCCGTAGTTATTCCGATCCCGGTAGATCCATTCTCGGTTGCTCTTAGAGCCAACTATTTCTAACTATTTATCCCTTTAGCACACTTTCTGGAACATTCTAGATTAAATTTAATAAACTGCTAGAAGCATTAGTATCTACTATTTTTCTAATTATTTTTAGAACATTTTAAAAATCTACAACAAAAGATATAATTGTAATCCTTTTTCCTATTAAATTAATCGAGAGGCCTCCGGAGGGGCATTCTATAATTGTATCGATTTATTTAAGGCTTAGATAGGGGACCCTTTAAAAGTCAGACAAATAATAAAGTTGAAATTTAAAATGTGTCCCATTAACATTTATTTTAAAATGCCATAGATCTAGCTATTTTAAAACTAGGGAACTTTCTGGAATATTTTAGATGGGCATTGAAAGGATTGGATATTATTCATTTTAAACCCACCAAAATTTCAATACGGTCTATTGAAGGTATTGCTAAAAATCTAGATCTACATCGAATTCCCATAGAAACTATAAGGTGTATACGACTATTAAGATTTATACAACATATTAGGGGGGGGCGAAATAGGGAGCCCCTGGCCCCTAAAGGAGTGCTATTAAAAGTTTATAACCACCTAAGATTTTATTCCACATAATGATGGATATAATTGTTTTTTGGTCAAAATCTATCAATCCATTTTAAAGCCTCTATGGAACAAATCCAAAAATCCACAAACCAACAAATAATTTTTAAATTTTTTATTTATTTGATATGATATGATATGATATATGATATCATATGATATGATATGATATGATATGATTTGATATGATATGATATGATTTGATATGATATGATATGATATGATATGATATGATATGATATGATATGATATGATATAATATGATATGGTATGATAAATATGATATGATATGATGTGATATGATATGATTGATATGATATGATATGAAATGTTATGATATGATATGATATGATATGATATGATATGATATGATATGATATGATATGATATGATATAATATGATATGGTATGATAGATATGATATGATATGATATGATGTGATATGATATGATATGATATGAAATGATATGATATGATATGATATGATATGACATGACATGACATGATATGATATGATATGATATGATATGATATGATATGATATGATATGATATGATATGATATGATATGATACGATTTCAAGTTCAAGTCAAAATAATGAATTCAGGCATTAGAGGTAGGCCCTTTTAGTTATTGCCGTGGGCGCCTATTGTCCTCGGAACGCTCTGACCCTACCTTAATCATTTGGACTGCAAAAGTAATTGGTACCAAGTGTTCTGGCGTTGTTGGTGTGGGGAAGGGGGGGGGGGTTACAAAAACCTGATGTACTTGTTGGAATCGGGGGTTACGTAAATTTAAAAAAATTGAAAAATAAAATATAACGGCTGATATCTTTCTTGTGATCTAATTAGGCCAAGGTAACACCAAAAATGTGGTACGTTACTATCAGTCCCAACTTCGTGAGGAGATCCGTGAACCTGTAATGAAAGCGTTGTGAGTTCAAACAGGACACTACCCCAATTTTACATTGTTAAAAATGTGGTCTGGACCTGATTTGCACTGCGAGATAAGTTGATATTTATAGGTCTTCCTCCATTTAAATCGAATCTTTTGGGGGCGTCCATTAATTAAGTCAACAATTAGAAAGCAGTTTTGGAATTCCTCCTCCCCACCCCCCTTGTCAACACCTGTCAAACTTGCAATGACCGCCTCCCCCACCCCTTTAAAAATGAATTATAATATATGTATATTTATATAT